>OW386555.1:11554475-11973256 GCA_936435175.1 Glyphotaelius pellucidus | reverse complement strand
GAATTCAGGGCCTTTTAAAAATAATTTATGAATTAGAAACCGTGGTAGGGACCGGCTTTAAGGGTAATTGTATTATTAAGGGCCGTTTAGAAAGAATTCAGGGCCTTTAAAAAATAATTAATGAATTTAAAACTTTGATAGGACCGGTTTGGAGAGTAACTGATTTATTAAGGGAGTTTAATAAGAAATCAGGGCCTTTTAAAAATAATTAATGAATTTGAAACCGTGGTAGGGACCGGCTTTAAGGATAATTGTCTTATTAAGGGCCGTTTAAAAAAAATTCAGGGCCTTTAAAAAATAATTAATGAATTTAAAACTTAAGTAGGGACCGGCTTTAAGAGTAACTGATTTATTAAGGGAGTTTAATAAGAATTCAGGGCCTTTTAAAAATAATTTTTGAATTTAAAACCGTGGTAGGGACCGGTTTTAAGGGTAATTGTATTATTAAGGGCCGTTTAAAAAGAATTCAGGGCTTTTAAAAAATAATTAATGAATTTAAAACTTTGGTAGGGACCGGCTTTAAGAGAAACTGATTTATTAAGGGAGTTTAATAAGAATTCAGGGCCTTTTAAAAATAATTTATGAATTTAAAACCGTGGTAGGGACCAGCTTAAAGGGTAGATGTATTATTAAGGGCCGTTTAAAAAGAATTCAGGGCCTAGAAAAATAATTAATAAATTTAAAACTTTGGTAGGACCGGTTTGCAGAGTAACTGATTTATTAAGGGAGTTTAATAAGAAATCAGGGCCTTTTAAAAATAATTTATGAATTTGAAACCGTGGTAGGGACCGGCTTTAAGGATAATTGTATTATTAAGGGCCGTTTAAAAAGAATTCAGGGCCTTTAAAAAATAATTAATGAATTTAAAACTTTGGTAGGGACCGGCTTTAGGAGTAACTGATTTATTAAGGGAGTTTAATGAGAATTCAGGGCCTTTTAAAAATAATCTATTGAATTAAAACTGTGAGAGGGATTGGCTATAAGGTAAATTAAATCCTTCAGGGCCCTGAATAAATAATTCAGGGCCTTTTTAAAAGAATTAATGAAATTTAAACTGTGACAGGGACCGGCTTTAGGAGGAATTGTATTATAAAGGGCCGTTTAAAAAGAATCCAGTGCCTTTAAAAAATAAATTATGAATTAAAAACCGTTGTTGGGACCGGCTTTAAGGGTAATTGTATTATTAAGGGCCGTTTAAAAAGAATTGAGGGCCTCTAAAAAATAATTAATGAATTTAAAACTTTGGTAGGGACCGGCTTTAGGAGTAACTGATTTATTAAGGGAGTTTAATGAGAATTCAGGGCCTTTAAAAAATAATTTATGAATTTTAAACCGTGGTAGGGACCGATTTTAAGGGTAATTGTATTATTCAGGGCCGTTTAAAAAGAATTCAGGGCCTTTAAAAAATAATTAATGAATTTAAAACTTTGGTAGGGACCGGCTTTTAGAGTAACTGATTTATTAAGGAAGTTTAATAAGAATTCAGGGCCTTTTAAAAATAATCTTTTGAATTAAAACTGTGAGATTAATCGGCCTTAAGGTAAATTAAATCCTTCAGGGCCCTCAATAAATAATTCAGGGCCTTTTAAAAAGTATAAATGAAATTAAAACTGTGACAGGGACCGGCTTTAGGAGGAATTGTATTATTAAGGGCCGTTTAAAAAGAATCCAGGGCCTTTAAAAAATAAATTATGAATTAAAAACCGTGGTAGGGACCGGCTTTAAGGGTAATTGTATTATTAAGGGCCGTTTAAAAAGAATTCAGGGCCTTTAAAAAATAATTAATGAATTTAAAACTTTGGTAGGGACCGGCTTTAAGAGTAACTGATTTATTAAGGGAGTTTAATAAGAATTCAGGGCCTTTTAAAAATAATTTATGAATTTAAAACCGTGGTAGGGACCGGCTTTAAGGGTAATTGTATTATTAAGGGCCGTTTAAAAAGAATTCAGGGCCTTTAAAAAATAATTAATGAATTTAAAACTTTGGTAGGGACCGGCTTTAAGAGTAACTGATTTATTAAGGAAGTTTAATAAGAATTCAGGGCCTTTTAAAAATAATCTATTGAATTAAAACTGTGAGAGGGATCGGCCTTAAGGTAAATTAAATCCTTCAGGGCCCTCAATAATTAATTCAGGGCCTTTAAAAAGAATAAATGAAATTAAAACTGTGACAAGGACCAGCTTTAGGAGGAATCGTATTATTTAGGGCCGTTTAAAAAGAATCCAGGGCCTTTAAAAAATAAATTATGAATTAAAAACCGTGGTAGTGACCGGTTTTAAGGGTAATTGTATTATAAAGGGCCGTTTAAAAAGAATTCAAGGCCTTAAAAAAATAATTAATGAATTTAAAACTTTGGTAGGGACTGGCTTTAAGAGTAACTGATTTATTAAGGAAGTTTAATAAGAATTCAGGGCCTTTTAAAAATAATTTATGTATTTTAAACCGTGGTAGGGACCAGTTTTAAGGGTTATTGTATTATTAAGGGACGTTTAAAAAGAATTCAGGGCCTTTAAAAATAATTAATGATTTTAAAACTTTGGTAGGGACCGGCTTTAAGAGTTACTGATTTATTAAGGAAGTTTAATAAGAATTCAGGGCCTTTTAAAAATAATTTATGAATTTAAAACCGTGGTAGGGACCGGCTTTAAGGGAAATTGTTTTATTAAGGGCCGTTTAAAAAGAATTCAGGGCCTTTAAAAAATAATTTATGAATTTAAAACTTTGGTAGGGACCGGCTTTAATAGTAATTGATTTATTAAGGGAGTTCAATAAGAATTCAGGGCCTTTAAAAAATAATTAATGAATATAAAACTTTGGTAGGGACCGGCTTTAAGAGTAACTGATTTATTTAGGGAGTTTAATAAGAATTCAGGGGCTTTCAAAAATAATTTATGAATTTAAAACCGTGGTAGGGACCGGCTTTAAAGGTAATTGTTTTATTAAGGGCCGTTTGAAAAGAATTCAGGGCCTTTAAAAAATTATTAATGAATTTAAAACTTTGATAGGGACCGGCTTTAAGAGTAACTGATTTATTAAGGAAGTTTAATAAGAATTCAGGGCCTTTTAAAAATAATCTACTGAATTAAAACTGTGAGAGGGATCGGCCTTAAGGTAAATTAAATCCTTCAGGGCCCTCAATAAATAATTCAGGGCCTTTTAAAAAGAATAAATGAAATTAAAACTGTGACAAGGACCGGCTTTAGGAGGAATTGTATTATTAAGGGCCGTTTTAAAAGAATTCAGGGCCTTTTAAAAATAATCTATTGAAATAAAACTGTGAAAAGGATCGGCCTTAAGGTAAATTAAATCCTTCAGGGCCCTCAATTAATAATTCAGGGCCTTTTAAAAAGAATAAATGAAATTAAAACTGTGACAGGGACCGGCTTTAGGAGGAATTGTATTATTAAGGGCCGTTTAAAAAGAATTCAGGGCCTTTTAAAAATAATTTATGAATTAAAAACCGTGGTAGAGACCGGCTTTAAGGGTAATTGTATTATTAAGGGCCGTTTAAAAAGAATTCAGGGCCTTTAAAAAATAATTAATGAATTTAAAACTTTGGTAGGGACCGGCTTTAAGAGTAACTGATTTATTAGGGGAGTTTAATAAGAATTTAGGGCCTTTTAAAAAGAATTTATTAATTTAAAACCGTGGTAGGGACCGGCTTTAAGGGTAATTGTATTATTAAGGGCCGTTTAAAAAGAATTCAGGGCCTTTAAAAAATAATTAATGAATTTAAAACTTTGGTAGGGACCGGTATTAAGAGTAGCTGATTTATTAAGGAATTTTAATAAGAATTCAGGGCCTTTTAAAAATAATTTATGAATTTCAAACCGTGGAATGGACCGGTTTTAAGGTTAATTGTATTATTAAGGGCCGTTTAAAAAGATCTCAGGGCCTTAAAAATATAATTTATGAATTTAAAACTTTGTAAGAGACCGGCTTTTAGAGTAACTGATTAATTAACGGAGTTCAATAAGAATTCAGGGCCTTTAAAAAATAATTAATGAATTTAAAACTTTGGTAGGGACCGGCTTTAAGAGTTACTGATTTATTAATAGAGTTTAATAAGAATTCAGGGCCTTTTAAAAATAATTTATGAATTTCAAACCGTGGAATGGACAGGTTTTAAGGGTAATTGTATTATTAAGGGCCGTTTAAAAAGATTTCAGGGCCTTTAAAATATAATTAATGATTTTAAAACTTTGTTAGGGACCAGCTTTTAGAGTAACTGATTTAAAAAGGGAGTTTAATAAAAATTCAGGGCGTTTTAAAAATAATTTATGAATTTAAAACCGTGGTAGGGACCGGCTTTTAGGGTTATTGTATTTTAAAGGGCCGTTTTAAAAGAATTCAGGGCCTTTTAAAAATAATCTATTGAATTAAAACTGTGAAAGGGATCGGCCTTAAGGTAAATTAAATCCTTCAGGGCCCTCAATTAATAATTCAGGGCCTTCTAAAAAGAATAAATGAAATTCAAACTGTGACAGGGACCGGCTTTAGGAGGAATTGTATTATTAAGGGCCGTTTAAAAAGAATTCAGGGCCTTTTAAAAATAATTTATGAATTTAAAACCGTGGTAGGGACCGGCTCTAAGGGTAATTGTAATATAAAGGGCCGTTTAAAAAGAATTCAGGGCCTTTTAAGAATAATTTATGAATTTAAAACCGTGGTAGGGACCGGCATTAAGGGTAATTGTATTATTAAGGGCCGTTTAAAAAGAATTCATGGCCTTTAAAAAATAATTAATGAATTTAAAACTTTAATAGGGACCGGCTTCAAAAGTAACTGATTTATTAAGGGAGTTTAATAAAAATTCAGGGCCTTTTAAAAATAATCTATTGAATTTAAACTGTGAGATGGATCGGTCTTAAGGTAAATTAAATCCTTCAGGGTCCTCAATAAATAATTCAGGGGCTTTTAAAAAGAATTAATGAAATTAAAACTGCGACAGGGACCGGCTTAAGGAGGAATTGTATTATTCAGGGCCGTTTCAAAAGAATCCAGGGCATTTAAAAAATAATTTATGAATTCAAAACCATGATACGGACCGGCTTTCAGGGTCATTGTATTATTAAAACCGTTTAAAAAGAATTCAGGGCCTTAAAAAAATAATTAATGAATTTAAAACTTTGGTAGGGACCGGCTTTAAGAGAAAGTGATTTATTAAGAGAGTTTAATAAGAATTCAGAGCCTTTTTAAAATAATCTATTGAATTAAAACTGTGAGTTGGATCGGCCCTAAGGTAAATTACATCCTTCAGGGTCCTCAATAAATAATTCAGGGGCTTTTAAAAAGAATTAATGAAATTAAAACTGCAACAGGGACCGGCTTAAGGAGGAATCGTATTATTCAGGGCCGTTTCAAAAGAATCCAGGGCCTTTAAAAAATAATTTATGAATTTAAAACCATGATACGGACCGGCTTTCAGGGTAATTGTATTATTGAGGGCCGTTTAAAAAGAATTCATGGCCTTCAAAAAATAATTAATGAATTTAAAACTTTGGTAGGGACCGGTTTTAAGAGTAACTGATTTATTAAGGGAGTTTAATAAGAATTCAGGGCCTTGAAAAAATAATTTTTGAATTTAAAACCGTGGTAGGGAACGGCTTTAAGGGTTATTGTATTAAAAAGGGCCGTTAAAAAAGAATTCAGGGCCTTTAAAAAATAATTAGTGAATTAAAAACTTTGATAGGGACCTGCTATAAGAGTAAGTGATTTATAAATGGAGTTTAATAAGAATTCAAGGCCTTTAAAAAATAATCTATTGAATTAAAACTGTGAGAAAGATCGGCCTTAAGGTAAATTAAATCCTTCAGGGTCCTCAATAAATAATTCAGGGGCTTTTACAAAGAATTAATGAAATTAAAACTGCGACAGGGACCGGCTTAAGGAGGAATTGTATTATTCAGGGCCGTTTCAAAAGAATCCAGGGCCTTTAAAAAATAATTTATGAATTTTAAACCATGGTACGGACCGGCTTTCAGGGTAATTGTATTATTGAGGGCAGTTTAAGAAGAATTCAGGGCCTTCAAAAAATAATTAATGAATTTAAAACTTTGGTATGGACCGGCTTTAAGAGTAACTGATTTATTAAGGGAGTTTAATAAGAATTCAGGGCCTTTTAAAAATAATTTTTGAATTTAAAACCGTGGTAGGGACCGGTTTTAAGGGTTATTGTATTAAAAAAGGCGTTTAAAAAGAATCCAGGGCCTTTAAAAAATAATTCATGATTTAAAAACCGTGGTATAGACCGGCTTTAAGGGTAATTGTTTTATTAGGGGCCGTTTAAGAAGAATTCAGGGCCTTTAAAAAATAATAAATGAATTTAAAACTTTGGTAGGGACCGGCTTTAAGAGTAACTGATTTATTAAGGGAGTTTTATAAGAATTCAGGGACTTTTAAAAATAATTTATGAATTAAAACTGTGAAAGCGATCAATTTAGGTAAATTAAATCCTTCAGGGCCCTCAATAAATAATTCAGGGCCTTTTTAAAAGAATTAATGAAATTAAAACTGATACAGGGACCGGCTTTAGGAGGAATTGTATAATTAAGGGCCGTTTAAAAAGAATCCAGGGCCTTTAAAAAAAAATGTTTGAATTTAAAACCTTGGTAGGGACCGGCTTTAAGGATAATTGTATAATTTAGGGCCGTTTAAAAAGAATTCAGGGACTAAAAAATCTATTGAATAAAAACTGTTAGAGGGATCGGCCTTTAGGTAAATTAAATCCTTCAGATCCCTCAATAAATAATTCAAGGCCTTTAAAAAAGAATTAATGAATATAAAACTTTGGAAGGGACCGGCTTTAAGAGTAACCCTTAAAGCCGGTCCCAACCACGGTTTAAAATTCAAAAATTATTTTTAAAAGGCCCTGAATTATTTATTGAGGGCCCTGAAGGATTTAATTTACCTAAAGGCCAATCCCTCTCACAGTTTTAATTCAATAGATTATTTGTAAAAGGCCCAGAATTCTTATTAAACTCCCTTAATAAATCAGTTTCTCTTGAAGCCTGTCCCTACCAAAGTTTTAAATTCATTAATTATTTTTTGAAGGCCCTGAATTCTTTTTAAACGGCCCTTAATAATACAATTACCCTTAAAGCCGGTCCCTACCATGGTTTTTTATTCATGAATTATTTTTATAAGGCCTTGGATTCTTTTTAAACGGCCCTTAATAAAACAATTCCTCCTAAAGTCGGTCCCTGTTACAGTTTTCATTTCATTAATTCTTTTTAAAAGGCCCTGAATTATTTATTCAGGGCCCTGAAGGATTTAATTTACCTTAAGGCCAATCATTTTCACAGTTTTAATTCAATAGATTATTTGTAAAAGGCCCTGAATTCTAATTGAACTCCCTTAGTAAATCAGTTACCCTTGAAGCCGGTCCCTACCAAAGTTTTAAATTCATTAATTATTTTTTAAAGGCCCTGAATTCTTTTTAAACGGCCCTTAATAATACAATTACCCTTAATGCCGGTCCTTACCACGGTTTTTTATTCATAATTTTTTTTTTAAAGGCCCTGAATTCTTATTAAACTCCCTTAATAAATCAGTTACTCTTTAAGCCGTTCCCTACTAAAGTTTTAAATTCATTAATTATTTTTTAAAGGCCCTGAATTCTTATTTAACTCCTTTTATAAATGAGTTACTCATAAAGCCGGTCCCTACCAATGTTTTAAATACATTAATTATTTTTTAAAGGCCCTGAATTCTTCTGAAACGATCCTTTATAATACAATTACCCTTAAAACCAGTCCCTTCCACGGTTTTTAATTCTTAAATTATTTTTAAAAGGCCCTGGATTCTTTTTAAACGGCCCTTAATAACACAATTCCTCCTAAAACCGGTCACTGTCACAGTTTTAATTTCATTTATTCTTTTTTAAAGGCCCTGAATCATTTATTGAGGGCCCTGAAGGATTTAATTTACCTTAAGGCCGATCCCTCTCACAGTTTTAATTCAATAGATTATTTTTAAAAGGCCCTGAATTCTTATTAAACTTCCTTTATAAATCAGTTACTCTTAAAGCCGGTCCCTACCAAAGTTTTTAATTCATTAATTATTTTTTTAAGGCCCTGAATTCTTTTTAAACGGCCCTTAATAATACAATTTCCATAAAAGCCGGTCCCTACCACGGTTTTAAATTCATTAATTATTTTTAAAAGGCCCTGAATTCTTATTAAACTCCTTTCATAAATCAGTTACTCTTAAAGCCGGTCCCTACCAAAGTTTTTAATTCATTAATAATTTTTTAAAGGCCCTGAATTCTTAATAAACTTCCTTAATAAATCAGTTACTCTTAAAGCCGGTCCCTTTTCTTTTTAAACGGCCCTTAATAATACAATTCCTCCTAAAGCCGGTCCCTGTCACAGTTTTTATTTCATTAATTCTTATTAAAAGGCCCTGAATTATTTATTGAGGGCCCTGAAGGATTTAATTTACCTTAAGGCCGATCCTTCTCACAGTTTAAATTCAATAGATTATTTGTAAAAGGCCCTGAATT
Organism: Glyphotaelius pellucidus; assembly: GCA_936435175.1. NCBI lineage: Eukaryota > Metazoa > Arthropoda > Insecta > Trichoptera > Limnephilidae > Glyphotaelius > Glyphotaelius pellucidus. The sequence continues at coordinate 11,964,752 of OW386555.1, read as the reverse complement.
CTTATTAAACTCTCTTTATAAATCAGAAACTCTTAAAGCCGGTCCCTTCCAAAGTTTTAAATTCATTAATTATTTTTTAAAGGCCCTGAATTCTTCTTAAACGGCCCTTTATAATACAATTACCCTTAAAGCCGGTCCCTACCACGGTTTTTAATTCACTAATTATTTTTTAAAGGCCCTGGATTCTTTTTTAACGGCCCTTTATAATACAATTCCTCCTAAAACCGGTCCCTGTCACAGTTTTAATTTCATTAATTTTTTTTAAAAGGCCCTGAATTATTTATTGAGGGCCCTGAAGGATTTAATTTACCTTAAGGCCGATTCTTCTCACAGTTTTAATTCAATAGATTATTTGTAAAAGGCCATGAATTCTTATTTAACTTCCTTAATAAATCAGTAACTCTTAAAGCCGGTCCCTACCAAAGTTTTAAATTCATTAATTATTTTTTAAAGGCCCTGAATTCTTAGTAAACGGTCCTTTATAATACAATTACCCTTTAAGCCGGTCCCTACCACGTATTTAAATTCATAAATTATTTTTAAAAGGCCCTGAATTCTTATTAAACTCCCTTAATAAATCAGTTACTCTTAAAGCAGGTCCCTACCAAAGTTTTAAATTCATTAATTATTTTTTAAAGGCCCTGAATTCTTATTGAACGGCCCTTCATAATACAATTACCCTTAAAGCCGGTACCTACCACGGTTTTAAACTCATGAATTATTTTTTAAAGGCCCTTAATTCTTTTAAAACGGCCCTTAATAATACAATTCCTCCTTAAGCCGGTCCCTGTCACAGTTTTGATTTCATTAAATCTTTTTAAAAGGCCCTGAATTATTTATTGAGAGCCCTGAAGGATTTAATTTACCTTAAGGCCGATCCCTCTCAAAGTTTTAATTCAATAGATTATTTTTAACGGCCCTGAATTCTTATTAAACTTCCTTAATAAATCAGTTACTCTTAAAGCCGGTCCCTACCAAAGTTTTAAATTCATTAATTATTTTTTAAAGGCCCTGAATTCTTTTTACATGGCCCTTAATAATACAATTACCCTTAAAGCCGGTCCCTACCACGGTTTTAAATTCATAAATTATTTTTAAAAGGCCCTGAATTCTTATTAAACTCCCTTAATAAATCAGTTACTCTTAAAGCCGGTCCCTACCAAGGTTTTAAATTCATTAATTATTTTTTAAAGGCCCTGAATTCTTTTTCAACGGCCCTTAATAATACGATTACCCTTAAAACCGGTCTTTACCACGGTTTTTAATTCATAATTTATTTTTTAAAGGCCCTGGATTCTTTTTAAACGGCCCTTAATAATACAATTCCTCCTAAAGCCGGTCCCTGTCACAGTTTTAATTTCATTTATTCTTTTTAAAATGCCCTGAATTATTTATTGAGGGCCCTGAAGGATTTAATTTACCTAAAGGCCGATCCCTCCCACAGTTTTAATTCAATAGATTATTTTGAAAAGGCCCTGAATTCTTATTAAGCTTCCTTAATAAATCAGTTACTCTTAAAGCTGGTCCCTACAAAAGTTTTAAATTCATTAATTTTTTTTAACGGCACTGATTTCGTTTTAAACGGCCCTTAATAATACAATTACCCTTAAAACCGGTCCCTACCACGGTTTTAAATTCATAAATTATTTTTAAAAGGCCCTGAATTCTTATTGAACTCCCTTAATAAATCAGTTACTCTTAAAGCCGGTCCCTACCAAAGTTTAAAATTCATTAATTATTTTTTAAAGGCCCTGAATTCTTTTTAAACGGCCATTTATAATACAATTACTCTTAAAGTCAGTCCCTACCACGGTTTTTAATTCATAATTTATTTTTTTATGGCCCAGGATTCTTTTTAAACGGCCCTTAATAATACAATTCCTCCTAAAGCCGGTCCCTGTCACAGTTTTAATTTCATTTATTCTTTTTAAAAGTCCCTGAATTATTTATTGAGGGCCCTGAAGGATTTAATTTACCTTAAGGCCGATCCCTCTCACAGTTTTAATTCAATAGAATATTTTTAAAAGGCCCTGAATTCTTATTAAACTTCCTTAATAAATCAGTTACTCTTAAAGCCGGTTCCTACCAAAGTTTTAAATTCATTAATTATTTTTTAAAGGCCCTGAATTCTTTTTAAACGGCCCTTAATAATACAATTACCCTTACAGCCGGTCCCTACCACGGTTTTGAATTCATAAATTATTTTTAAAAGGCCCTGAATTCTTATTGAACTCCCTTAATAAATCAGTTACTCTTAAAGCCGGTCCCTACCAAAGTTTTAAATTCATTTATTATTTTTTAAAGGCCCTGAATTCTTTTTAAACGGCCCTTAATAATACAATTCCTCCTAAAGCCGGTCCCTGTCACAGTTTTAATTTCATTTATTCTTTTTAAAAGGCCCTGAATAATTTATTGAGGGCCCTGAAGGATTTAATTTACCTTAAGGCCGATCCCTCTCACAGTTTTAATTCAACAGATTATTTTTAAAAGGCCCTGAATTCTTATTGAACTTCCTTAATTAATCAGTTACTCTTAAAGCCGGTCCCTACCAAAGTTTTTAATTCATTATTTATTTTTTAAAGGCCCTGAATACTTTTAAAACGGCCCTTAATAATACAATTACCCTTAAAGCCGGTCCCTACTACGGTTTCTAATTCATTATTTATTTTTTAAAGGCCCTGGATTCTTTTTAAACGGCCCTTCATAATACAATTCCTCCTAAAACCGGTCCCTGTCACAGTTTTAATTTCATTTATTCTTTTTAAAAGGCCCTGAATTATTTATTGAGGGCCCTGAAGGATTTAATTTACCTTAAGGCCACTCCCTCTCACAGTTTTAATTCAATAGATTATTTTTAAAAGGCCCTGAATCCTTATTAAACTTCCTTAATAAATCAGTTACTCTTAAAGCCGGTCCCTACCAAAGTTTTAAATTCATTAATTATTTTTTAAAGGCCCTGAATTCTTTTTAAACGGCCCTAAATAATACAATTACCCTTAAAGCCAGTCTTTACCACGGTTTTAAATTCATAATTTATTTTTTAATGGCCCTGGATTCTTTTTAAACGGCCCTTACTAATACAATTCCTCCTTAAGCCGGTCCCTGTCACAGTTTTAATTTCATTTATTCTTTTTAAAAGGCCCTGAATTATTTATTGAGGGCCCTGAAGGATTTAATTTACCTTAAGGCCGATCCCTCTCACAGTTTTAATTCAATAGATTATTTTTAAAAGGCCCTGAATTCTTATTAAACTTCCTTAATAAATCAGTTACTCTTAAAGCCGGTCCCTACCAAAGTTTTAAATTCATTAATTATTTTTTAAAAGCACTGAATTCTTTTTAAACGGCCCTAAATAATACAATTACCCTTACAGCCGGTCCCTACCACGGTTTTAAATTCATACATTATTTTTAAAAGGCCCTGAATTCTTATTGAACTCCCTTAATAAATCAGTTACTCTTAAAGCCGGTCCCTACAAAAGTTTTAAATTCATTGATTATTTTTTAAAGGCCCTGAATTCTTTTTAAACGGCCCTTAATAATACAATTCCTCCTAAAGCCGGTCCCTGTCACAGTTTTAATTTCATTTATTCTTTTGAAAAGGCCCTGAATTATTTATTGAGGGCCCTGAAGGATTTAATTTACCTTAAGGCCGATCCCTCTCACAGTTTTAATTCAATAGATTATTTTTAAAAGGCCCTGAATTCTTATTAAACTTCCATAATAAATCAGTTACTCTTAAAGCCGGTCCCTACCAAAGTTTTAAATTCATTAATTATTTTTTAAAGGCCCTGAATACTTTTTAAACGGCCCTTAATAATACAATTACCCTTAAAGCCGGTCCCTACCACGGTTTTTAATTCATTATTTATTTTTTAAAGGCCCTGGATTCTTTTTAAACGGCCCTTAATAATACAATTCCTCCTAAAGCCGGTCCCTGTCACAGTTTTAATTTCATTTATTCTTTTTAAAAGGCCCTGAATAATTTATTGAGGGCCCTGAAGGATTTAATTTACCTTAAGGCCACTCCCTCTCACAGTTTTAATTCAATAGATTATTTTTAAAAGGCCCTGAATTCTTATTAAACTTCCTTAATAAATCAGTTACTCTTAAAGCAGGTCCCTACCAAAGTTTTAAATTCATTAATTATTTTTTAAAGGCCCTGAATTCTTTTTAAACGGCCCTAAATAATACAATTACCCTTAAAGCCAGTCCTTACCACGGTTTTTAATTCATAATTTATTTTTTAATGGCCCTGGATTCTTTTTAAACGGCCCTTACTAATACAATTCCTCCTTAAGCCGGTCCCTGTCACAGTTTTAATTTCATTTATTCTTTTTAAAAGGCCCTGAATTATTTATTGAGGGCCCTGAAGGATTTAATTTACCTTAAGGTCGATCCCTCTCACAGTTTTAATTCAATAGATTATTTTTAAAAGGCCCTGAATTCTTATTAAACTTCCTTAATAAATCAGTTACTCTTAAAGCAGGTCCCTACCAAAGTTTTAAATTCATTAATTATTTTTTAAAGGCCCTGAATTCTTATTAAACGGCCCTTTATAATACAATTACCCTTAAAACCGGTCCCTACCACGGTTTTTAATTCATAATTTATTTTTTAAAGGCCCTGGATTCTTTTTAAACGGCCCTTAATAATACAATTCCTCCTAAAGCCGGTCCCTGTCACAGTTTTAATTTCATTTATTCTTTTTAAAAGGCCCTGAATTATTTATTGAGGGCCCTGAAGGATTTGATTTACCTAAAGGCCGATCCTTCTCACAGTTTTAATTCAATAGATTATTTTTAAAAGGCCCTGAATTCTTATTAAACTTCCTTAATAAATCAGTTACTTTTAAAGCCGGTCCCTACCAAAGTTTTAAATTCATTAATTATTTTTTAAAGGCCCTGAATTCTTTTTAAACGGCCCTTTATAATACAATTACCCTTAAAGCCAGTCCTTACCACGATTTTTAATTCATAATTTATTTTTTAATGGCCCTGGATTCTTTTTAAACGGCCCTTAATAATACAATTCCTCCTAAAGCCGGTTTCTGTCACAGTTTTAATTTCATTTATTCTTTTTAAAAGGCCCTGAATTATTTATTGAGGGCCCTAAAGGATTTAATTTACCTTAAGGCCGATCCCTCTTACAGTTTTAATTCAATAGATTATTTTTAAAAGGCCCTGAATTCTTATTAAACTTCCTTAATAAATCAGTTACTCTTAAAGCTGGTCCCTACCAAAGTTTTAAATTCATTAATTATTTTTTAAAAGCCCTGAATTCTTTTTAAACGGCCCTAAAAAATACAATTACCCTTACAGCCGGTCCCTACCACGGATTTAAATTCATACATTATTTTTAAAAGGCCCTGAATTCTTATTGAACTCCCTTAATAAATCAGTTACTCTTAAAGCCGGTCCCTACCAAAGTTTTAAATTCATTAATTATTTTTTAAAGGCCCTGAATTCTTTTTAAACGGCCATTAATAATACAATTACTCTTAAAGCCAGTCCCTACCACGGTTTTTAATTCATAATTTATTTTTTAATGGCCCAGGATTCTTATTGAACTCCCTTAATAAATCAGTTACTCTTAAAGCCGGTCCCTACCAAAGTTTTAAATTCATTGATTATTTTTTAAAGGCCCTGAATTCTTTTTAAACGGCCCTTAATAATACAATTCCTCCTAAAGCCGGTCCCTGTCGCAGTTTTAATTTCATTTATTCTTTTGAAAAGGCCCTGAATTATTTATTGAGGGCCCTGAAGGATTTAATTTACCTTAAGGCCGATCCCTCTCACAGTTTTAATTCAATAGATTATTTTTAAAAGGCCCTGAATTCTTATTAAACTTCCATAAAAAATCAGTTACTCTTAAAACCGGTCCCTACCAAAGTTTTAAATTCATTAATTATTTTTTAAAGGCCCTGAATACTTTTTAAACGGCCCTTAATAATACAATTACCCTTAAAGCCGGTCCCTACCACGGTTTTTAATTCATTATTTATTTTTTAAAGGCCCTGGATTCTTTTTAAACGGCCCTTAATAATACAATTCCTCCTAAAGCCGGTCCGTGTCACAGTTTTAATTTCATTTATTCTTTTTAAAAGGCCCTGAATTATTTATTGAGGGCCCTGAAGGATTTAATTTACCTTAAGCCCTCTCACAGTTTTAATTCAATAGATTATTTTTAAAAGGCCCTGAATTCTTATTAAACTTCCTTAATAAATCAGTTACTCTTAAAGCAGGTCCCTACCAAAGTTTTAAATTCATTAATTATTTTTTAAAGGCCCTGAATTCTTTTTAAACGGCCCCTTAATAATACAATTACCCTTAAAGCCAGTCCTTACCACGGTTTTTAATTCATAATTTATTTTTTAATGGCCCTGGATTCTTTTTAAACGGCCCTTACTAATACAATTCCTCCTTAAGCCGGTCCCTGTCACAGTTTTAATTTCATTTATTCTTTTTAAAAGGCCCTGAATTATTTATTGAGGGCCCTGAAGGATTTAATTTACCTTAAAGTCGATCCCTCTCACAGTTTTAATTCAATAGATTATTTTTAAAAGGCCCTGAATTCTTATTAAACTTCCTTAATAAATCAGTATCTCTTAAAGCCGGTCCCTACAAAAGTTTTAAATACATTAATTATTTTTTAAAGGCCCTGAATTCTTATTAAACGGCCCTTTATAATACAATTACCCTTAAAACCGGTCCCTACCACGGTTTTTAATTCATAATTTATTTTTTAAAGGCCCTGGACTCTTCTTAAACGGCCCTTAATAATACAATTCCTCCTAAAGCCGGTCCCTGTCACAGTTTTAATTTCATTTATTCTTTTTAAAAGGCCCTGAATTATTTATTGAGGGCCCTGAAGGATTTGATTTACCTAAAGGCCGATCCTTCTCACAGTTTTAATTTAATAGATTATTTTTAAAAGGCCCTGAATTCTTATTAAACTTCCTTAATAAATCAGTTACTTTTAAAGCCGGTCCCTACCAAAGTTTTAAATTCATTAATTATTTTTTAAAAGCCCTGAATTCTTTTTAAACGGCCCTAAAAAATACAATTACCCTTACAGCCGGTCCCTACCACGGATTTAAATTCATACATTATTTTTAAAAGGCCCTGAATTCTTATTGAACTCCCTTAATAAATCAGTTACTCTTAAAGCCGGTCCCTACCAAAGTTTTAAATTCATTAATTATTTTTTAAAGGCCCTGAATTCTTTTTAAACGGCCATTAATAATACAATTACTCTTAAAGCCAGTCCCTACCACGGTTTTTAATTCATAATTTATTTTTTAATGGCCCAGGATTCTTATTGAACTCCCTTAATAAATCAGTTACTCTTAAAGCCGGTCCCTACCAAAGTTTTAAATTCATTGATTATTTTTTAAAGGCCCTGAATTCTTTTTAAACGGCCCTTAATAATACAATTCCTCCTAAAGCCGGTCCCTGTCACAGTTTTATTTTCATTTATTCTTTTGAAAAGGCCCTGAATTCTTATTAAACTTCCTTAATAAATCAGTTACTCGTAAAGCAGGTCCCTACCAAAGTTTTAAATTCATTAATTATTTTTTAAAGGCCCTGAATTCTTTTTAAACGGCCCTAAATAATACAATTACCCTTAAAGCCAGTCCTTACCACGGTTTTTAATTCATAATTTATTTTTTAATGGCCCTGGATTCTTTTTAAACGGCCCTTACTAATACAATTCCTCCTTAAGCCGGTCCCTGTGTCAGTTTTAATTTAATTTATTCTTTTTAAAAGGCCCTGAATTATTTATTGAGGGCCCTGAAGGATTTAATTCACCTTAAGGTCGATCCCTCTCACAGTTTTAATTCAATAGATTATTTTTAAAAGGCCCTGAATTCTTATTAAACTTCCTTAATAAATCAGTTACTCTTAAAGCCGGTCCCTACAAAAGTTTTAAATACATTAATTATTTTTTAAAGGCCCTGAATTCTTATTAAACGGCCCTTTATAATACAATTACCCTTAAAACCGGTCCCTACCACGGTTTTTAATTCATAATTTATTTTTTAAAGGCCCTGGATTCTTTTTAAACGGCCCTTAATAATACAATTCCTCCTAAAGCCGGTCCCTGTCACAGTTTTAATTTCATTTATTCTTTTTAAAAGGCCCTGAATTATTTATTGAGGGCCCTGAAGGATTTGATTTACCTAAAGGCCGATCCTTCTCACAGTTTTAATTCAATAGATTATTTTTAAAAGGCCCTGAATTCTTATTAAACTTCCTTAATAAATCAGTTACTTTTAAAGCCGGTCCCTACCAAAGTTTTAAATTCATTAATTATTTTTTAAAGGCCCTGAATTCTTTTTAAACGGCCCTTTATAATACAATTACCCTTAAAGCCAGTCCTTACCACGATTTTTAATTCATAATTTATTTTTTAATGGCCCTGGATTCTTTTTAAACGGCCCTTAATAATACAATTCCTCCTAAAGCCGGTTTCTGTCACAGTTTTAATTTCATTTATTCTTTTTAAAAGGCCCTGAATTATTTATTGAGGGCCCTAAAGGATTTAATTTACCTTAAGGCCGATCCCTCTTACAGTTTTAATTCAATAGATTATTTTTAAAAGGCCCTGAATTCTTATTAAACTTCCTTAATAAATCAGTTACTCTTAAAGCCGGTCCCTACCAAAGTTTTAAATTCATTAATTATTTTTTAAAAGCCCTGAATTCTTTTTAAACGGCCCTAAAAAACACAATTACCCTTACAGCCGGTCCCTACCACGGATTTAAATTCATACATTATTTTTAAAAGGCCCTGAATTCTTATTGAACTCCCTTAATAAATCAGTTACTCTTAAAGCCGGTCCCTACCAAAGTTTTAAATTGATTAATTATTTTTTAAAGGCCCTGAATTCTTTTTAAACGGCCCTTTATAATACAATTACCCTTACAGCCGGTCCCTACCACGGTTTTAAATTCATAAATTATTTTTAAAAGGCCCTGAATTCTTATTAAACTTCCTTAATAAATCAGTTACTCTTAAAGCCGGTCCCTACCAAAGTTTTAAATTGATTAATTATTTTTTAAAGGCCCTGAATTCTTTTTAAACGGCCCTTTATAATACAATTACCCTTACAGCCGGTCCCTACCACGGTTTTAAATTCATAAATTATTTTTAAAAGGCCCTGAATTCTTATTGAACTCCCTTAATAAATCAGTTACTCTTAAAGCCGGTCCCTACCAAAGTTTTAAATTCATTAATTATTTTTTAAAGGCCCTGAATTCTTTTTAAACGGCCCTTAATAATACAATTCCTCCTAAAGCCGGTCCCTGTCACAGTTTTAATTTCATTTATTCTTTTTAAAAGGCCCTGAATTATTTATTGAGGGCCCTGAAGGATTTAATTTACCTTAAGGCCACTCCCTCTCACAGTTTTAATTCAATAGAATATTTTTAAAAGGCCCTGAATTCTTATTAAACTTCCTTAATAAATCAGTTACTCTTAAAGCCGGTCCCTACCAAAGTTTTAAATTCATTAATTATTTTTTAAAGGCCCTGAATTCTTTTTAAACGGCCCTAAATAATACAATTACCCTTAAAGCCAGTCCTTACCACGGTTTTTAATTCATAATTTATTTTTTAAAGGCCCTGGATTCTTTCTAAACGGCCCTTAATAATACAATTCCTCCTAAAGCCGGTCCCTGTCACAGTTTTAATTTCATTTATTCTTTTTAAAAGGCCCTGAATTATTTATTGAGGGCCCTGAAGGATTTAATTTACCTTAAGGCCGATCCCTCTCACAGTTTTAATTCAATAGATTATTTTTAAAAGGCCCTGAATTCTTATTAAACTTCCTTAATAAATCAGTTACTCTTAAAGCCGGTCCCTACAAAAGTTTTTAATACATTAATTATTTTTTAAAGGCCCTGAATTCGTTTAAAACGGCCCTTAATAATACAATTACCCTTAAAACCGGTCCCTAACACGGTTTTAAATTCATAAATTATTTTTAAAAGGCCCTGAATTCTTATTAAACTCCCTTAATAAATCAGTTTCTCTTAAAGCCGGTCCCTACCAAAGTTTTAAATTCATTAATTATTTTTTAAAGGCCCTGAATTCTTTTCAAACGGCCCTTTATAATACAATTACCCTTAAAACCGGTCCCTACCACGGTTTTAAATTCATAATTTATTTTTTAAAGGCCCTGGATTCTTTTTAAACGGCCCTTAATAATACAATTCCTCCTAAAGCCGGTCCCTGTCACAGTTTTAAATTAATTTATTCTTTTTAAAAGGCCCTGAATTATTTATTGAGGGCCCTGAAGGATTTAATTTACCTTAAGGCCGATCCCTCTCACAGTTTTAATTCAATAGATTATTTTTAAAAGGCCCTGAATTCTTATTTAACTTCCTTAATAAATCAGTTACTCTTAAAGCCGGTCCATACCAAAGTTTTGAATTCATTAATTATTTTTTAAATGCCCTGAATTCGTTTTAAACGGCCCTTAATAATACAATTACCCTTAAAGCCGGTTCCTACCACGGTTTTAAATTCATAAATTATTTTTAAAAGGCCCTGAATTCTTATTAAACTCCCTTAATAAATCAGTTACTTTTAAAGCCGGTCCCTACCAAAGTTTTAAATTCATTAATTATTTTTTAAAGGCCCTGAATTCTTTTTAAACGGCCCTTAATAATACAATTACCCTTAAAACCGGTCCCTACCACGGTTTTTAATTCATAATTTATTTTTTAAAGGCCCTGGATTCTTTTTAAACGGCCCTTAATAATACAATTCCTCCTTAAGCCGGTCCCTACCACGGTTTTAAATTCATAAATTATTTTTAAAAGGCCCTGAATTCTTATTGAACTCCCTTAATAAATCAGTTACTCTTAAAGCCGGTCCCTACCAAAGTTTAAAATTCATTAATTATTTTTTAAAGGCCCTGAATTCTATTTAAACGGCCCTTAATAATACAATTCCTCCTAAAGCCGGTCCCTGTCACAGTTTTAATTTCATTTATTCTTTTTAAAAGGCCCTGAATTATTTATTGAAAGCCCTGAAGGATTTAATTTACCTTAAGGCCGATCCCTCTCACAGTTTTAATTCAATAGATTATTTTTAAAAGGCCCTGAATTCTTATTAAACTTCCTTAATAAATCAGTTACTCTTAAAGCCGGTCCCTATCAAAGTTTTAAATTCATTAATTATTTTTTAAAGGCCCTGAATACTTTTTAAACGGCCCTTAATAATACAATTACCCTTAAAGCCGGTCCCTACCACGGTTTTTAATTCATAATTTATTTTTTAAAGGCCCTGGATTCTTTTTAAACGGCCCTTATTAATACAATTCCTCCTAAAGCCGGTCCCTGTCACAGTTTTAATTTCATTTATTCTTTTTAAAAGGCCCTTAATTATTTATGTAGGGCCCTGAAGGATTAAATTTACCTTAAGGCCGATCTTTCTCACAGTTTTAATTCAAAAGATTATTTTGAAAAGGCCCTGAATTCTTATTTAACTTCCTTTATAAATCAGTAACTCTTAAAGCCGGTCCCTACCAAAGTTTTAAATTCATTAATTATTTTTTAAAGGCCCTGAATTCGTTTTAAACGGCCCTTTATAATACAATTACCTTTAAAACCGGTCCCTACCACGGTTTTAAATTCATAAATTATTTTTAAAAGGCCCTGAATTCTTATTAAACTCCCTTAATAAATCAGTTTCTCTTAAAGCCGGTCCCTACCAAAGTTTTAAATTCATTAATTATTTTTTAAAGGCCCTGAATTCTTTTTAAACGGCCCTTTATAAAACAATAACCCTTAAAGCCGGTCCCTACCAAGGTTTTTAATTCATAATTTATTTTTTAAAGGCCCTGGATTCTTTTTAAACGGCCCTTAATAATACAATTTCTCCTAAAGCCGGTCCCTGTCACAGTTTTAATTTCATTTATTCTTTTGAAAAGGCCCTGAATTATTGATTGAGGGCCCTGAAGGATTTAATTTACCTTAAGGCCGATCCCTCCCACAGTTTTATTTCAATAGATTATTTTTAAAAGGCCCTGAATTCTTATTAAACTTCCTTAATAAATCAGTTACTCTTAAAGCCGGTCCCTACCAAAGTTTTAAATTCATTAATTATTTTTTAAAGGCCCTGAATTCGTTTTAAACGGCCCTTTATAATACAATTACCTTTAAAACCGGTCCCTACCACGGTTTTAAATTCATAAATTATTTTTAAAAGGCCCTGAATTCTTATTAAACTCCCTTAATAAATCAGTTTCTCTTAAAGCCGGTCCCTACCAAAGTTTTAAATTCATTAATTATTTTTTAAAGGCCCTGAATTCTTTTTAAACGGCCCTTTATTATACAATTACCCTTAAAGCCGGTCCTTACCACGGTTTTTAATTCATAATTTATTTTTTAAAGGCCCTGGATTCTTTTTAAACGGCCCTTAATAATACAATTCCTCCTAAAGCCGGTCCCTGTCACAGTTTTAATTTCATTTATTCTTTTTAAAAGGCCCTGAATTATTTATTGAGGGCCCTGAAGGATTTAATTTACCTTAAGGCCAATCCCTCTCACAGTTTTAATTCAATAGATTATTTTAAAAAGGCCCTGAATTCTTATTAAACTTCCTTAATAAATCAGTTACTCTTAAAGCCGGTCCCTACCAAAGTTTTAAATTCATTAATTATTTTTTAAAGGCCCTGAATTCTTTTTAAACGGCCCTTAATAATACAATTACCCTTAAAGCCGGTCCCAACCACGGTTTTTAATTCATAAATTATTTTTAAAAGGCCCTGAATTCTTATTAAACTCCCTTAATAAATCAGTTATTCTAAAAGCCGGTCCCTACCAAAGTTTTAAATTCATTAATTATTTTTTAAAGGTCCTGACTTCTTTTTAAACGGCCCTAAATAATACAATTACCCTTAAAGCCGGTCCCTACCACGGTTTTTAATTCATAAATTATTTTTAAAAGGCCCTGAATTCTTATTAAACTCCCTTAATAAATCAGTTACTCTTAAAGCCGGTCCCTACCAAAGTTTTAAATTCATTAATTATTTTTTAAAGGCCCTGAATTCTTTTTCAACGGCCCTTATTAATACAATTACCCTTAAAGCCGGTCCCTACCACGGTTTTTAATTCATAATTTATTTTATAAAGGCCCTGGATTCTTTTTTAACGGCCCTTAATAATACAATTCCTCCTAAAGCCGGTCCATGTCACAGTTTTAATTTCATTTATTATTTTGAAAAGGCCCTGAATTATTTATTGAGGGCCCTGAAGGATTTAATTTACCTTAAGGTCGATCCCTCTCACAGTTTTAATTCAATAGATTATTTTTAAAAGGCCCTGAATTCTTATTTAACTTCCTTAATAAATCAGTTACTCTTAAAGCCGGTCTCTACCAAAGTTTAAAATTCATTAATTATTTTTTAAAGGCCTTGAATTCTTTTTAAACGGCCCTTAATAATACAATTACCCTTAAAGCCGGTCCCTACCACGGTTTTAAATTCATAAATTATTTTTAAAAGGCCCTGAATTCTTATTAAACTCCCTTAATAAATCAGTTACTCTTAAAGCCGGTCCCTACCAAAGTTTTAAATTCATTAATTATTTTTTAAAGGCCCTGAATTCTTTTTAAACGGCCCTTAATAATACAATTACCCTTAAAGCCGGTCCCTACCAAGGTTTTAAATTCATAAATTATTTTAAAAAGGCCCTGAATTCTTATTAAACTCCCTTAATAAATCAGTTACTCTTAAAGCCGGTCCCTACCAAAGTTTTAAATTCATTAATTATTTTTTAAAGGCCCTGAATTCTTTTTAAACGGCCCTTAATAATACAATTCCTCCAAAAGCCGGTCCCTGTCACAGTTTTAATTTCATTTATTCTTTTTAAAAGGCCCTGAATTATTTATTGAGGGCCCTGAAGGATTTAATTTACCTTGAGGCCGATCCCTCTCACAGTTTTAATTCAATTGATTATTTTGAAAAGGCCCTGAATTCTTATTAAACTTCCTTAATAAATCAGTTACTCTTAAAGCCGGTCCCTACCAAAGTGTTAAATTCATTAATTATTTTAAAAGGCCCTGAATTCTTTTTAAACGGCCCTTAATACTACAATTACCCTTAAAGCCGGTCCCTACCAAGGTTTTAAATTCATAAATTATTTTTAAAAGGCCCTGAATTCTTATTAAACTCCCTTAATAAATCAGTTACTCTTAAAGCCGGTCCCTACCAAAGTTTTAAATTCATTAATTATTTTTTAAAGGCCCTGAATTCTTTTTAAACGGCCCTTAATAATACAATTCCTCCTAAAGCCGGTCCCTGTCACAGTTTTAATTTCATTTATTCTTTTTAAAAGGCCCTGAATTATTTATTGAGGGCCCTGAAGGATTTTTTTTACCTTAAGACCAATCCCTCTCACAGTTTTTATTCAATAGATTATTTTTAAAAGGCCCTGAATTCTTATTGAACTTCCTTGATAAATCAGTTACTCTTAAAGCCGGTCCCTACCAAAGTTTTAAATTCATTAATTATTTTTTAAAAGCCCTGAATTCTTTTTAAACGGCCCTTAATAATACAATTACCCTTGAAGCCGGTCCCTACCACGGTTTTAAATTCATAAATTATTTTTAAAAGGCCCTGAATTCTTATTAAACTCCCTTAATAAATCAGTTACTCTTAAAGCCGGTCCCTACCAAAGTTTTAAATTCATTAATTATTTTTTAAAGGCCCTGAATTCTTTTTAAACGGCCCTTAATAATACAATTACCCTTAAAACCGGTCCCTTCCACGGTTTTTAATTCATAATTTATTTTTTAAAGGCCCTGGATTCTTTTTAAACGGCCCTTAATAATACAATTCCTCCTAAAGCCGGTCCCTGTCACAGTTTTAATTTCATTTATTCTTTTTAAAAGGCCCTGAATTATTTATTGAGGGCCCTGAAGGATTTAATTTACCTTAAGGCCGATCCCTCTCACAGTTTTAATTCAATAGATTATTTTTAAAGGGCCCTGAATTCTTATTAAACTCCCTTAATAAATCAGTTACTCTTAAAGCCGGTCCCTACCAAAGTTTTAAATTCATTAATTATTTTTTAAAGGCCCTGAATTCTTTTTAAACGGCCCTTAATAATACAATTACCCTTAAAGCCGGTCCCTACCACGGTTTTAAATTCATAAATTATTTTTAAAAGGCCCTGAATTCTTATTAAACTCCCTTAATAAATCAGTTATTCTAAAAGTTGGTCCCTACCAAAGTTTAAAATTCACTAATTATTTTTTAAAGGCCCTGAATTCTTTTTAAACGGCCCTTATTAATACAATTACCCTTAAAGCCGGTCCCTACCACGGTTTTTAAATCATAATTTATTTTTTAAAGGCCCTGGATTCTTTTTAAACGGCGCTTAATAATACAATTCCTCCTAAAGCCGGTCCCTGTCACAGTTTTTATTTCATTTATTCTTTTTAAAAGGCCCTGAATTATTTATTCAGGGCCCTGAAGGATTTAATTTACCTTAAGGCCGATCCCTCTCACAGTTTTAATTCAAAAGATTATTTTTTAAAGGCCCTGAATTCTTATTTAACTTCCTTAATAAATCAGTTACTCTTAAAGCCGGTCCCTACCAAAGTATAAAATTCATTAATTATTTTTTAAAGGCCCTGAATTCTTTTTAAACGGCCCTTAATAATACAATTACCCTTGAAGCCGGTCCCTACCACGGTTTTAAATTCATAAATTATTTTTAAAAGGCCCTGAATTCTTATTAAACTCCCTTAATTAATCAGTTATTCTTAAATCCGGTCCCTACCAAAGTTTTAAATTCATTAATTATTTTTTAAAGGCCCTGAATTTTTTTTAAACGGCCCTTTATAATACAATTACCCTTAAAGCCGGTCCCTACCACGGTTTTTAATTCATAATTTATTTTTTAAAGGCCCTGGATTATTTTTAAACGGCCCTGAATAATACATTTCCTCCTAAAGCCGGTCCCTGTCACAGTTTTAATTTCATTTATTCTTTTTAAAAGGCCCTAAATTATTTATTGAGGGCCCTGAAGGAATTAATTTACCTTAAGACCGATTACTCTCACAGTTTAAATTCAATAGATTATTTTTAAAAGGCCCTGAATTCTTATTGAACTTCCTTGATAAATCAGTTACTCTTAAAGCCGGTCCCTACCAAAGTTTTAAATTCATTAATTATTTTTTAAAAGCCCTGAATTCTTTTTAAACGGCCCTTAATAATACAATTACCCTTGAAGCCGGTCCCTACCACGGTTTTAAATTCATAAATTTTTTTTAAAAGGCCCTGAATTCTTATTAAACTCCCTTAATAAATCAGTTACTCTTAAAGCCGGTCCCTACCAAAGTTTTAAATTCATTAATTATTTTTTAAAGGCCCTGAATTCTTTTTAAACGGCCCTTAATAATACAATTACCCTTAAAACCGGTCCCTACCACGGTTTTTAATTCATAATTTATTTTTTAAAGGCCCTGGATTCTTTTTAAACGGCCCTTAATAATACAATTCCTCCTAAAGCCGGTCCCTGTCACAGTTTTAATTTCATTTATTCTTTTTAAAAGGCCCTGAATTATTTATTGAGGGCCCTGAAGGATTTAATTTACCTTAAGGCCGATCCCTCTCACAGTTTTAATTCAATAGATTATTTTTAAAGGGCCCTGAATTCTTATTAAACTCCCTTAATAAATCAGTTACTCTTAAAGCCGGTCCCTACCAAAGTTTTAAATTCATTAATTATTTTTTAAAGGCCCTGAATTCTTTTTAAACGGCCCTTAATAATACAATTACCCTTAAAGCCGGTCCCTACCACGGTTTTAAATTCATAAATTATTTTTAAAAGGCCCTGAATTCTTATTAAACTCCCTTAATAAATCAGTTATTCTAAAAGTTGGTCCCTACCAAAGTTTAAAATTCACTAATTATTTTTTAAAGGCCCTGAATTCTTTTTAAACGGCCCTTATTAATACAATTACCCTTAAAGCCGGTCCCTACCACGGTTTTTAAATCATAATTTATTTTTTAAAGGCCCTGGATTCTTTTTAAACGGCGCTTAATAATACAATTCCTCCTAAAGCCGGTCCCTGTCACAGTTTTTATTTCATTTATTCTTTTTAAAAGGCCCTGAATTATTTATTCAGGGCCCTGAAGGATTTAATTTACCTTAAGGCCGATCCCTCTCACAGTTTTAATTCAAAAGATTATTTTTTAAAGGCCCTGAATTCTTATTTAACTTCCTTAATAAATCAGTTACTCTTAAAGCCGGTCCCTACCAAAGTATAAAATTCATTAATTATTTTTTAAAGGCCCTGAATTCTTTTTAAACGGCCCTTAATAATACAATTACCCTTGAAGCCGGTCCCTACCACGGTTTTAAATTCATAAATTATTTTTAAAAGGCCCTGAATTCTTATTAAACTCCCTTAATTAATCAGTTATTCTTAAATCCGGTCCCTACCAAAGTTTTAAATTCATTAATTATTTTTTAAAGGCCCTGAATTTTTTTTAAACGGCCCTTTATAATACAATTACCCTTAAAGCCGGTCCCTACCACGGTTTTTAATTCATAATTTATTTTTTAAAGGCCCTGGATTATTTTTAAACGGCCCTGAATAATACATTTCCTCCTAAAGCCGGTCCCTGTCACAGTTTTAATTTCATTTATTCTTTTTAAAAGGCCCTAAATTATTTATTGAGGGCCCTGAAGGAATTAATTTACCTTAAGACCGATTACTCTCACAGTTTAAATTCAATAGATTATTTTTAAAAGGCCCTGAATTCTTATTAAACTTCCTTAATAAATCAGTTACTCTTAAAGCCGGTCCCTACCAAAGTTTTAAATTCATTAATTATTTTTTAAAGGCCCTGAATTCTTTTTAAACGGCCCTTAATAATACAATTACCCTTAAAGCCGGTCCCTACCAAGGTTTTAAATTCATAAATTATTTAAAAAAGGGCCCTGAATTCTTATTAAACTCCCTTAATAAATCAGTTACTCTTAAAGCCGGTCCCTACCAAAGTTTTAAATTCATTAATTATTTTTTAAAGGCCCTGAATTCTTTTTAAACGGCCTTTAATAATACAATTCCTCCTAAAGCCGGTCCCTGTCACAGTTTTAATTTCATTTATTCTTTTTAAAAGGCCCTGAATTATTTATTGAGGGCCCTGAAGGATTTAATTTACCTTGAGGCCGATCCCTCTCACAGTTTTAATTCAATTGATTATTTTGAAAAGGCCCTGAATTCTTATTAAACTTCCTTAATAAATCAGTTACTCTTAAAGCCGGTCCCTACCAAAGTGTTAAATTCATTAATTATTTTTAAAGGCCCTGAATTCTTTTTAAACGGCCCTTAATACTACAATAACCCTTAAAGCCGGTCCCTACCAAGGTTTTAAATTCATAAATTATTTTTAAAAGGCCCTGAATTCTTATTAAACTCCCTTAATAAATCAGTTACTCTTAAAGCCGGTCCCTACCAAAGTTTTAAATTCATTAATTATTTTTTAAAGGCCCTGAATTCTTTTTAAACGGCCCTTAATAATACAATTACCCTTAAAACCGGTCCCTACCACGGTTTTTAATTCATAATTTATTTTTTAAAGGCCCTGGATTCTTTTTAAACGGCCCTTAATAATACAATTCCTCCTAAAGCCGGTCCCTGTCACAGTTTTAATTTCATTTATTCTTTTTAAAAGGCCCTGAATTATTTATTGAGGGCCCTGAAGGATTTAATTTACCTTAAGGCCGATCCCTCTCACAGTTTTAATTCAATAGATTATTTTTAAAGGGCCCTGAATTCTTATTAAACTCCCTTAATAAATCAGTTACTCTTAAAGCCGGTCCCTACCAAAGTTTTAAATTCATTAATTATTTTTTAAAGGCCCTGAATTCTTTTTAAACGGCCCTTAATAATACAATTACCCTTAAAGCCGGTCCCTTCCACGGTTTTAAATTCATAAATTATTTAAAAAAGGGCCCTGAATTCTTATTAAACTCCCTTAATAAATCAGTTACTCTTAAAGCCGGTCCCTACCAAAGTTTTAAATTCATTAATTATTTTTAAAGGCCCTGAATTCTTTTTAAACGGCCCTTAATACTACAATAACCCTTAAAGCCGGTCCCTACCAAGGTTTTAAATTCATAAATTATTTTTAAAAGGCCCTGAATTCTTATTAAACTCCCTTAATAAATCAGTTACTCTTAAAGCCGGTCCCTACCAAAGTTTTAAATTCATTAATTATTTTTTAAAGGCCCTGAATTCTTTTTAAACGGCCCTTAATAATACAATTACCCTTAAAACCGGTCCCTACCACGGTTTTTAATTCATAATTTATTTTTTAAAGGCCCTGGATTCTTTTTAAACGGCCCTTAATAATACAATTCCTCCTAAAGCCGGTCCCTGTCACAGTTTTAATTTCATTTATTCTTTTTAAAAGGCCCTGAATTATTTATTGAGGGCCCTGAAGGATTTAATTTACCTTAAGGCCGATCCCTCTCACAGTTTTAATTCAATAGATTATTTTTAAAGGGCCCTGAATTCTTATTAAACTCCCTTAATAAATCAGTTACTCTTAAAGCCGGTCCCTACCAAAGTTTTAAATTCATTAATTATTTTTTAAAGGCCCTGAATTCTTTTTAAACGGCCCTTAATAATACAATTACCCTTAAAGCCGGTCCCTTCCACGGTTTTAAATTCATAAATTATTTTTAAAAGGCCCTGAATTCTTATTAAACTCCCTTAATAAATCAGTTATTCTAAAAGCCGGTCCCTACCAAAGTTTAAAATTCATTAATTATTTTTTAAAGGCCCTGAATTCTTTTTAAACGGCCCTTATTAATACAATTACCCTTAAAGCCGGTCCCTACCACGGTTTTTAATTCATAATTTATTTTATAAAGGCCCTGGATTCTTTTTTAACGGCCCTTAATAATACAATTCCTCCTAAAGCCGGTCCCTGTCACAGTTTTAATTTCATTTATTATTTTGAAAAGGCCCTGAATTATTTATTGAGGGCCCTGAAGGATTTAATTTACCTTAAGGTCGATCCCTCTCACAGTTTTAATTCAATAGATTATTTTTAAAAGGCCCTGAATTCTTATTAAACTTCCTTGATAAATCAGTTACTCTTAAAGCCGGTCTCTACCAAAGTTTTAAATTCATTAATTATTTTTTAAAGGCCTTGAATTCTTTTTAAACGGCCCTTAATAATACAATTACCCTTAAAGCCGGTCCCTACCACGGTTTTAAATTCATAAATTATTTTTAAAAGGCCCTGAATTCTTATTAAACTCCCTTAATAAATCAGTTACTCTTAAAGCCGGTCCCTACCAAAGTTTTAAATTCATTAATTATTTTTTAAAGGCCCTGAATTCTTTTTAAACGGCCCTTAATAATACAATTACCCTTAAAGCCGGTCCCTACCAAGGTTTTAAATTCATAAATTATTTTAAAAAGGCCCTGAATTCTTATTAAACTCCCTTAATAAATCAGTTACTCTTAAAGCCGGTCCCTACCAAAGTTTTAAATTCATTTATTATTTTTTAAAGGCCCTGAATTCTTTTTAAACGGCCCTTAATAATACAATTCCTCCTAAAGCCGGTCCCTGTCACAGTTTTAATTTCATTTATTCTTTTTAAAAGGCCCTGAATTATTTATTGAGGGCCCTGAAGGATTTAATTTACCTTGAGGCCGATCCCTCTCACAGTTTTAATTCAATTGATTATTTTGAAAAGGCCCTGAATTCTTATTAAACTTCCTTAATAAATCAGTTACTCTTAAAGCCGGTCCCTCCCAAAGTGTTAAATTCATTAATTATTTTTAAAGGCCCTGAATTCTTTTTAAACGGCCCTTAATACTACAATTACCCTTAAAGCCGGTCCCTACCAAGGTTTTAAATTCATAAATTATTTTTAAAAGGCCCTGAATTCTTATTAAACTCCCTTAATAAATCAGTTACTCTTAAAGCCGGTCCCTACCAAAGTTTTAAATTCATTAATTATTTTTTAAAGGCCCTGAATTCTTTTTAAACGGCCCTTAATAATACAATTACCCTTAAAACCGGTCCCTACCACGGTTTTTAATTCATAATTTATTTTTTAAAGGCCCTGGATTCTTTTTAAACGGCCCTTAATAATACAATTCCTCCTAAAGCCGGTCCCTGTCACAGTTTTAATTTCATTTATTCTTTTTAAAAGGCCCTGAATTATTTATTGAGGGCCCTGAAGGATTTAATTTACCTTAAGGCCGATCCCTCTCACAGTTTTAATTCAATAGATTATTTTTTAAGGGCCCTGAATTCTTATTAAACTCCCTTAATAAATCAGTTACTCTTAAAGCCGGTCCCTACCAAAGTTTTAAATTCATTAATTATTTTTTAAAGGCCCTGAATTCTTTTTAAACGGCCCTTAATAATACAATTACCCTTAAAGCCGGTCCCTACCACGGTTTTAAATTCATAAATTATTTTTAAATGGCCCTGAATTCTTATTAAACTCCCTTAATAAATCAGTTATTCTAAAAGCCGGTCCCTACCAAAGTTTAAAATTCATTAATTATTTTTTAAAGGCCCTGAATTCTTTTTAAACGGCCCTTATTAATACAATTACCCTTAAAGCCGGTCCCTACCACGGTTTTTAAATCATAATTTATTTTTTAAAGGCCCTGGATTCTTTTTAAACGGCGCTTAATAATACAATTCCTCCTAAAGCCGGTCCCTGTCACAGTTTTTATTTCATTTATTCTTTTTAAAAGGCCCTGAATTATTTATTGAGGGCCCTGAAGGATTTAATTTACCTTAAGGCCGATCCCTCTCACAGTTTTAATTCAAAAGATTATTTTTTAAAGGCCCTGAATTCTTATTTAACTTCCTTAATAAATCAGTTACTCTTAAAGCCGGTCCCTACCAAAGTATAAAATTCATTAATTATTTTTTAAAGGCCCTGAATTCTTTTTAAACGGCCCTTAATAATACAATTACCCTTGAAGCCGGTCCCTACCACGGTTTTAAATTCATAAATTATTTTTAAAAGGCCCTGAATTCTTATTAAACTCCCTTAATTAATCAGTTATTCTTAAAGCCGGTCCCTACCAAAGTTTTAAATTCATTAATTATTTTTTAAAGGCCCTGAATTTTTTTTAAACGGCCCTTTATAATACAATTACCCTTAAAGCCGGTCCCTACCACGGTTTTTAATTCATAATTTATTTTTTAAAGGCCCTGGATTATTTTTAAACGGCCCTGAATAATACATTTCCTCCTAAAGCCGGTCCCTGTCACAGTTTTAATTTCATTTATTCTTTTTAAAAGGCCCTAAATTATTTATTGAGGGCCCTGAAGGAATTAATTTACCTTAAGACCGATTACTCTCACAGTTTAAATTCATTAATTATTTTTTAGAGGCCCTGAATTCTTATTAAACTTCCTTAATAAATCAGTTACTCTTAAAGCCGGTCCCTACCAAAGTTTTAAATTCATTAATTATTTTTTAAAGGCCCTGAATTCTTTTTAAACGGCCCTTAATAATACAATTACCCTTAAAGCCGGTCCCTACCAAGGTTTTAAATTCATAAATTATTTTAAAAAGGCCCTGAATTCTTATTAAACTCCCTTAATAAATCAGTTACTCTTAAAGCCGGTCCCTACCAAAGTTTTAAATTCATTAATTATTTTTTAAAGGCCCTGAATTCTTTTTAAACGGCCCTTAATAATACAATTCCTCCTAAAGCCGGTCCCTGTCACAGTTTTAATTTCATTTATTCTTTTTAAAAGGCCCTGAATTATTTATTGAGGGCCCTGAAGGATTTAATTTACCTTGAGGCCGATCCCTCTCACAGTTTAAATTCAATAGATTATTTTTAAAAGGCCCTGAATTCTTATTAAACTTCCTTAATAAATCAGTTACTCTTAAAGCCGGTCCCTACCAAAGTTTTAAATTCATTAATTATTTTTTAAAGGCCCTGAATTCTTTTTAAACGGCCCTTTATAATACAATTACCCTTAAAGCCGGTCCCTACCACGGTTTTAAATTCATAAATTATTTTTAAAAGGCCCTGAATTCTTATTAAACTCCCTTAATAAATCAGTTACTCTTAAAGCCGGTCCCTACCAAAGTTTTAAATTCATTAATTATTTTTTAGAGGCCCTGAATTCTTTTTAAACGGCCCTTAATAATACAATTACCCTTAAAGCCGGTCCCTACCACGGTTTTTAATTCATAATTTATTTTTTAAAGGCCCTGGATTCTTTTTAAACGGCCCTCAATAATACAATGCCTCCTAAAGCCGGTCCCTGTCACAGTTTTAATTTCATTTATACTTTTTAAAAGGCCCTGAATTATTTATTGAGGGCCCTGAAGGATTTTATTTACCTTAAGGCCAATCCCTCTCACAGTTTTTATTCAATTGATTATTTTTAAAAGGCCCTGAATTCTTATTAAACTTCCTTAATAAATCAGTTACTCTTAAAGCCGGTCCCTACCAAAGTTTTAAATTCATTAATTATTTTTTAAAGGCCCTGAATTCTTTTTAAACGGCCCTTAATAATACAATTACCCTTAAAACCGGTCCCTACCACGGTTTTAAATTCATAAATTATTTTTAAAAGGCCCTGAATTCTTATTAAACTCCCTTAATAAATCAGTTACTCTTAAAACCGGTCCCTACCAAAGTTTTTAATTCATTAATTATTTTTTAAAGGCCCTGAATTCTTTTTAAACGGCCCTTAATAATACAATTACCCTTAAAACCGGTCCCTACCACGGTTTTTAATTCATAATTTATTTTTTAAAGGCCCTGGATTCTTTTTAAACGGCCCTTAATAATACAATTTCTCCTAAAGCCGGTCCCTGTCACAGTTTTAATTTCATTTATTCTTTTGAAAAGGCCCTGAATTATTGATTGAGGGCCCTGAAGGATTTAATTTACCTTATGGCCGATCCCTCCCACAGTTTTATTTCAATAGATTATTTTTAAAAGGCCCTGAATTCTTATTAAACTTCCTTAATAAATCAGTTACTCTTAAAGCCGGTCCCTACCAAAGTTTTAAATTCATTAATTATTTTTTAAAGGCCCTGAATTCGTTTTAAACGGCCCTTTATAATACAATTACCTTTAAAACCGGTCCCTACCACGGTTTTAAATTCATAAATTATTTTTAAAAGGCCCTGAATTCTTATTAAACTCCCTTAATAAATCAGTTTCTCTTAAAGCCGGTCCCTACCAAAGTTTTAAATTCATTAATTATTTTTTAAAGGCCCTGAATTCTTTTTAAACGGCCCTTTATTATACAATTACCCTTAAAGCCGGTCCTTACCACGGTTTTTAATTCATAATTTATTTTTTAAAGGCCCTGGATTCTTTTTAAACGGCCCTTAATAATACAATTCCTCCTAAAGCCGGTCCCTGTCACAGTTTTAATTTCATTTATTCTTTTTAAAAGGCCCTGATTTATTTATTGAGGGCCCTGAAGGATTTAATTTACCTTAAGGCCAATCCCTCTCACAGTTTTAATTCAATAGATTATTTTAAAAAGGCCCTGAATTCTTATTAAACTTCCTTAATAAATCAGTTACTCTTAAAGCCGGTCCCTACCAAAGTTTTAAATTCATTAATTATTTTTTAAAGGCCCTGAATTCTTTTTAAACGGCCCTTAATAATACAATTACCCTTGAAACCGGTCCCTACCACGGTTTTAAATTCATAAATTATTTTTAAAAGGCCCTGAATTCTTATTAAACTCCCTTAATTAATCAGTTATTCTTAAAGCCGGTCCCTACCAAAGTTTTAAATTCATTAATTATTTTTTAAAGGCCCTGAATTTTTTTTAAACGGCCCTTTATAATACAATTACCCTTAAAACCGGTCCCTACCACGGTTTTTAATTCATAATTTATTTTTTAAAGGCCCTGGATTATTTTTAAACGGCCCTGAATAATACAATTCCTCCTAAAGCCGGTCCCTGTCACAGTTTTAATTTCATTTATTCTTTTTAAAAGGCCCTGAATTATTTATTGAGGGCCCTGAAGGATTTAATTTACCTTAAGGCCGATCCCTCTCACAGTTTTAATTCAATAGATTATTTTTAAAGGG
The DNA here is from genome assembly GCA_936435175.1 of Glyphotaelius pellucidus. Taxonomy (NCBI): domain Eukaryota; kingdom Metazoa; phylum Arthropoda; class Insecta; order Trichoptera; family Limnephilidae; genus Glyphotaelius; species Glyphotaelius pellucidus. The sequence continues at coordinate 11,939,660 of OW386555.1, read as the reverse complement.
CCCTGAATTCTTATTAAACTCCCTTAATAAATCAGTTACTCTTAAAGCCGGTCCCTACCAAAGTTTTAAATTCATTAATTATTTTTTAAAGGCCCTGAATTCTTTTTAAACGGCCCTTAATAATACAATTACCCTTAAAGCCGGTCCCTACCACGGTTTTAAATTCATAAATTATTTTTAAAAGGCCCTGAATTCTTATTAAACTCCCTTAATTAATCAGTTATTCTTAAAGCCGGTCCCTACCAAAGTTTTAAATTCATTAATTATTTTTTAAAGGCCCTGAATTTTTTTTAAACGGCCCTTTATAATACAATTACCCTTAAAGCCGGTCCCTACCACGGTTTTTAATTCATAATTTATTTTTTAAAGGCCCTGGATTATTTTTAAACGGCCCTGAATAATACATATCCTCCTAAAGCCGGTCCCTGTCACAGTTTTAATTTCATTTATTCTTTTTAAAAGGCCCTAAATTATTTATTGAGGGCCCTGAAGGAATTAATTTACCTTAAGACCGATTACTCTCACAGTTTAAATTCAATAGATTATTTTGAAAAGGCCCTGAATTCTTATTAAACTTCCTTAATAAATCAGTTACTCTTAAAGCCGGTCCCTACCAAAGTTTTAAATTCATTAATTATTTTTTAAAGGCCCTGAATTCTTTTTAAACGGCCCTTTATAATACAATTACCCTTAAAGCCGGTCCCTACCACGGTTTTAAATTCATAAATTATTTTTAAAAGGCCCTGAATTCTTATTAAACTCCCTTAATAAATCAGTAACTCTTAAAGCCGGTCCCTACCAAAGTTTTAAATTCATTAATTATTTTTTAGAGGCCCTGAGTTCTTTTTAAACGGCCCTTAATAATACAATTACCCTTAATGCCGGTCCCTACCACGGTTTTTAATTCATAATTTATTTTTTAAAGGCCCTGGATTCTTTTTAAACGGCCCTCAATAATACAATGCCTCCTAAAGCCGGTCTCTGTCACAGTTTTAATTTCATTTATACTTTTTAAAAGGCCCTGAATTATTTATTGAGGGCCCTGAAGGATTTTATTTACCTTAAGGCCAATCCCTCTCACAGTTTTTATTCAATTGATTATTTTTAAAAGGCCCTGAATTCTTATTAAACTTCCTTAATAAATCAGTTACTCTTAAAGCCGGTCCCTACCAAAGTTTGAAATTCATTAATTATTTTTTAAAGGCCCTGAATTCTTTTTAAACGGCCCTTAATAATACAATTACCCTTAAAACCGGTCCCTACCACGGTTTTAAATTCATAAATTATTTTTAAAAGGCCCTGAATTCTTATTAAACTCCCTTAATAAATCAGTTACTCTTAAAACCGGTCCCTACCAAAGTTTTTAATTCATTAATTATTTTTTATAGGCCCTGAATTCTTTTTAAACGGCCCTTAATAATACAATTACCCTTAAAACCGGTCCCTACCACGGTTTTTAATTCATAATTTATTTTTTAAAGGCCCTGGATTCTTTTTAAACGGCCCTTAATAATACAATTCCTCCTAAAGCCGGTCCCTGTCACAGTTTTAATTTCATTTATTCTTTTTAAAAGGCCCTGAATTATTTATTGAGGGCCCTGAAGGATTTAATTTACCTTAAGGCCGATCCCTCTCACAGTTTTAATTCAATAGATTATTTTTAAAGGGCCCTGAATTCTTATTAAACTCCCTTAATAAATCAGTTACTCTTAAAGCCGGTCCCTACCAAAGTTTTAAATTCATTAATTATTTTTTAAAGGCCCTGAATTCTTTTTAAACGGCCCTTAATAATACAATTACCCTTAAAGCCGGTCCCTACCACGGTTTTAAATTCATAAATTATTTTTAAAAGGCCCTGAATTCTTATTAAACTCCCTTAATAAATCAGTTATTCTAAAAGCCGGTCCCTACCAAAGTTTAAAATTCATTAATTATTTTTTAAAGGCCTTGAATTCTTTTTAAACGGCCCTTATTAATACAATTACCCTTAAAGCCGGTCCCTACCACGGTTTTTAAATCATAATTTATTTTTTAAAGGCCCTGGATTCTTTTTAAACGGCGCTTAATAATACAATTCCTCCTAAAGCCGGTCCCTGTCACAGTTTTTATTTCATTTATTCTTTTTAAAAGGCCCTGAATTATTTATTGAGGGCCCTGAAGGATTTAATTTACCTTAAGGCCGATCCCTCTCACAGTTTTAATTCAAAAGATTATTTTTTAAAGGCCCTGAATTCTTATTTAACTTCCTTAATAAATCAGTTACTCTTAAAGCCGGTCCCTACCAAAGTATAAAATTCATTAATTATTTTTTAAAGGCCCTGAATTCTTTTTAAACGGCCCTTAATAATACAATTACCCTTGAAGCCGGTCCCTACCACGGTTTTAAATTCATAAATTATTTTTAAAAGGCCCTGAATTCTTATTAAACTCCCTTAATTAATCAGTTATTCTTAAAGCCGGTCTCTACCAAAGTTTTAAATTCATTAATTATTTTTTAAAGGCCCTGAATTTTTTTTAAACGGCCCTTTATAATACAATTACCCTTAAAGCCGGTCCCTACCACGGTTTTTAATTCATAATTTATTTTTTAAAGGCCCTGGATTATTTTTAAACGGCCCTGAATAATACATTTCCTCCTAAAGCCGGTCCCTGTCACAGTTTTAATTTCATTTATTCTTTTTAAAAGGCCCTAAATTATTTATTGAGGGCCCTGAAGGAATTAATTTACCTTAAGACCGATTACTCTCACAGTTTAAATTCAATAGATTATTTTTAAAAGGCCCTGAATTCTTATTAAACTTCCTTAATAAATCAGTTACTCTTAAAGCCGGTCCCTACCAAAGTTTTAAATTCATTAATTATTTTTTAAAGGCCCTGAATTCTTTTTAAACGGCCCTTAATAATACAATTACCCTTAAAGCCGGTCCCTACCAAGGTTTTAAATTCATAAATTATTTTAAAAAGGCCCTGAATTCTTATTAAACTCCCTTAATAAATCAGTTACTCTTAAAGCCGGTCCCTACCAAAGTTTTAAATTCATTAATTATTTTTTAAAGGCCCTGAATTCTTTTTAAACGGCCCTTAATAATACAATTCCTCCTAAAGCCGGTCCCTGTCACAGTTTTAATTTCATTTATTCTTTTTAAAAGGCCCTGAATTATTTATTGAGGGCCCTGAAGGATTTAATTTACCTTGAGGCCGATCCCTCTCACAGTTTTAATTCAATTGATTATTTTGAAAAGGCCCTGAATTCTTATTAAACTTCCTTAATAAATCAGTTACTCTTAAAGCCGGTCCCTACCAAAGTGTTAAATTCATTAATTATTTTTAAAGGCCCTGAATTCTTTTTAAACGGCCCTTAATACTACAATTACCCTTAAAGCCGGTCCCTACCAAGGTTTTAAATTCATAAATTATTTTTAAAAGGCCCTGAATTCTTATTAAACTCCCTTAATAAATCAGTTACTCTTAAAGCCGGTCCCTACCAAAGTTTTAAATTCATTAATTATTTTTTAAAGGCCCTGAATTCTTTTTAAACGGCCCTTAATAATACAATTACCCTTAAAACCGGTCCCTACCACGGTTTTTAATTCATAATTTATTTTTTAAAGGCCCTGGATTCTTTTTAAACGGCCCTTAATAATACAATTCCTCCTAAAGCCGGTCCCTGTCACAGTTTTAATTTCATTTATTCTTTTTAAAAGGCCCTGAATTATTTATTGAGGGCCCTGAAGGATTTAATTTACCTTAAGGCCGATCCCTCTCACAGTTTTAATTCAATAGATTATTTTTAAAGGGCCCTGAATTCTTATTAAACTCCCTTAATAAATCAGTTACTCTTAAAGCCGGTCCCTACCAAAGTTTTAAATTCATTAATTATTTTTTAAAGGCCCTGAATTCTTTTTAAACGGCCCTTAATAATACAATTACCCTTAAAGCCGGTCCCTACCACGGTTTTAAATTCATAAATTATTTTTAAAAGGCCCTGAATTCTTATTAAACTCCCTTAATTAATCAGTTATTCTTAAAGCCGGTCCCTACCAAAGTTTTAAATTCATTAATTATTTTTTAAAGGCCCTGAATTTTTTTTAAACGGCCCTTTATAATACAATTACCCTTAAAGCCGGTCCCTACCACGGTTTTTAATTCATAATTTATTTTTTAAAGGCCCTGGATTATTTTTAAACGGCCCTGAATAATACATTTCCTCCTAAAGCCGGTCCCTGTCACAGTTTTAATTTCATTTATTCTTTTTAAAAGGCCCTAAATTATTTATTGAGGGCCCTGAAGGAATTAATTTACCTTAAGACCGATTACTCTCACAGTTTAAATTCAATAGATTATTTTTAAAAGGCCCTGAATTCTTATTAAACTTCCTTAATAAATCAGTTACTCTTAAAGCCGGTCCCTACCAAAGTTTTAAATTCATTAATTATTTTTTAAAGGCCCTGAATTCTTTTTAAACGGCCCTTTATAATACAATTACCCTTAAAGCCGGTCCCTACCACGGTTTTAAATTCATAAATTATTTTTAAAAGGCCCTGAATTCTGCTTAAACTCCCTTAATAAATCAGTTACTCTTAAAGCCGGTCCCTACCAAAGTTTTAAATTCATTAATTATTTTTTAGAGGCCCTGAATTCTTTTAAAACGGCCCTTAATAATACAATTACCCTTAAAGCCGGTCCCTACCACGGTTTTTAATTCATAATTTATTTTTTAAAGGCCCTGGATTCTTTTTAAACGGCCCTCAATAATACAATGCCTCCTAAAGCCGGTCCCTGTCACAGTTTTAATTTCATTTATACTTTTTAAAAGGCCCTGAATTATTTATTGAGGGCCCTGAAGGATTTTATTTACCTTAAGGCCAATCCCTCTCACAGTTTTTATTCAATTGATTATTTTTAAAAGGCCCTGAATTCTTATTAAACTTCCTTAATAAATCAGTTACTCTTAAAGCCGGTCCCTACCAAAGTTTTAAATTCATTAATTATTTTTTAAAGGCCCTGAATTCTTTTTAAACGGCCCTTAATAATACAATTACCCTTAAAGCCGGTCCCTACCAAGGTTTTAAATTCATAAATTATTTTAAAAAGGCCCTGAATTCTTATTAAACTCCCTTAATAAATCAGTTACTCTTAAAGCCGGTCCCTACCAAAGTTTTAAATTCATTAATTATTTTTTAAAGGCCCTGAATTCTTTTTAAACGGCCCTTAATAATACAATTCCTCCTAAAGCCGGTCCCTGTCACAGTTTTAATTTCATTTATTCTTTTTAAAAGGCCCTGAATTATTTATTGAGGGCCCTGAAGGATTTAATTTACCTTGAGGCCGATCCCTCTCACAGTTTTAATTCAATTGATTATTTTGAAAAGGCCCTGAATTCTTATTAAACTTCCTTAATAAATCAGTTACTCTTAAAGCCGGTCCCTACCAAAGTGTTAAATTCATTAATTATTTTTAAAGGCCCTGAATTCTTTTTAAACGGCCCTTAATACTACAATTACCCTTAAAGCCGGTCCCTGTCACAGTTTTAATTTCATTTATTCTTTTTAAAAGGCCCTGAATTATTTATTGAGGGCCCTGAAGGATTTAATTTACCTTGAGGCCGATCCCTCTCACAGTTTTAATTCAATTGATTATTTTGAAAAGGCCCTGAATTCTTATTAAACTTCCTTAATAAATCAGTTACTCTTAAAGCCGGTCCCTACCAAAGTGTTAAATTCATTAATTATTTTTAAAGGCCCTGAATTCTTTTTAAACGGCCCTTAATACTACAATTACCCTTAAAGCCGGTCCCTACCAAGGTTTTAAATTCATAAATTATTTTTAAAAGGCCCTGAATTCTTATTAAACTCCCTTAATAAATCAGTTACTCTTAAAGCCGGTCCCTACCAAAGTTTTAAATTCATTAATTATTTTTTAAAGGCCCTGAATTCTTTTTAAACGGCCCTTAATAATACAATTACCCTTAAAACCGGTCCCTACCACGGTTTTTAATTCATAATTTATTTTTTAAAGGCCCTGGATTCTTTTTAAACGGCCCTTAATAATACAATTCCTCCTAAAGCCGGTCCCTGTCACAGTTTTAATTTCATTTATTCTTTTTAAAAGGCCCTGAATTATTTATTGAGGGCCCTGAAGGATTTAATTTACCTTAAGGCCGATCCCTCTCACAGTTTTAATTCAATAGATTATTTTTAAAGGGCCCTGAATTCTTATTAAACTCCCTTAATAAATCAGTTACTCTTAAAGCCGGTCCCTACCAAAGTTTTAAATTCATTAATTATTTTTTAAAGGCCCTGAATTCTTTTTAAACGGCCCTTAATAATACAATTACCCTTAAAGCCGGTCCCTACCACGGTTTTAAATTCATAAATTATTTTTAAAAGGCCCTGAATTCTTATTAAACTCCCTTAATAAATCAGTTATTCTAAAAGCCGGTCCCTATCAAAGTTTAAAATTCATTAATTATTTTTTAAAGGCCCTGAATTCTTTTTAAACGGCCCTTATTAATACAATTACCCTTAAAGCCGGTCCCTACCACGGTTTTTAAATCATAATTTATTTTTTAAAGGCCCTGGATTCTTTTTAAACGGCGCTTAATAATACAATTCCTCCTAAAGCCGGTCCCTGTCACAGTTTTTATTTCATTTATTCTTTTTAAAAGGCCCTGAATTATTTATTGAGGGCCCTGAAGGATTTAATTTACCTTAAGGCCGATCCCTCTCACAGTTTTAATTCAAAAGATTATTTTTTAAAGGCCCTGAATTCTTATTTAACTTCCTTAATAAATCAGTTACTCTTAAAGCCGGTCCCTACCAAAGTATAAAATTCATTAATTATTTTTTAAAGGCCCTGAATTCTTTTTAAACGGCCCTTAATAATACAATTACCCTTGAAACCGGTCCCTACCACGGTTTTAAATTCATAAATTATTTTTAAAAGGCCCTGAATTCTTATTAAACTCCCTTAATTAATCAGTTATTCTTAAAGCCGGTCCCTACCAAAGTTTTAAATTCATTAATTATTTTTTAAAGGCCCTGAATTTTTTTTAAACGGCCCTTTATAATACAATTACCCTTAAAGCCGGTCCCTACCACGGTTTTTAATTCATAATTTATTTTTTAAAGGCCCTGGATTATTTTTAAACGGCCCTGAATAATACATTTCCTCCTAAAGCCGGTCCCTGTCACAGTTTTAATTTCATTTATTCTTTTTAAAAGGCCCTAAATTATTTATTGAGGGCCCTGAAGGAATTAATTTACCTTAAGACCGATTACTCTCACAGTTTAAATTCAATAGATTATTTTTAAAAGGCCCTGAATTCTTATTAAACTTCCTTAATAAATCAGTTACTCTTAAAGCCGGTCCCTACCAAAGTTTTAAATTCATTAATTATTTTTTAAAGGCCCTGAATTCTTTTTAAACGGCCCTTTATAATACAATTACCCTTAAAGCCGGTCCCTACCACGGTTTTAAATTCATAAATTATTTTTAAAAGGCCCTGAATTCTTATTAAACTCCCTTAATAAATCAGTTACTCTTAAAGCCGGTCCCTACCAAAGTTTTAAATTCATTAATAATTTTTTAGAGGCCCTGAATTCTTTTTAAACGGCCCTTAATAATACAATTACCCTTAAAGCCGGTCCCTACCACGGTTTTTAATTCATAATTTATTTTTTAAAGGCCCTGGATTCTTTTTAAACGGCCCTCAATAATACAATGCCTCCTAAAGCCGGTCCCTGTCACAGTTTTAATTTCATTTATACTTTTTAAAAGGCCCTGAATTATTTATTGAGGGCCCTGAAGGATTTTATTTACCTTAAGGCCAATCCCTCTCACAGTTTTTATTCAATTGATTATTTTTAAAAGGCCCTGAATTCTTATTAAACTTCCTTAATAAATCAGTTACTCTTAAAGCCGGTCCCTACCAAAGTTTTAAATTCATTAATTATTTTTTAAAGGCCCTGAATTCTTTTTAAACGGCCCTTAATAATACAATTACCCTTAAAACCGGTCCCTACCACGGTTTTAAATTCATAAATTATTTTTAAAAGGCCCTGAATTCTTATTAAACTCCCTTAATAAATCAGTTACTCTTAAAACCGGTCCCTACCAAAGTTTTTAATTCATTAATTATTTTTTAAAGGCCCTGAATTCTTTTTAAACGGCCCTTAATAATACAATTACCCTATAAGCCGGTCCCTTCCACGGTTTTTAATTCATCATTTATTTTTTAAAGGCCCTGGATTCTTTTAAACGGCCCTTAATAATACATTTCCTCCTAAAGCCGGTCCATGTCACAGTTTTTATTTCATTTATTCTTTTTAAAAGGCCCTGAATTATTTATTGAGGGCCATGAAGGATTTAATTTACCTTAAGGCCGATCCCTCTCACAGTTTTAATTCAATAGATTATTTTTAAAAGGCCCTGAATTCTTATTAAACTTCCTTAATAAATCAGTTACTCTTTAAGCCGGTCCCTACCAAAGTTTTAAATTCATTAATTATTTTTTAAAGGCCCTGAATTCTTTTTAAACGGCCCTTAATAATACAATTACCCTTAAAGCCGGTCCCTACCACGGTTTTAAATTCATAAATTATTTTTAAAAGGCCCTGAATTCTTATTAAACTCCCTTTATAAATCAGTTATTCTAAAAGCCGGTCCCTACCAAAGTTTAAAATTCATTAATTATTTTTTAAAGGCCCTGAATTCTTTTTAAACGGCCCTTAATAATACAATTACCCTTAAAACCGGTCCCTACCACGGTTTTTAATTCATAATTTATTTTTTAAAGGCCCTGGATTCTTTTTAAACGGCGATTAATAATACAATTTCTCCTAAAGCCGGTCCCTGTCACAGTTTTAATTTCATTTATTCTTTTTAAAAGGCCCTGAATTATTTATTGAGGACCCTGAAGAATTTAATTTTTTTAAGTCCGATCCCTCTCACAGTTTTAATTCAAAAGATTATTTTTAAAAGGCCCTGAATTCTTATTTAACTTCCTTAATAAATCAGTTACTCTTAAAGCCGGTCCCTACCAAAGTATTAAATTCTTTTATTATTTTTTAAAGGCCTTGAATTCTTTTTAAACGGCCCTTAATAATACAATTACCCTTATGCCGGTCCCTACCACGGTTTTAAATTCATAAATTATTTTTAAAAGGCCCTGAATTCTTATTAAACTCCCTTAATAAATCAGTTATTCTTAAAGCCGGTCCCTACCAAAGTTTTAAATTCATTAATTATTTTTTTAAGGCCGTGAATTTTTTTTAAACGGCCCTTTATAATACAATTACCCTTAAAGCCGGTCCCTACCACGGTTTTTAATTCATATTTTATTTTTTAAAGGCCCTGAATTCTAATTAAACTTCCTTAATAAATCAGTTACTCTTAAAGCCGGTCCCTACCAAAGTTTTAAATTCATTAATTATTTTTTAAAGGCCCCGAATTATTTTTAAACGGCCCTTAATAATACAATTACCCTTAAAGCCGGTCCCTACCACGGTTTTAAATTCATAAATTATTTTTAAAAGGCCCTGAATTCTTATTAAACTCCCTTAATAAATCAGTTACTCTTAAAGCCGGTCCCTACCAAAGTTTTAAATTCATTAATTATTTTTTAAAGGCCCTGAATTCTTTTAAAACGGCCCTTAATAATACAATTACCCTTGAAGCCGGTCCCTACCACGGTTTTTAATTCATAATTTATTTTTTAAAGGCCCTGGATTCTTTTTAAACGGCCCTTAATAATACAATTTCTCCTAAAGCCGGTCCCTGTCACAGTTTTAATTTCATTTATTCTTTTTAAAAGGCCCTGAATTATTTATTGAGGACCCTGAAGAATTTAATTTTTTTAAGGCCGATCCCTCTCACAGTTTTAATTCAAAAGATTATTTTTAAAAGGTTCTGAATTCTTATTTAACTTCCTTAATAAATCAGTTACTCTTAAAGCCGGTCCCTACCAAAGTATTAAATTCTTTTATTATTTTTTAAAGGCCTTGAATTCTTTTTAAACGGCCCTTAATAATACAATTACCCTTAAAACCGGTCCCTACCACGGTTTTAAATTCATAAATTATTTTTAAAAGGCCCTGAATTCTTATTAAACTCCCTTAATAAATCAGTTACTCTTAAAGCCGGTCCCTACCAAAGTTTTAAATTCATTAATTATTTTTTAAAGGCCCTGAATTCTTTTTAAACGGCCCTTAATAATACAATTACCCTTAAAGCCGGTCCCTACCTCGGTTTTAAATTCATAAATTATTTTTAAAAGGCCCTGAATTCTTATTTAACTCCCTTAATAAATCAGTTATTCTAAAAGCCGGTCCCTACCAAAGTTTAAAATTCATTAATTATTTTTTAAAGGCCCTGAATTCTTTTTAAACGGCCCTTATTAATACAATTACCCTTAAAACCGGTCCCTACCACGGTTTTTAATTCATAATTTATTTTTTAAAGGCCCTGGATTCTTATTAAACGGCCCTGAATAATACATTTCCTCCTAAAGCCGGTCCCTGTCACAGTTTTAATTTCATTTATTCTTTTTAAAAGGCCCTGAATTATTTATTGAGGGCCCTGAAGGTTTTTATTTACCTTTAGGCCAATCCCTCTCACAGTTTTTATTCAATAGATTATTTTTAAAAGGCCCTGAATTCTTATTTAACTTCCTTGATAAATCAGTTACTCTTAAAGCCGGTCCCTACCAAAGTTTTAAATTCATTAATTATTTTTTAAAGGCCCTGAATTCTTTTTAAACGGCCCTTAATAATACAATTACCCTTAAAGCCGGTCCCTACCACGGTTTTAAATTCATAAATTATTTTTAAAAGGCCCTGAATTCTTATTAAACTCCCTTAATAAATCAGTTATTCTAAAAGCCGGTCCCTACCAAAGTTTAAAATTCATTAATTATTTTTTAAAGGCCCTGAATTCTTTTTAAACGGCCCTTATTAATACAATTACCCTTAAAGCCGGTCCCTTCCACGGTTTTAAATTCATAATTTATTTTTTAAAGGCCCTGGATTCTTTCTAAACGGCGCTTAATAATACAATTCCTCCTAAAGCCGGTCCCTGTCACAGTTTTAATTTCATTTATTCTTTTTAAAAGGCCCTGAATTATTTATTGAGGGCCCTGAAGGATTTAATTTACCTTAAGGCCGATCCCTCTCACAGTTTTAATTCAAAAGATTATTTTTAAAAGGCCCTGAATTCTTATTTAACTTCCTTAATAAATCAGTTACTCTTAAAGCCGGTCCCTACCAAAGTATAAAATTCATTAATTATTTTTTAAAGGCCCTGAATTCTTTTTAAACGGCCCTTAATAATACAATTACCCTTAAAGCCGGTCCCTACCACGGTTTTTAATTCATAATTTATTTTTTAAAGGCCCTGGATTCTTTTAAACGGCCCTTAATAATACATTTCCTCCTAAAGCCGGTCCATGTCACAGTTTTAATTTCATTTATTCTTTTTAAAAGGCCCTGAATTATTTATTGAGGACCCTGAAGAATTTAATTTTTTTAAGGCCGATCCCTCTCACAGTTTTAATTCAAAAGATTATTTTTATAAGGCCCTGAATTCTTATTTAACTTCCTTAATAAATCAGTTCTCTTAAAGCCGGTCCCTACCAAAGTATTAAATTCATTTATTATTTTTTAAAGGCCTTGAATTCTTTTTAAACGGCCCTTAATAATACAATTACCCTTATGCCGGTCCCTACCACGGTTTTAAATTCATAAATTATTTTTAAAAGGCCCTGAATTCTTATTAAACTCCCTTAATAAATCAGTTATTCTTAAAGCCGGTCCCTACCAAAGTTTTAAATTCATTAATTATTTTTTTAAGGCCCTGAATTTTTTTTAAACGGCCCTTTATAATACAATTACCCTTAAAGCCGGTCCCTACCACGGTTTTTAATTCATAATTTATTTTTTAAAGGCCCTGGATTCTTTTTAAACGGCCCTGAATAATACATTTCCTCCTAAAGCCGGTCCCTGTCACAGTTTTAATTTCATTTATTCTTTTTAAAAGGCCCTGAATTATTTATTGAGGGCCCTGAAGGTTTTTATTTACCTTTAGGCCAATCCCTCTCACAGTTTTTATTCAATAGATTATTTTTAAAAGGCCCTGAATTCTTATTTAACTTCCTTGATAAATCAGTTACTCTTAAAGCCGGTCCCTACCAAAGTTTTAAATTCATTAATTATTTTTTAAAGGCCCTGAATTCTTTTTAAACGGCCCTTAATAATACAATTACCCTTAAAGCCGGTCCCTACCACGGTTTTAAATTCATAAATTATTTTTAAAAGGCCCTGAATTCATATTAAACTCCCTTAATAAATCAGTTACTCTTAAAGCCGGTCCCTACCAAAGTTTAAAATTCATTAATTATTTTTTAAAGGCCCTGAATTCTTTTAAAACGGCCCTTAATAATACAATTACCCTAAAAACCGGTCCCTACCACGGTTTTAAATTCATAAATTATTTTTAAAAGGCCCTGAATTCTTATTAAACTCCCTTAATAAATCAGTTACCCTTAAAGCCGGTCCCTACCAAAGTTTTAAATTCATTAATTATTTTTTAAAGGCCCTGAATTCTTTTTAAACGGCCCTTAATAATACAATTACCCTTAAAGCCGGTCCCTACCACGGTTTTAAATTCATAAATTATTTTTAAAGGGCCCTGAATTCTTATTAATTTTCCTTAATAAATCAGTTACTCTTAAAGCCGGTCCCTACCAAAGTATAAAATTCATTAATTATTTTTTAAAGGCCCTGAATTCTTTTTAAACGGCCCTTAATAATACAATTACCCTTAAAGCCGGTCCCTACCACGGTTTTTAATTCATAATTTATTTTTTAAAGGCCCTGGATTCTTTTAAACGGCCCTTAATAATACATTTCCTCCTAAAGCCGGTCCATGTCACAGTTTAAATTTCATTTATTCTTTTTAAAAGGCCCTGAATTATTTATTGAGGACCCTGAAGAATTTAATTTTTTTAAGGCCGATCCCTCTCACAGTTTTAATTCAAAAGATTATTTTTATAAGGCCCTGAATTCTTATTTAACTTCCTTAATAAATCAGTTACTCTTAAAGCCGGTCCCTACCAAAGTATTAAATTCATTAATTATTTTTTAAAGGCCTTGAATTCTTTTTAAACGGCCCTTAATAATACAATTACCCTTATGCCGGTCCCTACCACGGTTTTAAATTCATAAATTATTTTTAAAAGGCCCTGAATTCTTATTAAACTCCCTTAATAAATCAGTTATTCTTAAAGCCGGTCCCTACCAAAGTTTTAAATTCATTAATTATTTTTTTAAGGCCCTGAATTTTTTTTTAAACGGCCCTTTATAATACAATTACCCTTAAAGCCGGTCCCTACCACGGTTTTTAATTCATAATTTATTTTTTAAAGGCCCTGGATTCTTTTTAAAACGGCCCTGAATAATACATTTCCTCCTAAAGCCGGTCCCTGTCACAGTTTTAATTTCATTTATTCTTTTTAAAAGGCCCTGAATTATTTATTGAGGGCCCTGAAGGTTTTTATTTACCTTTAGGCCAATCCCTCTCACAGTTTTTATTCAATAGATTATTTTTAAAAGGCCCTGAATTCTTATTTAACTTCCTTGATAAATCAGTTACCCTTAAAGCCGGTCCCTACCAAAGTTTTAAATTCATTAATTATTTTTTAAAGGCCCTGAATTCTTTTTAAACGGCCCTTAATAATACAATTACCCTTAAAGCCGGTCCCTACCACGGTTTTAAATTCATAAATTATTTTTAAAAGGCCCTGAATTCTTATTAAACTCCCTTAATAAATCAGTTACTCTTAAAGCCGGTCCCTACCAAAGTTTTAAATTCATTAATTATTTTTTAAAGGCCCTGAATTCTTTTAAAACGGCCCTTAATAATACAATTACCCTTGAAGCCGGTCCCTACCACGGTTTTTAATTCATAATTTATTTTTTAAAGGCCCTGGATTCTTTTTAAACGGCCCTTAATAATACAATTTCTCCTTAAGCCGGTCCCTGTCACAGTTTTAATTTCATTTATTCTTTTTAAAAGGCCCTGAATTATTTATTGAGGACCCTGAAGAATTTAATTTTTTTAAGGCCGATCCCTCTCACAGTTTTAATTCAAAAGATTATTTTTAAAAGGTTCTGAATTCTTATTTAACTTCCTTAATAAATCAGTTACTCTTAAAGCCGGTCCCTACCAAAGTATTAAATTCTTTTATTATTTTTTAAAGGCCTTGAATTCTTTTTAAACGGCCCTTAATAATACAATTACCCTTAAAACCGGTCCCTACCACGGTTTTAAATTCATAAATTATTTTTAAAAGGCCCTGAATTCTTATTAAACTCCCTTAATAAATCAGTTACTCTTAAAGCCGGTCCCTACCAAAGTTTTAAATTCATTAATTATTTTTTAAAGGCCCTGAATTTTTTTTAAACGGCCCTTAATAATACAATTACCCTTAAAGCCGGTCCCTACCACGGTTTTAAATTCATAAATTATTTTTAAAAGGCCCTGAATTCTTATTTAACTCCCTTAATAAATCAGTTATTCTAAAAGCCGGTCCCTACCAAAGTTTAAAATTCATTAATTATTTTTTAAAGGCCCTGAATTCTTTTTAAACGGCCCTTATTAATACAATTACCCTTAAAACCGGTCCCTACCACGGTTTTTAATTCATAATTTATTTTTTAAAGGCCCTGGATTCTTATTAAACGGCCCTGAATAATACATTTCCTCCTAAAGCCGGTCCCTGTCACAGTTTTAATTTCATTTATTCTTTTTAAAAGGCCCTGAATTATTTATTGAGGGCCCTGAAGGATTTAATTTACCTTAAGGCCGATCCCTCTCACAGTTTTAATTCAAAAGATTATTTTTAAAGGGCCCTGAATTCTTATTAATTTTCCTTAATAAATCAGTTACTCTTAAAGCCGGTCCCTACCAAAGTTTAAAATTCATTAATTATTTTTTAAAGGCCCTGAATTCTTTTTAAACGGCCCTTAATAATACAATTACCCTTAAAGGTGGTCCCTACCACGGTTTTAAATTCATAAATTATTTTTAAAAGGCCCTGAATTCTTATTTTACTCCCATAATAAATCAGTTACTCTTAAAGCCGGTCCCTACCAAAGTTTTAAATTCATTATTTATTTTTTAAAGGCCCTGAATTCTTTTTAAACGGCCCTTAATAATACAATTACCCTTAAAGCTGGTCCCTACCACGGTTTTTAATTCATAATTTATTTTTTAAAGGCCCTGGATTCTTTTTAAACGGCCCTTAATAATACAATTCCTCCTAAAGCCGGTCCCTGTCACAGTTTTAATTTCATTTATTCTTTTTAAAAGGCCCTGAATTATTTATTGAGGGCCCTGAAGGATTTAATTTACCTTAAGGCCGATCCCTCTCACAGTTTTAATTATAAAGATTATTTTTAAAAGGCCCTGAATTCTTATTTAACTTCCTTAATAAATCAGTTACTCTTAAAGCCGGTCCCTACCAAAGTATAAAATTCATTAATTATTTTTTAAAGGCCCTGAATTCTTTTTAAACGGCCCTTAATAATACAATTACCCTTAAAGCCGGTCACTACCACGGTTTTTAATTCATAATTTATTTTTTAAAGGCCCTGGATTCTTTTTAAACGGCCCTGAATAATACATTTCCTCCTAAAGCCGCTCCCTGTCACAGTTTTAATTTCATTTATTCTTTTTAAAAGGCCCTGAATTATTTATTGAGGGCCCTGAAGGATTTAATTTACCTTAAGGCCGATCCCTCTCACAGTTTTAATTCAATAGATTATTTTTAAAAGGCCCTGAATTCTTATTAAACTTCCTTAATAAATCAGTTACTCTTAAAGCCGGTCCCTACCAAAGTTTTAAATTCATTTATTATTTTTTAAAGGCCCTGAATTCTTTTTAAACGGCCCTTAATAATACAATTACCCTTAAAGCCGGTCCCTACCACGGTTTTAAATTCATAAATTATTTTTAAAAGGCCCTGAATTCTTATTCAACTCCCTTAATAAATCAGTTACTCTTAAAGCCGGTCCCTACCAAAGTTTTAAATTCATTAATTATTTTTTAAAGGCCCTGAATTCTTTGTAAACGGCCCTTAATAATACAATTACCCTTAAAACCGGTCCCTACCACGGTTTTTAATTCATAATTTATTTTTTAAAGGCCCTGGATTCTTTTTAAACGGCCCTCAATAATACAATTCCTCCTAAAGTCGGTCCCTGTCACAGTTTTAATTTCATTTATTCTTTTTAAAAGGCCCTGAATTATTTATTGAGGGCCCTGAAGGATTTAATTTACCTTAAGGCCGATCCCTCTCACAGTTTTAATTCAATAGATTATTTTTAAACGGCCCTTAATAATACAATTACCCTTAAAGCCGGTCCCTACCACGGTTTTAAATTCATAAATTATTTTTAAAAGGCCCTGAATTCTTATTAAACTCCCTTAATAAATCAGTTACTCTTAAAGCCGGTCCCTACCAAAGTTTTAAATTCATTAATTATTTTTTAAAGGCCCTGAATTCTTTGTAAACGGCCCTTAATAATACAATTACCCTTAAAACCGGTCCCTACCACGGTTTTTAATTCATAATTTATTTTTTAAAGGCCCTGGATTCTTTTTAAACGGCCCTCAATAATACAATTCCTCCTAAAGTCGGTCCCTGTCACAGTTTTAATTTCATTTATTCTTTTTAAAAGGCCCTGAATTATTTATTGAGGGCCCTGAAGGATTTAATTTACCTTAAGGCCGATCCCTCTCACAGTTTTAATTCAATAGATTATTTTTTAAAGGCCCTGAATTCTTATTAAACTTCCTTAATAAATCAGTTACTCTTAAAGCCGGTCCCTACCAAAGTTTAAAATTCATTAATTATTTTTTAAAGGCCCTGAATTCTTTGTAAACGGCCCTTAATAATACAATTACCCTTAAAACCGGTCCCTACCACGGTTTTAAATTCATAAATTATTTTTAAAAGGCCCTGAATTCTTATTAAACTCCCTTAATAAATCAGTTACTCTTAAAGCCGGTCCCTACCAAAGTTTTAAATTCATTAATTATTTTTTAAAGGCCCTGAATTCTTTGTAAACGGCCCTTAATAATACAATTACCCTTAAAACCGGTCCCTACCACGGTTTTAAATTCATAAATTATTTTTAAAAGGCCCTGAATTCTTATTAAACTCCCTTAAAAAATCAGTTACTCTTAAAGCCGGTCCCTACCAAAGTTTTAAATTCATTAATTATTTTTTAAAGGCCCTGAATTCTTTGTAAACGGCCCTTAATAATACAATTACCCTTAAAACCGGTCCCTACCACGGTTTTTAATTCATAATTTATTTTTTAAAGGCCCTGGATTCTTTTTAAACGGCCCTCAATAATACAATTCCTCCTAAAGTCGGTCCCTGTCACAGTTTTAATTTCATTTATTCCTTTTAAAAGGCCCTGAATTATTTATTGAGGGCCATAAAGGATTTAATTTACCTTAAGGCCGATCCCTTTCACAGTTTTAATTCAATAGATTATTTTTTAAAGGCCCTGAATTCTTATTAAACTTCCTTAATAAATCAGTTACTCTTAAAGCCGGTCCCTACCAAAGTTTAAAATTCATTAATTATTTTTTAAAGGCCCTGAATTCTTTTTAAACGGCCCTTAATAATACAATTACCCTTAAAACCAGTCCCTACCACGGTTTTTAATTCATAATTTATTTTTTACTGGCCCTGTATTCTTTTTAAACGGCCCTTAATAATACAATTCCTCCTAAAGCCGGTTACTGTCACAGTTTTAATTTCATTTATTCTTTTTAAAAGGCCCTGAATTATTTATTGAGGGCCCTGAAGGATTTAATTTACCTTAAGGCCAATCCCTCTCACAGTTTTAATTCAATAGATTATTTTTAAAAGGCCCTGAATTCTTATTAAACTTCCTTAATAAATCAGTTACTCTTAAAGCCGGTACCTACCAAAGTTTTAAATTCATTAATTATTTTTTAAAGGCCCTGAATTCTTTTTAAACGGCCCTTAATAATACAATAACCCTTCAAACCGGTCCCTACCACGGTTTTAAATTCATAAATTATTTTTAAAAGGCCGTGAATTCTTATTAAACTCCGTTAATAAATCAGTTATTCTTAAAGCCGGTCCCTACCAAAGTTTTAAATACATTAATTATTTTTTAAAGGCCCTGAATTTTTTTAAACGGCCCTTTATAATACAATTACCCTTAAAGCCGGTCCCTACCACGGTTTTTAATTCATAATTTATTTTTTAAAGGCCCTGGATTCTTTTTAAACGGCCCTGAATAATACATTTCCTCCTAAAGCCGCTCCCTGTCACAGTTTCAATTTCATTTATTCTTTTTAAAAGGCCCTGAATTATTTATTGAGGGCCCTGAAGGATTTAATTTACCTTAAGGCCGATCCCTCTCACAGTTTTTATTCAATAGATTATTTTTAAAGGGCCCTGAATTCTTATTAAACTTCCTTAATAAATCAGTTACTCTTAAAGCCGGTCCCTACAAAAGTTTTAAATTCATTAATTATTTTTTAAAGGCCCTGAATTCTTTTTAAACGGCCCTTAATAATACAATTACCCTTAAGGCCGGTCCCTACAACGGTTTTCAATTCATTATTTATTTTTTTAAGGCCCTGGATTCTTTTTAAACGGCCCTTAATAATACAATTCCTCCAAAAGCCGGTCCCTGTCACAGTTTTAATTTCATTTATTCTTTTTAAAAGGCCCTGAATTATTTATTGAGGGCCCTGAAGGATTTAATTTACCTTAAGGCCAATCCCTCTCACAGTTTTAATTCAATAGATTATTTTTTAAAGGCCCTGAATTCTTATTAAACTTCCTTAATAAATCAGTTACTCTTAAAGCCGGTCCCTACCAAAGTTTAAAATTCATTAATTATTTTTTAAAGGCCCTGAATTCTTTGTAAACGGCCCTTAATAATACAATAACCCTTGAAACCGGTCCCTACCACGGTTTTAAATTCATAAATTATTTTTAAAAGGCCCTGAATTCTTATTAAACTCCCTTAATAAATCAGTTACTCTTAAAGCCGGTCCCTACCAAAGTTTTAAATTCATTAATTATTTTTTAAAGGCCCTGAATTCTTTGTAAACGGCCCTTAATAATACAATTACCCTTAAAACCGGTCCCTACCACGGTTTTAAATTCATAAATTATTTTTAAAAGGCCCTGAATTCTTATTAAACTCCCTTAATAAATCAGTTACTCTTAAAGCCGGTCCCTACCAAAGTTTTAAATTCATTAATTATTTTTTAAAGGCCCTGAATTCTTTGTAAACGGCCCTTAATAATACAATTACCCTTAAAACCGGTCCCTACCACGGTTTTTAATTCATAATTTATTTTTTAAAGGCCCTGGATTCTTTTTAAACGGCCCTCAATAATACAATTCCTCCTAAAGTCGGTCCCTGTCACAGTTTTAATTTCATTTATTCCTTTTAAAAGGCCCTGAATTATTTATTGAGGGCCATAAAGGATTTAATTTACCTTAAGGCCGATCCCTTTCACAGTTTTAATTCAATAGATTATTTTTTAAAGGCCCTGAATTCTTATTAAACTTCCTTAATAAATCAGTTACTCTTAAAGCCGGTCCCTACCAAAGTTTAAAATTCATTAATTATTTTTTAAAGGCCCTGAATTCTTTTTAAACGGCCCTTAATAATACAATTACCCTTAAAACCAGTCCCTACCACGGTTTTTAATTCATAATTTATTTTTTAATGGCCCTGTATTCTTTTTAAACGGCCCTTAATAATACAATTCCTCCTAAAGCCGGTTACTGTCACAGTTTTTATTTCATTTATTCTTTTTAAAAGGCCCTGAATTATTTATTGAGGGCCCTGAAGGATTTAATTTACCTTAAGGCCAATCCCTCTCACAGTTTTAATTCAATAGATTATTTTTAAAAGGCCCTGAATTCTTATTAAACTTCCTTAATAAATCAGTTACTCTTAAAGCCGGTACCTACCAAAGTTTTAAATTCATTAATTATTTTTTAAAGGCCCTGAATTCTTTTTAAACGGCCCTTAATAATACAATAACCCTTCAAACCGGTCCCTACCACGGTTTTAAATTCATAAATTATTTTTAAAAGGCCGTGAATTCTTATTAAACTCCGTTAATAAATCAGTTATTCTTAAAGCCGGTCCCTACCAAAGTTTTAAATTCATTAATTATTTTTTAAAGGCCCTGAATTTTTTTAAACGGCCCTTTATAATACAATTACCCTTAAAGCCGGTCCCTACCACGGTTTTTAATTCATAATTTATTTTTTAAAGGCCCTGGATTCTTTTTAAACGGCCCTGAATAATACATTTCCTCCTAAAGCCGCTCCCTGTCACAGTTTCAATTTCATTTATTCTTTTTAAAAGGCCCTGAATTATTTATTGAGGGCCCTGAAGGATTTAATTTACCTTAAGGCCGATCCCTCTCACAGTTTTTATTCAATAGATTATTTTTAAAGGGCCCTGAATTCTTATTAAACTTCCTTAATAAATCAGTTACTCTTAAAGCCGGTCCCTACAAAAGTTTTAAATTCATTAAT
The DNA here is from genome assembly GCA_936435175.1 of Glyphotaelius pellucidus. NCBI lineage: Eukaryota > Metazoa > Arthropoda > Insecta > Trichoptera > Limnephilidae > Glyphotaelius > Glyphotaelius pellucidus. The sequence continues at coordinate 11,919,046 of OW386555.1, read as the reverse complement.
TATTTTTTAAAGGCCCTGAATTCTTTTTAAACGGCCCTTAATAATACAATTACCCTTAAAGCCGGTCCCTACCACGGTTTTCAATTCATTATTTATTTTTTTAAGGCCCTGGATTCTTTTTAAACGGCCCTTAATAATACAATTCCTCCAAAAGCCGGTCCCTGTCACAGTTTTAATTTCATTTATTCTTTTTAAAAGGCCCTGAATTATTTATTGAGGGCCCTGAAGGATTTTATTTACCTTAAGGCCAATCCCTCTCACAGTTTTTATTCAATAGATTATTTTTAAAAGGCAATGAATTCTTATTTAACTTCCTTGATAAATCAGTAACTCTTAAAGCCGGTCCCTACCAAAGTTTTAAATTCATTAATTATTTTTTAAAGGCCCTCAATTCTTTTTAAACGGCCCTTAATAATACAATTACCCTTAAAGCCGGTTTCTACCACGGTTTTAAATTCATAAATTATTTTTAAAAGGCCCTGAATTCTTATTAAACTCCCTTAATAAATCAGTTATTCTAAAAGCCGGTCCTTACCAAAGTTTAAAATTCATTAATTATTTTTTAAAGGCCCTGAATTCTTTTTAAACGGCCCTTATTAATACAATTACCCTTAAAGCCGGTCCCTACCACGGTTTTTAATTCATAATTTATTTTTTAAAGGCCCTGGATTCTTTTTAAACGGCGCTTAATAATACAATTCCTCCTAAAGCCGGTCCCTGTCACAGTTTTAATTTCATTTATTCTTTTTAAAAGGCCCTGAATTATTTATTGAGGGCCCTGAAGGATTTAATTTACCTTAAGGCCGATCCCTCTCACAGTTTTAATTCAAAAGATTATTTTTAAAAGGCCCTGAATTCTTATTTAACTTCCTTAATAAATCAGATACTCTTAAAGCCGGTCCCTACCAAAGTTTTAAATTCATTAATTATTTTTTAAAGGCCCTGAATTCTTTTTAAACGGCCCTTAATAATACAATTACCCTTAAAGCCGGTCCCTACCACGGTTTTAAATTCATAAATTATTTTTAAAAGGCCCTGAATTCTTATTAAACTCCCATAATAAATCAGTTACTCTTAAAGCCGGTCCCTACCAAAGTTTTAAATTCATTAATTATTTTTTAAAGGCCCTGAATTCTTTTTAAACGGCCCTTAATACTACAATTACCCTTAAAACCGGTCCCTACCAAGGTTTTAAATTCATAAATTATTTTTAAAAGGCCCTGAATTCTTATTAAACTTCCTTAATAAATCAGTTACTCTTAAAGCCGGTCCCTACCAAAGTTTTTAATTCATTAATTATTTTTTAAAGGCCCTGAATTCTTTTTAAACGGCCCTTAATAATACAATTACCCTTAAAGCCGGTCCCTACCACGGTTTTAAATTCATAAATTATTTTTAAAAGGCCCTGAATTCTTATTAAACTCCCATAATAAATCAGTTACTCTTAAAGCCGGTCCCTACCAAAGTTTTAAATTCATTAATTATTTTTTAAAGGCCCTGAATTCTTTTTAAACGGCCCTTAATACTAAAATTACCCTTAAAGCCGGTCCCTACCAAGGTTTTAAATTCATAAATTATTTTTAAAAGGCCCTGAATTCTTATTAAACTTCCTTAATAAATCAGTTACTCTTAAAGCCGGTCCCTACCAAAGTTTTAAATTCATTAATTATTTTTTAAAGGCCCTGAATTCTTTTTAAACGGCCCTTAATACTACAATTACCCTTAAAACCGGTCCCTACCAAGGTTTTAAATTCATAAATTATTTTTAAAAGGCCCTGAATTCTTATTAAACTTCCTTAATAAATCAGTTACTCTTAAAGCCGGTCCCTACCAAAGTTTTAAATTCATTAATTATTTTTTAAAGGCCCTGAATTCTTTTTAAACGGCCCTTAATAATACAATTACCCTTAAAGCCGGTCCCTACCACGGTTTTAAATTCATAAATTATTTTTAAAAGGCCCTGAATTCTTATTAAACTCCCATAATAAATCAGTTACTCTTAAAGCCGGTCCCTACCAAAGTTTTAAATTCATTAATTATTTTTTAAAGGCCCTGAATTCTTTTTAAACGGCCCTTAATACTACAATTACCCTTAAAGCCGGTCCCTACCAAGGTTTTAAATTCATAAATTATTTTTAAAAGGCCCTGAATTCTTATTAAACTTCCTTAATAAATCAGTTACTCTTAAAGCCGGTCCCTACCAAAGTTTTAAATTCATTAATTATTTTTTAAAGGCCCTGAATTCTTTTTAAACGGCCCTTTATAATACAATTACCCTTAAAACCGGTCCCTACCTCGGTTTTTAATTCATAATTTATTTTTTAAAGGCCCTGGATTCTTTTTAAACGGCCATGAATATTACATTTCCTCCTAAAGCCGCTCCCTGTCACAGTTTTAATTTCATTTATTCTTTTTAAAAGGCCCTGAATTATTTATTGAGGGCCCTGAAGGATTTAATTTACCTTAAGGCCGATCCCTCTCACAGTTTTAATTCAATAGATTATTTTTAAAAGGCCCTGAATTCTTATTAAACTTCCTTAATAAATCAGTTACTCTTAAAGCCGGTCCCTACCAAAGTTTTAAATTCATTTATTATTTTTTAAAGGCCCTGAATTCTTTTTAAACGGCCCTTAATAATACAATTACCCTTAAAGCCGGTCCCTACCACGGTTTTAAATTCATAATTTATTTTTTAAAGGCCCTGGATTCTTTTTAAACGGCCCTGAATAATACATTTCCTCCTAAAGCCGCTCCCTGTCACAGTTTTAATTTCATTTATTCTTTTTAAAAGGCCCTGAATTATTTATTGAGGGCCCTGAAGGATTTAATTTACCTTAAGGCCGATCCCTCTCACAGTTTTAATTCAATAGATTATTTTTAAAAGGCCCTGAATTCTTATTAAACTTCCTTAATAAATCAGTTACTCTTAAAGCCGGTCCCTACCAAAGTTTTAAATTCATTTATTATTTTTTAAAGGCCCTGAATTCTTTTTAAACGGCCCTTAATAATACAATTACCCTTAAAGCCGGTCCCTACCACGGTTTTAAATTCATAAATTATTTTTAAAAGGCCCTGAATTCTTATTAAACTCCCTTAATAAATCAGTTACTCTTAAAGCCGGTCCCTACCAAAGTTTTAAATTCATTAATTATTTTTTAAAGGCCCTGAATTCTTTGTAAACGGCCCTTAATAATACAATTACCCTTAAAACCGGTCCCTACCACGGTTTTTAATTCATAATTTATTTTTTAAAGGCCCTGGATTCTTTTTAAACGGCCCTCAATAATACAATTCCTCCTAAAGTCGGTCCCTGTCACAGTTTTAATTTCATTTATTCTTTTTAAAAGGCCCTGAATTATTTATTGAGGGCCCTGAAGGATTTAATTTACCTTAAGGCCGATCCCTCTCACAGTTTTAATTCAATAGATTATTTTTAAACGGCCCTTAATAATACAATTCCCCTGAAACCGGTCCCTACCACGGTTTTTAATTCATAATTTATTTTTTAAAGGCCCTGGATTCTTTTTAAACGGCCCTTAATAATACAATTCCTCCTAAAGTCGGTCCCTGTCACAGTTTTAATTTCATTTATTCCTTTTAAAAGGCCCTGAATTATTTATTGAGGGCCCTGAAGGATTTAATTTACCTTAAGGCCGATCCCTTTCACAGTTTTAATTCAATAGATTATTTTTTAAAAGCCCTGAATTCTTATTAAACTTCCTTAATAAATCAGTTACTCTTAAAGCCGGTCCCTACCAAAGTTTAAAATTCATTAATTATTTTTTAAAGGCCCTGAATTCTTTTTAAACGGCCCTTAATAATACAATTACCCTTAAAACCAGTCCCTACCACGGTTTTTAATTCATAATTTATTTTTTAATGGCCCTGTATTCTTTTTAAACGGCCCTTAATAATACAATTCCTCCTAAAGCCGGTCCCTGTCACAGTTTTAATTTCATTTATTCTTTTTAAAAGGCCCTGAATTATTTATTGAGGGCCCTGAAGGATTTAATTTACCTTAAGGCCAATCCCTCTCACAGTTTTAATTCAATAGATTATTTTTAAAAGGCCCTGAATTCTTATTAAACTTCCTTAATAAATCAGTTACTCTTAAAGCCGGTACCTACCAAAGTTTTAAATTCATTAATTATTTTTTAAAGGCCCTGAATTCTTTTTAAACGGCCCTTAATAATACAATAACCCTTCAAATAGGTCCCTACCACGGTTTTAAATTCATAAATTATTTTTAAAAGGCCCTGAATTCTTATTAAACTCCCTTAATAAATCAGTTATTCTTAAAGCCGGTCCCTACCAAAGTTTTAAATTCATTAATTATTTTTTAAAGGCCCTGAATTTTTTTTAAACGGCCCTTTATAATACAATTACCCTAAAAGCCGGTCCCTACCACGGTTTTTAATTCATAATTTATTTTTTAAAGGCCCTGGATTCTTTTTAAACGGCCCTGAATAATACATTTCCTCCTAAAGCCGCTCCCTGTCACAGTTTTAATTTCATTTATTCTTTTTAAAAGGCCCTGAATTATTTATTGAGGGCCCTGAAGGATTTAATTTACCTTAAGGCCGATCCCTCTCACAGTTTTTATTCAATAGATTATTTTTAAAGGGCCCTGAATTCTTATTAAACTTCCTTAATAAATCAGTTACTCTTAAAGCCGGTCCCTACCAAAGTTTTAAATTCATTAATTATTTTTTAAAGGCCCTGAATTCTTTTTAAACGGCCCTTAATAATACAATTACCCTTAAAGCCGGTTTCTACCACGGTTTTAAATTCATAAATTATTTTTAAAAGGCCCTGAATTCTTATTAAACTTCCTTAATAAATCAGTTATTCTAAAAGCCGGTCCCTACCAAAGTTTAAAATTCATTAATTATTTTTTAAAGGCCCTGAATTCTTTTTAAACGGCCCTTATTAATACAATTACCCTTAAAGCCGGTCCCTACCACGGTTTTTAATTCATAATTTATTTTTTAAAGGCCCTGGATTCTTTTTAAACGGCGCTTAATAATACAATTCCTCCTAAAGCCGGTCCCTGTCACAGTTTTAATTTCATTTATTCTTTTTAAAAGGCCCTGAATTATTTATTGAGGGCCCTGAAGGATTCAATTTACCTTAAGGCCAATCCCTCTCACAGTTTTAATTCAAAAGATTATTTTTAAAAGGCCCTGAATTCTTATTTAACTTCCTTAATAAATCAGTTACTCTTAAAGCCGGTCCCTACCAAAGTTTTAAATTCATTAATTATTTTTTAAAGGCCCTGAATTCTTTTTAAACGGCCCTTTATAATACAATTACCCTTAAAACCGGTCCCTACCACGGTTTTAAATTCATAAATTATTTTTAAAAGGCCCTGAATTCTTATTAAACTCCCTTAATAAATCAGTTACTCTTAAAGCCGGTCGGTACCAAAGTTTTAAATTCATTAATTATTTTTTAAAGGCCCTGAATTCTTTTTAAACGGCCCCTAATAATACAATTACCCTTAAAGCCGGTCCCTACCACGGTTTTTAATTCATAATTTATTTTTTAAAGGCCCTGGATTCTTTTTAAACGGCCCTCAATAATACAATGCCTCCTAAAGCCGGTCCATGTCACAGTTTTAATTTCATTTATTCTTTTTAAAAGGCCCTGAATTATTTATTGAGGGCCCTGAAGGATTTTATTTACCTTAAGGCCAATCCCTCTCACAGTTTTTATTCAATAGATTATTTTTAAAAGGCCCTGAATTCTTATTTAACTTCCTTAATAAATCAGTTACTCTTAAAGCCGGTCCCTACCACGGTTTTTAATTCATAATTTATTTTTTAAAGGCCCTGGATTCTTTTTAAACGGCCCTCAATAATACAATGCCTCCTAAAGCCGGTCCATGTCACAGTTTTAATTTCATTTAATCTTTTTAAAAGGCCCTGAATTATTTATTGAGGGCCCTGAAGGATTTTATTTACCTTAAGGCCAATCCCTCTCACAGTTTTTATACAATAGATTATTTTTAAAAGGCCCTGAATTCTTATTAAACTTCCTTAATAAATCAGTTACTCTTAAAGCCGGTCCCTACCAAAGTTTTAAATTCATTAATTATTTTTTAAAGGCCCTGAATTCTCTTTAAACGCCCCTTAATAATACAATTACCCTTAAAACCGGTCCCTACCACGGTTTTAAATTCATAAATTATTTTTAAAAGGCCCTGAATTCTTATTAAACTCCCTTAATAAATCACTTATTCTTAAAGCCGGTCCCTACCAAAGTTTTAAATTCATTAATTATTTTTTAAAGGCCCTGAATTCTTTTTAAACGGCCCTAAATAATACAATTACCCTTAAAGCCGATCCCTACCACGGTTTTTAATTCATAATTTATTTTTTAAAGGCCCTGGATTCTTTTTAAACGGCCCTTTATAATACAATTCCTCCTAAAGCCGGTCCATGTCACAGTTTTAATTTCATTTATTCTTTTTAAAAGGCCCTGAATTATTTATTGAGGGCCCTGAAGGATTTTATTTACCTTAAGGCCGATCCCTCTCACAGTTTTAATTCAAAAGATTATTTTTAAAAGGCCCCTGAATTCTTATTTAACTTCCTTAATAAATCAGTTACTCTTAAAGCCGTCCCTACCAAAGTTTTAAATTCATTAATTATTTTTTAAAGGCCTGAATTCTTTTTAAACGGCCCTTAATAATACAATTACCCTTACAGCCGGTCCCTACCACGGTTTTAAATTCGTAAATTATTTTTAAAAGGCCCTGAATTCTTATTAAACTCCCTTAATAAATCAGTTACTCTTAAAGCCGGTCCCTACCAAAGTTTTTAAATTCATTAATTATTTTTTAAAGGCCCTGAATTCTTTTTAAACGGCCCTTAATAATACAATTACCCTTGGAGCCGGTCCCTACCACGGTTTTTAATTCATAATTTATTTTTTAAAGGCCCTGGATTCTTTTTAAACGGCCCTTAATAATACAATTCCTCCTAAAGCCGGTCCATGTCACAGTTTTAATTTCATTTATTCTTTTTAAAAGGCCCTGAATTATTTATTAAGGGCCCTGAAGGATTTTATTTACCTTAAGGCCGATCCCTCTCACAGTTTTTATTCAATAGATTATTTTTAAAAGGCCCTGAATTCTTATTTAACTTCCTTAATAAATCAGTTACTCTTAAAGCCGGTCCCTACCAAAGTTTAAAATTCATTAATTATTTTTTAAAGGCCCTGAATTCTTTTTAAACGGCCCTTAATAATACAATTACCCTTAAAACCGGTCCCTACCACGGTTTTAAATTCATAAATTATTTTTAAAAGGCCCTGAATTCTTATTAAACTCCCTTAATAAATCACTTATTCTTAAAGCCGGTCCCTACCAAAGTTTTAAATTCATTAATTATTTTTTAAAGGCCCTGAATTCTTTTTAAACGGCCCTTAATAATACAATTACCCTTAAAGCCGGTCCCTACCACGGTTTTTAATTCATAATTTATTTTTTAAAGGCCCTGGATTCTTTTTAAACGGCCCTTAATAATACAATTCCTCCTAAAGCCGGTCCATGTCACAGTTTTAATTTCATTTATTCTTTTTAAAAGGCCCTGAATTATTTATTGAGGGCCCTGAAGGATTTAATTTACCTTAAGGCCAATCCCTCTCACAGTTTTAATTCAATAGATTATTTTTAAAAGGCCCTGAATTCTTATTAAACTTCCTTAATAAATCAGTTACTCTTAAAGCCGGTCCCTACCAAAGTTTATAATTCATTAATAATTTTTTAAAGGCCCTGAATTCTTTTTAAACGGCCCCTAATAATACAATTACCCTTAAAGCCGGTCCCTACTACGGTTTTAAATTCATAAATTATTTTTAAAAGGCCCTGAATTCTTATTAAACTCCCTTAATAAATCAGTTACTCTTAAAGCCGGTCCGTACCAAAGTGTTAAATTCATTAATTATTTTTTAAAGGCCCTGAATTCTTTTTAAACGGCCCTTTATAATACAATAACTCTTAAAGCCGGTCCCTACCACGGTTTTTAATTCATAATTTATTTTTTAAAGGCCCTGGATTCTTTTTAAACGGCCCTTAATAATACAATTCCTCCTAAAGCCGGTCCCTGTCACAGTTTTAATTTCATTTATTCTTTTTAAAATCCCCTGAATTATTTATTGAGGGCCCTGAAGGATTTAATTTACCTTTAGGCCGATCCCTCTCACAGTTTTAATTCAATAGATTATTTTTAAAAGGCCCTGAATTCTTATTAAACTTCCTTAATAAATCAGTTACTCTTAAAGCCGGTCCCTACCAAAGTTTTAAATTCATTAATTATTTTTTAAAGGCCCTGAATTCTTTTTAAACGGCCCTTAATAATACAATTACCCTTAAAGCCGGTCTCTACCACGGTTTTAAATTCAAAAATTATTTTTAAAAGGCCCTGAATTCTTATTAAACCCCCTTAATAAATCAGTTATTCTTAAAGCCGGTCCCTGCCAAAGTTTTAAATTCATTAATTATTTCTTAAAGGCCCTGAATTTTTTTTAAACGGCCCTTAATAATACAATTACCCTCAGAGCCGGTCCCTACCACGGTTTTTAATTCATAATTTATTTTTTAAAGGACCTGGATTCTTTTTAAACGGCCCTGAATAATACATTTCCTCCTAAAGCCGGTCCCTGTCACAGTTTTAATTTCATTTATTCTATTTAAAAGGCCCTGAATTATTTATTGAGGGCCCTGAAGGATTTAATTTACCTTAAGGCTGATCCCTCTCACAGTTTTAATTCATTAGATTATTTTTAAAAGGCCCTGAATTCTTATTAAACTTCCTTAAAAAATCAGTTACTCTTAAAACCGGTCCCTACCACGGTTTTAAATTCATAAATTATTTTTAAAAGGCCCTGCATTCTTATTAAACTCCCTTAATAAATCAGTTACTCTTAAAGCCGGTCCCTACCAAAGTTTTAAATTCATTAATTATTTTTTAAAGGCCCTGAATTCTTTTTAAACGGCCCTTAATAATACAATTACCCTTAAAGCCGGTCCCTACCACGGTTTTTAATTCATAATTTATTTTTTAAAGGCCCTGGCATCTTTTTAAACGGCCCTTAATAATACAATTCCTCCTAAAGCCGGTCCCTGTCACAGTTTTAATTTCATTTATTCTTTTTAAAAGGCCCTGAATTATTTATTGAGGGCCCTGAAGGATTTAATTTACCTAAAGGCCGATCCCTCTCACAGTTTTAATTCAATAGATTATTTTTAAAAGGCCCTGAATTCTTATTAAACTTCCTTAATAAATCAGTTTCTCTTAAAGCCGGTCCCTACCAAAGTTTTAAATTCATTAAATATTTTTTAAAGGCCCTGAATTCTTTTTAATAAAGTAATTATAATACAATTACCCTTAAAGCCGGTCACTACCACGGTTTTTAATTCTTAATTTATTTTTTAGAGGCCCTGGATTCTTTTTAAACGGCCCTTAATAATACAATTTCTCATTAAGCCGGTCCCTGTTACAGTTTTAATTTCATTTATTCTTTTTAAAAGGCCCTGAATTTTTTATTGAGGGCCCAGAAGGATTTAATTTACCTTAAGGCCGAACTATCTTACAGTTTTAATTCAATAGATTATTTTTAAAAGGCCCTGAATTCTTATTAAACTTCCTTAATAAATCATTTACTCTTAAAGCCGGTCCCTACCAAAGTTTTAAATTCATTAATTATTTTTTAAAGGCCCTGAATTCTTTTTAAACGGCCCTTAATAATACAATTACCCTTACAGCCGGTCCCTACCACGGTTTTAAATTCATAAATTATTTTTAAAAGGCCCTGAATTCTTATTGAACTCCCTTAATAAATCACTTATTCTTAAAGCCGGTCCCTACCAAAGTTTTAAATTCATTAATTATTTTTTAAAGGCCCTGAATTCTTTTTAAACGGCCCTTAATAATACAATTACCCTTAAAACCGGTCTCTACCACGGTTTTTAATTCATAATTTATTTTTTAAAGGCCCTGAATTCTTTTTAAACGGCCCTTAATAATACAATTCCTCCTAAAGCCGGTCCATGTCACAGTTTTAATTTCATTTATTCTTTTCAAAGGCCCTGAATTATTTATTGAGGGCCCTGAAGGATTTAATTTACCTTAAGGCCGATCCCTTTCACAGTTTTAATTCAATAGATTATTTTTAAAAGGCCCTGAATTCTTATTAAACTTCCTTAATAAATCAGTTACTCTTAAAGCCGGTCCCTACCAAAGTTTTAAATTCATTAATAATTTTTTAAAGGCCCTGAATTCTTTTTAAACGGCCCTTAATAATACAATTACCCTTAAAACCGGTCCCTACCACGGTTTTTAATTCATAATTTATTTTTTAAAGGCCCTGGATTCTTTTTAAACGGCCCTTAATAATACAATTCCTCCTAAAGCCGGTCCCTGTCACAGTTTTAATTTCATTTATTCTTTTTAAAAGGCCCTGAATCATTTATTAAGGGCCCTGAAGGATTTTATTTACCTTAAAGCCGATCCCTCTCACAGTTTTTATTCAATAGATTATTTTTAAAAGGCCCTGAATTCTTATTTAACTTCCTTAATAAATCAGTTACTCTTAAAGCCGGTCCCTACCAAAGTTTTAAATTCATTTATTATTTTTTAAAGGCCCTGAATTCTTTTTAAACGGCCCTTAATAATACAATTACCCTTAAAACCGGTCCCTACCACGGTTTTAAATTCATAAATTATTTTTAAAAGGCCCTGAATTCTTATTAAACTCCCTTAATAAATCACTTATTCTTAAAGCCGGTCCCTACCAAAGTTTTAAATTCATTAATTATTTTTTAAAGGCCCTGAATTCTTTTTAAACGGCCCTTAATAATACAATTACCCTTAAAGCCGGTCCCTACCACGGTTTTTAATTCATAATTTATTTTTTAAAGGCCCTGGATTCTTTTTAAACGGCCCTTAATAATACAATTCCTCCTAAAGCCGGTCCCTGTCACAGTTTTAATTTCATTTATTCTTTTTAAAAGGCCCTGAATTCTTATTAAACTCCCTTAATAAATCAGTTACTTTAAAGCCGGTCCCTACCAAAGTTTTAAATTCATTAATTATTTTTTAAAGGCCCTGGATTCTTTTTAAACGGCCCTTAATAATACAATTCCTCCTAAAGCCGGTCCCTGTCACAGTTTTAATTTCATTTATTCTTTTTAAAAGGCCCTGAATTATTTATTGAGGGCCCTGAAGGATTTAATTTACCTTAAGGCCGATCCTTCTCACTGTTTTAATTCAAAAGATTATTTTTAAAAGGCCCTGAATTCTTATTAAACTTCCTTAATAAATCAGTTACTCTTAAAGCCGGTCCCTACAAAAGTTTTAAATTCATTAATTATTTTTTAAAGGCCCTGAATTCTTTTTAAACGGCATTTAATAATACAATTACCCTTAAAGCCGGTCCCTACCACGGTTTTAAATTCATAAATTATTTTTAAAAGGCCCTGAATTCTTATTAAACTCCCTTAATAAATCAGTTACTCTTAAAGCCGGTCCCTACCAAAGTTTTAAATTCATTAATTATTTTTTAAAGGCCCTGAATTCTTATTAAACTTCCTTAATAAATCAGTTACTCTTAAAGCCGGTCCTTACCAAAGTTTTAAATTCATTAATTATTTTTTAAAGGCCCTGAATTCTTTTTAAACTGCCTTTTATACTACAATTACCCTAAAAGGCGGTCCTTACCACGGTTTTTAATTCATAAATTATTTTTAAAATGCCCTGAATTCTTATTAAACTCCCTTAATAAATCAGTTACTCTTAAAGCCGGTCCCTACCAAAGTTTTAAATTCATTAATTATTTTTTAAAGGCCCTGAATTCTTTTTAAACGGCCTTTAATAATACAATTACCCTAAAAGGCGGTCCTTACCACGGTTTTAAATTCATAAATTATTTTTAAAAGGCCCTGAATTCTTATTAAACTTCCTTAATAAATCAGTTACTCTTAAAGCCGGTCCCTACCAAAGTTTTAAATTCATTAATTATTTTTTAAAGGCCCTGAATTCTTTTTAAACGGCCTTTAATAATACAATTACCCTAAAAGGCGGTCCTTACCACGGTTTTAAATTCATAAATTATTTTTAAAATGCCCTGAATTCTTATTAAACTCCCTTAATAAATCAGTTACTCTTAAAGCCGGTCCCTACCAAAGTTTTAAATTCATTAATTATTTTTTAAAGGCCATGGATTCTTTTTAAACGGCCCTTAATAATACAATTCCTCCTAAAGCCGGTCCCTGTCACAGTTTTTATTTCATTTATTCTTTTTAAAAGGCCCTGAATTATTTATTGAGGGCCCTGAAGGATTTAATTTACCTTAAGGCCGATCCCTCTCACAGTTTTAATTCAATAGATTATTTTTAAAAGGCCCTGAATTCTTATTAAACTTCCTTAATAAATCAGTTACTCTTAAAGCCGGTCCCTACCAAAGTTTTAAATTCATTAATTATTTTTTTAAGGCCCTGAATTCTTTTTAAACGGCCCTTAATAATACAATTACCCTTAAAGCCGGTCCCTACCACGGTTTTAAATTCATAAATTATTTTTAAAAGGCCCTGAATTCTTATTAAACTCCCTTAATAAATCAGTTATTCTTAAAGCCGGTCCCTACTAAAGTTTTAAATTCATTAATTATTTTTTAAAGGCCCTGAATTCTTTTTAAACGGCCCTTAATAATACAATTCCTCCTAAAGCCGGTCCCAGTCACAGTTTTAATTTCATTTATTCTTTTTAAAAGGCCCTGAATTATTTATTGAGGGCCCTGAAGGATTTTATTTACCTTAAGGCCGATCCCTCTCACAGTTTTTATTCAATAGATTATTTTTAAAAGGCCCTGAATTCTTATTAAACTTCCTCAATTAATCAGTTACTCTTAAAGCCGGTCCCTACCAAAGTTTTAAATTCATTAATTATTTTTTATAGGCCCTGAATTTTTTTTAAACGGCCCTTAATAATACAATTACCCTTCAAACCGGTCCCTACCACGGTTTTTAATTCATAATTTTTTTTATTAAAGGCCCTGGATTCTTTTTAAACGGCCCTTAATAATACAATTCCTCCTAAAGCCGGTCCCTGTCACAGTTTTAATTTCATTAATTCTTTTTAAAAGGCCCTGAATTATTTATTGAGGGCCCTGAAGGATTTAATTTATCTTAAGGCCGATCCCTCTCACAGTTTAATTCAATAGATTATTTTTAAAAGGCCCTGAATTCTTATTAAACTTCCTTAATAAATCAGTTACTCTTAAAGCCGGTCCCTACCAAAGTTTTAAATTCATTAATTATTTTTTAAAGGCCCTGAATTCTTTTTAAACGGCCCTTAATAATACAATTACCCTTAAAGCCGGTCCCTACCACGGTTTTAAATTCATAAATTATTTTTAAAAGGCCCTGAATTCTTATTAAACTCCCTTAATATATCAGTTTTTCTTAAAGCCGGTCCCTACCAAAGTTTTAAATTCATTAATTATTTTTTAAAGGCCCTGAATTCTTTTTAAACGGCCCTCAATAATACAATCACCCTTAAAGCCGGTCCCTACCACGGTTTTTAATTCATAATTTATTTTTTAAAGGCCCTGGATTCTTTTTAATTGGCCCTTAATAATACAATTCCTCCTAAAGCCGGTCCCTGTCACAGTTTTAATTTCATTTATTATTTTTAAAAGGCCCTGAATTATTAATTGAGAATGAAATTGAGCCCTGAAATATTCCTGAAGGATTTAATTTACCTTAAGGCCGATCCTTCTCACAGTTTTAATTCAATAGATTATTTTTAAAAGGCCCTGAATTCTTATTAAACTTCCTTAATAAATCAGTTACTCTTAAAGCCGGTCCCTACCAAAGTTTTTAATTCATTAATTATTTTTTAAAGGCCATGAATTCTTTTTAAACGGCCCTTTATAATACAATAACCCTTAAAGCCGGTCCCTACCACGGTTTTAAATTCATAAATTATTTTTAAAAGGCCCTGAATTCTTATTAAACTCCCTTAATAAATCAGTTATTCTTAAAGCCGGTCCTTACCAAAGTTTTAAATTCATTAATTATTTTTTAAAGGCCCTGAATTCTTTTTAAACGGCCCTTAATAATACAAATACCCTTAAAGCCGGTCCCTACCACGCTTTTTAATTCATAATTTATTTTTTAAAGGCCCTGGATTCTTTTTCAACGGCCCTTAATTATACAATTCCTCCTAAAGCCGGTCCCTGTCACAGTTTTAATTTCATTTATTCTTTTTAAAAGGCCCTGAATTATTTATTGAGGGCCCTGAAGGATTTAATTTACCTTAAGGCCGATCCTTCTCACAGTTTTAATTCAAAAGATTTTTTTTAAAAGGCCCTGAATTCTTATTAAACTCCCTTAATAAATCAGTTACTTTAAAGCCGGTCCCTACCAAAGTTTTAAATTCATTAATTATTTTTTAAAGGCCCTGGATTCTTTTTAAACGGCCCTTAATAATAGAATTCCTCCTAAAGCCGGTCCCTGTCGCAGTTTTAATTTCATTTATTCTTTTAAAAAGGCCTTGAATTATTTATTGAGGGCCCTGAAGGATTTAATTTACCTTAAGGCCGATCTTTCTCACTGTTTTAATTCAAAAGATTATTTTTAAAAGGCCCTGAATTCTTATTAAACTTCCTTAATAAATCAGTTACTCTTAAAGCCGGTCCCTACCAAAGTTTTAAATTCATTAATAATTTTTTAAAGGCCCTGAATTCTTTTTAAACGGCATTTAATAATACAATTACCCTTAAAGCCGGTCCCTACCACGGTTTTAAATTCATAAATTATTTTTAAAAGGCCCTGAATTCTTATTAAACTCCCTTAATAAATCAGTTACTCTTAAAGCCGGTCCCTACCAAAGTTTTAAATTCATTAATTATTTTTTAAAGGCCCTGAATTCTTTTTAAATGGCCCTTAATAATACAATTACCCTTAAAGCCGGTCCCTACCACGGTTTTTAATTCATAATTTATTTTTTAAAGGCCCTGGATTCTTTTTAAACGGCCCTGAATAAAACATTTCCTCTTAAAGCCGGTCCCTGTCACAGTTTTAATTTCATTTATTCTTTTTAAAAGGCCCTGAATTATTTATTGAGGGCCCTGAAGGATTTAATTTACCTTAAGGCCAATCCCTCTCACAGTTTAAATTCAATAGATTATTTTTAAAAGGCCCTGAATTCTAATTAAACTTCCTTAATAAATCAGTTATTCTAAAAGCCGGTCCATACCAAAGTTTTAAATTCATTAATTATTTTTTAAAGGCCCTGAATTCTTTTTAAACGGCCCTTAATAATACAATTACCTTTAAAGCCGGTCCCAACCACGGTTTTTAATTCATAATTTATTTTTTAAAGGCCCTGGATTCTTTTTAAACGGCCCTTAATAATACAATTCCTCCTAAAGCCGGTCCCTGTCACAGTTTTAATTTCATTTATTCTTTTTAAAAGGCCCTGAATTATTTATTGAGGGCCCTGAAGGATTTAATTTACCTTAAGGCCGATCCCTCTCACAGTTTTAATTCAATAGATTATTTTTAAAAGGCCCTGAATTCTTATTAAACTTCCTTAATAAATCAGTTACTCTTAAAGCCGGTCCCTACCAAAGTTTTAAATTCATTAATTATTTTTTAAAGGCCCTGAATTCTTTTTAAACGGCCCTTAATAATACAATTACCCTTAAAGCCGGTCCCTACCACGGTTTTAAATTCATAAATTATTTTTAAAAGGCCCTGAATTCTTATTAAACTCCCTTAATAAATCAGTTATTCTAAAAGCCGGTCCCTACCAAAGTTTAAAATTCATTAATTATTTTTTAAAGGCCCTGAATTCTTTTTAAACGGCCCTTAATAATACAATTACCCTTCAAACCGGTCCCTACCACGGTTTTTAATTCATAATTTTTTTTATTAAAGGCCCTGGATTCTTTTTAAACGGCCCTTAATAATACAATTCCTCCTAAAGCCGGTCCCTGTCACAGTTTTAATTTCATTAATTCTTTTTAAAAGGCCCTGAATTATTTATTGAGGGCCCTGAAGGATTTAATTTATCTTAAGGCCGATCCCTCTCACAGTTTAATTCAATAGATTATTTTTAAAAGGCCCTGAAT
This sequence comes from Glyphotaelius pellucidus, assembly GCA_936435175.1. NCBI lineage: Eukaryota > Metazoa > Arthropoda > Insecta > Trichoptera > Limnephilidae > Glyphotaelius > Glyphotaelius pellucidus. Next base: position 11,902,906 of record OW386555.1, on the reverse strand, counting down.
TCTTATTAAACTTCCTTAATAAATCAGTTACTCTTAAAGCCGGTCCCTACCAAAGTTTTAAATTCATTAATTATTTTTTAAAGGCCCTGAATTCTTTTTAAACGGCCCTTAATAATACAATTACCCTTAAAGCCGGTCCCTACCACGGTTTTAAATTCATAAATTATTTTTAAAAGGCCCTGAATTCTTATTAAACTCCCTTAATATATCAGTTTTTCTTAAAGCCGTTCCCTACCAAAGTTTTAAATTCATTAATTATTTTTTAAAGGCCCTGAATTCTTTTTAAACGGCCCTCAATAATACAATCACCCTTAAAGCCGGTCCCTACCACGGTTTTTAATTCATAATTTATTTTTTAAAGGCCCTGGATTCTTTTTAATTGGCCCTTAATAATACAATTCCTCCTAAAGCCGGTCCCTGTCACAGTTTTAATTTCATTTATTATTTTTAAAAGGCCCTGAATTATTAATTGAGAATGAAATTGAGCCCTGAAATATTCCTGAAGGATTTAATTTACCTTAAGGCCGATCCTTCTCACAGTTTTAATTCAATAGATTATTTTTAAAAGGCCCTGAATTCTTATTAAACTTCCTTAATAAATCAGTTACTCTTAAAGCCGGTCCCTACCAAAGTTTTTAATTCATTAATTATTTTTTAAAGGCCATGAATTCTTTTTAAACGGCCCTTTATAATACAATAACCCTTAAAGCCGGTCCCTACCACGGTTTTAAATTCATAAATTATTTTTAAAAGGCCCTGAATTCTTATTAAACTCCCTTAATAAATCAGTTATTCTTAAAGCCGGTCCTTACCAAAGTTTTAAATTCATTAATTATTTTTTAAAGGCCCTGAATTCTTTTTAAACGGCCCTTAATAATACAAATACCCTTAAAGCCGGTCCCTACCACGCTTTTTAATTCATAATTTATTTTTTAAAGGCCCTGGATTCTTTTTCAACGGCCCTTAATTATACAATTCCTCCTAAAGCCGGTCCCTGTCACAGTTTTAATTTCATTTATTCTTTTTAAAAGGCCCTGAATTATTTATTGAGGGCCCTGAAGGATTTAATTTACCTTAAGGCCGATCCTTCTCACAGTTTTAATTCAAAAGATTTTTTTTAAAAGGCCCTGAATTCTTATTAAACTCCCTTAATAAATCAGTTACTTTAAAGCCGGTCCCTACCAAAGTTTTAAATTCATTAATTATTTTTTAAAGGCCCTGGATTCTTTTTAAACGGCCCTTAATAATAGAATTCCTCCTAAAGCCGGTCCCTGTCGCAGTTTTAATTTCATTTATTCTTTTAAAAAGGCCTTGAATTATTTATTGAGGGCCCTGAAGGATTTAATTTACCTTAAGGCCGATCTTTCTCACTGTTTTAATTCAAAAGATTATTTTTAAAAGGCCCTGAATTCTTATTAAACTTCCTTAATAAATCAGTTACTCTTAAAGCCGGTCCCTACCAAAGTTTTAAATTCATTAATAATTTTTTAAAGGCCCTGAATTCTTTTTAAACGGCATTTAATAATACAATTACCCTTAAAGCCGGTCCCTACCACGGTTTTAAATTCATAAATTATTTTTAAAAGGCCTTGAATTCTTATTAAACTCCCTTAATAAATCAGTTACTCTTAAAGCCGGTCCCTACCAAAGTTTTAAATTCATTAATTATTTTTTAAAGGCCCTGAATTCTTTTTAAATGGCCCTTAATAATACAATTACCCTTAAAGCCGGTCCCTACCAAGGTTTTTAATTCATAATTTATTTTTTAAAGGCCCTGGATTCTTTTTAAACGGCCCTGAATAAAACATTTCCTCTTAAAGCCGGTCCCTGTCACAGTTTTAATTTCATTTATTCTTTTTAAAAGGCCCTGAATTATTTATTGAGGGCCCTGAAGGATTTAATTTACCTTAAGGCCAATCCCTCTCACAGTTTAAATTCAATAGATTATTTTTAAAAGGCCCTGAATTCTAATTAAACTTCCTTAATAAATCAGTTATTCTAAAAGCCGGTCCATACCAAAGTTTTAAATTCATTAATTATTTTTTAAAGGCCCTGAATTCTTTTTAAACGGCCCTTAATAATACAATTACCTTTAAAGCCGGTCCCAACCACGGTTTTTAATTCATAATTTATTTTTTAAAGGCCCTGGATTCTTTTTAAACGGCCCTTAATAATACAATTCCTCCTAAAGCCGGTCCCTGTCACAGTTTTAATTTCATTTATTCTTTTTAAAAGGCCCTGAATTATTTATTGAGGGCCCTGAAGGATTTAATTTACCTTAAGGCCGATCCCTCTCACAGTTTTAATTCAATAGATTATTTTTAAAAGGCCCTGAATTCTTATTAAACTTCCTTAATAAATCAGTTACTCTTAAAGCCGGTCCCTACCAAAGTTTTAAATTCATTAATTATTTTTTAAAGGCCCTGAATTCTTTTTAAACGGCCCTTAATAATACAATTACCCTTAAAGCCGGTCCCTACCACGGTTTTAAATTCATAAATTATTTTTAAAAGGCCCTGAATTCTTATTAAACTCCCTTAATAAATCAGTTATTCTAAAAGCCGGTCCCTACCAAAGTTTAAAATTCATTAATTATTTTTTAAAGGCCCTGAATTCTTTTTAAACGGCCCTTATTAATACAATTACCCTTAAAGCCGGTCCCTACCACGGTTTTTAATTCATAATTTATTTTATAAAGGCCCTGGATTCTTTTTAAACGGCGCTTAATAATACAATTCCTCCTAAAGCCGGTCCCTGTTACAGTTTTAATTTCATTTATTCTTTTTAAAAGGCCCTGAATTATTTATTGATGGCCCTGAAGGATTTAATTTACCTTAAGGCCGATCCCTCTCACACTTTTAATTCAATGGATTATTTTTAAAAGGCCCTGAATTCTTATTAAACTTCCTTAATAAATCAGTTACTCTTAAAGCCGGTCCCTACCAAAGTTTTAAATTCATTTTATATTTTTTAAAGGCCCTGAATTCTTTTTAAACGGCCCTTAATAATACAATTACCCTTAAAACCGGTCCCTACCACGGTTTTAAATTCATAAATTATTTTTAAAAGGCCCTGAATTCTTATTAAACTCCATTAATAAATCAGTTACTCTTAAAGCCGGTCCCTACCACGGTTTTTAATACATAATTTATTTTTTAAAGGCCCTGGATTCTTTTTAAACGGCCTTTAATAATACAATTCCTCCTTAGGCCGGTCCCTGTCACAGTTTTAATTTTATTTATTCTTTTTAAAAGGCCCTGAATTATTTATTGAGGGCCCTGAAGGATTTAATTTACCTTAAGGCCGATCCCTCTCACAGTTTTAATTCAATAGATTATTTTTAAAATGCCCTGAATTCTTATTAAACTCCCTTAATAAATCAGTTACTCTTAAAGCCGGTCCCTACCAAAGTTTTAAATTCATTAATTATTTTTTAAAGGCCCTGAATTCTTTTTAAACGGCCTTTAATAATACAATTACCCTAAAAGGCGGTCCTTACCACGGTTTTAAATTCATAAATTATTTTTAAAAGGCCCTGAATTCTTATTAAACTTCCTTAATAAATCAGTTACTCTTAAAGCCGGTCCCTACCAAAGTTTTAAATTCATTAATTATTTTTTAAAGGCCCTGAATTCTTTTTAAACGGCCTTTAATAATACAATTACCCTAAAAGGCGGTCCTTACCACGGTTTTAAATTCATAAATTATTTTTAAAATGCCCTGAATTCTTATTAAACTCCCTTTATAAATCAGTTACTCTTAAAGCCGGTCCCTACCAAAGTTTTAAATTCATTAATTATTTTTTAAAGGCCATGGATTCTTTTTAAACGGCCCTTAATAATACAATTCCTCCTAAAGCCGGTCCCTGTCACAGTTTTTATTTCATTTATTCTTTTTAAAAGGCCCTGAATTATTTATTGAGGGCCCTGAAGGATTTAATTTACCTTAAGGCCGATCCCTCTCACAGTTTTAATTCAATAGATTATTTTTAAAAGGCCCTGAATTCTTATTAAACTTCCTTAATAAATCAGTTACTCTTAAAGCCGGTCCCTACCAAAGTTTTAAATTCATTAATTATTTTTTTAAGGCCCTGAATTCTTTTTAAACGGCCCTTAATAATACAATTACCCTTAAAGCCGGTCCCTACCACGGTTTTAAATTCATATTATTTTTAAAAGGCCCTGAATTCTTATTAAACTCCCTTAATAAATCAGTTATTCTTAAAGCCGGTCCCTACTAAAGTTTTAAATTCATTAAATATTTTTTAAAGGCCCTGAATTCTTTTTAAACGGCCCTTAATAATACAATTCCTCCTAAAGCCGGTCCCAGTCACAGTTTTAATTTCATTTATTCTTTTTAAAAGGCCCTGAATTATTTATTGAGGGCCCTGAAGGATTTTATTTACCTTAAGGCCGATCCCTCTCACAGTTTTTATTCAATAGATTATTTTTAAAAGGCCCTGAATTCTTATTAAACTTCCTCAATTAATCAGTTACTCTTAAAGCCGGTCCCTACCAAAGTTTTAAATTCATTAATTATTTTTTATAGGCCCTGAATTTTTTTTAAACGGCCCTTAATAATACAATTACCCTTCAAACCGGTCCCTACCACGGTTTTTAATTCATAATTTTTTTTATTAAAGGCCCTGGATTCTTTTTAAACGGCCCTTAATAATACAATTCCTCCTAAAGCCGGTCCCTGTCACAGTTTTAATTTCATTTATTCTTTTTAAAAGGCCCTGAATTATTTATTGAGGGCCCTGAAGGATTTAATTTATCTTAAGGCCGATCCCTCTCACAGTTTAATTCAATAGATTATTTTTAAAAGGCCCTGAATTCTTATTAAACTTCCTTAATAAATCAGTTACTCTTAAAGCCGGTCCCTACCAAAGTTTTAAATTCATTAATTATTTTTTAAAGGCCCTGAATTCTTTTTAAACGGCCCTTAATAATACAATTACCCTTAAAGCCGGTCCCTACCACGGTTTTAAATTCATAAATTATTTTTAAAAGGCCCTGAATTCTTATTAAACTCCCTTAATATATCAGTTTTTCTTAAAGCCGGTCCCTACCAAAGTTTTAAATTCATTAATTATTTTTTAAAGGCCCTGAATTCTTTTTAAACGGCCCTCAATAATACAATCACCCTTAAAGCCGGTCCCTACCACGGTTTTTAATTCATAATTTATTTTTTAAAGGCCCTGGATTCTTTTTAATTGGCCCTTAATAATACAATTCCTCCTAAAGCCGGTCCCTGTCACAGTTTTAATTTCATTTATTATTTTTAAAAGGCCCTGAATTATTAATTGAGAATGAAATTGAGCCCTGAAATATTCCTGAAGGATTTAATTTACCTTAAGGCCGATCCTTATCACAGTTTTAATTCAATAGATTATTTTTAAAAGGCCCTGAATTCTTATTAAACTTCCTTAATAAATCAGTTACTCTTAAAGCCGGTCCCTACCAAAGTTTTTAATTCATTAATTATTTTTTAAAGGCCATGAATTCTTTTTAAACGGCCCTTTATAATACAATTACCCTTAAAGCCGGTCCCTACCACGGTTTTAAATTCATAAATTATTTTTAAAAGGCCCTGAATTCTTATTAAACTCCCTTAATAAATCAGTTATTCTTAAAGCCGGTCCTTACCAAAGTTTTAAATTCATTAATTATTTTTTAAAGGCCCTGAATTCTTTTTAAACGGCCCTTAATAATACAAATACCCTTAAAGCCGGTCCCTACCACGCTTTTTAATTCATAATTTATTTTTTAAAGGCCCTGGATTCTTTTTCAACGGCCCTTAATTATACAATTCCTCCTAAAGCCGGTCCCTGTCACAGTTTTAATTTCATTTATTCTTTTTAAAAGGCCCTGAATTATTTATTGAGGGCCCTGAAGGATTTAATTTACCTTAAGGCCGATCCTTCTCACAGTTTTAATTCAAAAGATTTTTTTTAAAAGGCCCTGAATTCTTATTAAACTCCCTTAATAAATCAGTTACTTTAAAGCCGGTCCCTACCAAAGTTTTAAATTCATTAATTATTTTTTAAAGGCCCTGGATTCTTTTTAAACGGCCCTTAATAATAGAATTCCTCCTAAAGCCGGTCCCTGTCGCAGTTTTAATTTCATTTATTCTTTTAAAAAGGCCCTGAATTATTTATTGAGGGCCCTGAAGGATTTAATTTACCTTAAGGCCGATCTTTCTCACTGTTTTAATTCAAAAGATTATTTTTAAAAGGCCCTGAATTCTTATTAAACTTCCTTAATAAATCAGTTACTCTTAAAGCCGGTCCCTACCAAAGTTTTAAATTCATTAATTATTTTTTAAAGGCCCTGAATTCTTTTTAAACGGCATTTAATAATACAATTACCCTTAAAGCCGGTCCCTACCACGGTTTTAAATTCATAAATTATTTTTAAAAGGCCCTGAATTCTTATTAAACTCCCTTAATAAATCAGTTACTCTTAAAGCCGGTCCCTACCAAAGTTTTAAATTCATTAATTATTTTTTAAAGGCCCTGAATTCTTTTTAAATGGCCCTTAATAATACAATTACCCTTAAAGCCGGTCCCTACCACGGTTTTTAATTCATAATTTATTTTTTAAAGGCCCTGGATTCTTTTTAAACGGCCCTGAATAAAACATTTCCTCTTAAAGCCGGTCCCTGTCACAGTTTTAATTTCATTTATTCTTTTTAAAAGGCCCTGAATTATTTATTGAGGGCCCTGAAGGATTTAATTTACCTTAAGGCCAATCCCTCTCACACTTTAAATTCAATAGATTATTTTTAAAAGGCCCTGAATTCTTATTAAACTTCCTTAATAAATCAGTTATTCTAAAAGCCGGTCCATACCAAAGTTTTAAATTCATTAATTATTTTTTAAAGGCCCTGAATTCTTTTTAAACGGCCCTTAATAATACAATTACCTTTAAAGCCGGTCCCTACCACGGTTTTTAATTCATAATTTATTTTTTAAAGGCCCTGGATTCTTTTTAAACGGCCCTTAATTATACAATTCCTCCTAAAGCCGGTCCCTGTCACAGTTTTAATTTCATTTATTCTTTTTAAAAGGCCCTGAATTCTTATTAAACTCCCTTAATATATCAGTTTTTCTTAAAGCCGGTCCCTACCAAAGTTTTAAATTCATTAATTATTTTTTAAAGGCCCTGAATTCTTTTTAAATGGCCCTTAATAATACAATTACCCTTAAAGCCGGTCCCTACCACGGTTTTTAATTCATAATTTATTTTTTAAAGGCCCTGGATTCTTTTTAAACGGCCCTGAATAAAACATTTCCTCTTAAAGCCGGTCCCTGTCACAGTTTTAATTTCATTTATTCTTTTTAAAAGGCCCTGAATTATTTATTGAGGGCCCTGAAGGATTTAATTTACCTTAAGGCCAATCCCTCTCACAGTTTAAATTCAATAGATTATTTTTAAAAGGCCCTGAATTCTTATTAAACTTCCTTAATAAATCAGTTATTCTAAAAGCCGGTCCATACCAAAGTTTTAAATTCATTAATTATTTTTTAAAGGCCCTGAATTCTTTTTAAACGGCCCTTAATAATACAATTACCCTTAAAGCCGGTCCCTACCACGGTTTTAAATTCATAAATTATTTTTAAAAGGCCCTGAATTCTTATTAAACTCCCTTAATATATCAGTTTTTCTTAAAGCCGGTCCCTACCAAAGTTTTAAATTCATTAATTATTTTTTAAAGGCCCTGAATTCTTTTTAAACGGCCCTCAATAATACAATCACCCTTAAAGCCGGTCCCTACCACGGTTTTTAATTCATAATTTATTTTTTAAAGGCCCTGGATTCTTTTTAATTGGCCCTTAATAATACAATTCCTCCTAAAGCCGGTCCCTGTCACAGTTTTAATTTCATTTATTATTTTTAAAAGGCCCTGAATTATTAATTGAGAATGAAATTGAGCCCTGAAATATTCCTGAAGGATTTAATTTACCTTAAGGCCGATCCTTCTCACAGTTTTAATTCAATAGATTATTTTTAAAAGGCCCTGAATTCTTATTAAACTTCCTTAATAAATCAGTTACTCTTAAAGCCGGTCCCTACCAAAGTTTTTAATTCATTAATTATTTTTTAAAGGCCATGAATTCTTTTTAAACGGCCCTTTATAATACAATTACCCTTAAAGCCGGTCCCTACCACGGTTTTAAATTCATAAATTATTTTTAAAAGGCCCTGAATTCTTATTAAACTCCCTTAATAAATCAGTTATTCTTAAAGCCGGTCTCTACCAAAGTTTTAAATTCATTAATTATTTTTTAAAGGCCCTGGATTCTTTTTAAACGGCCCCTAATAATACAATTCCTCCTAAAGCCGGTCCCTGTCACAGTTTTAATTTCATTTATTCTTTTTAAAAGGCCCTGAATTATTTATTGAGGGCCCTGAAGGATTAAATTTACCTTAAGGCCGATTCCTCTCACAGTTTTAATTCAATAGATTATTTTTAAAAGGCCCTGAATTCTTATTAAACTTCCTTAATAAATCAGTTACTCTTAAAGCCGGTCCCTACCAAAGTTTTAAATTCATTAATTATTTTTTAAAGGCCCTGAATTCTTTTTAAACGGCCCTTAATAATACAATTACCCTTAAAGCCGGTCCCTACCACGGTTTTAAATTCATAAATTATTTTTAAAAGGCCCTGAATTCTTATTAAACTCCCTTAATTAATCAGTTATTCTTAAAGCCGGTCCCTACCAAAGTTTTAAATTCATTAATTATTTTTTAAAGGCCCTGAATTCTTTTTAAACGGCCCTTAATAATACAATTACCCTTAAAGCCGTTCCCTACCACGGTTTTTTATTCATAATTTATTTTTTAAAGGCCCTGGATTCTTTTTAAACGGCCCTTAATAATACAATTCCTCCTAAAGCCGGTCCCTGTCACAGTTTTAATTTCATTTATTCTTTTTAAAAGGCCCTGAATTATTTATTGAGGGCCCTGAAGGATTTAATTTACCTTAAGGCCGATCCCTCTCACAGTTTTAATTTAATAGATTATTTTTAAAAGGCCCTGAATTCTTATTAAACTTCCTTAATAAATCAGTTACTCTTAAAGCCGGTCCCTACCAAAGTTTTAAATTCATTAATTATTTTTTAAAGGCCCTGAATTCTTTTTAAACGGCCCTTAATAATACAATTACCCTTAAAACCGGTCCCTACCACGGTTTTAAATTCATAAATTATTTTTAAAAGGCCCTGAATTCTTATTAAACTCCATTAATAAATCAGTTACTCTTAAAGCCGGTCCCTACCACGGTTTTTAATACATAATTTATTTTTTAAAGGCCCTGGATTCTTTTTAAACGGCCTTTAATAATACAATTCCTCCTTAGGCCGGTCCCTGTCACAGCTTTAATTTTATTTATTCTTTTTAAAAGGCCCTGAATTATTTATTGAGGGCCCTGAAGGATTTAATTTACCTTAAGGCCGATCCCTCTCACAGTTTTAATTCAATAGATTATTTTTAAAAGGCCCTGAATTCTTATTAAACTTCCTTAATAAATCAGTTACTCTTAAAGCCGGTACCTACCAAAGTTTTAAATTCATTAATTATTTTTTAAAGGCCCTGAATTCTTTTTAAACGGCCCTTAATAATACAATTACCCTTAAAGCCGGTCCCTCCCACGGTTTTAAATTCATAAATTATTTTTAAAAGGCCCTGAATTATTAATTGAGAATGAAATTGAGCCCTGAAATATTCCTGAAGGATTTAATTTACCTTAAGGCCGATCCTTCTCACAGTTTTAATTCAATAGATTATTTTTAAAAGGCCCTGAATTCTTATTAAACTTCCTTAATAAATCAGTTACTCTTAAAGCCGGTCCCTACCAAAGTTTTTAATTCATTAATTATTTTTTAAAGGCCATGAATTCTTTTTAAACGGCCCTTTATAATACAATTACCCTTAAAGCCGGTCCCTACCACGGTTTTAAATTCATAAATTATTTTTAAAAGGCCCTGAATTCTTATTAAACTCCCTTAATAAATCAGTTATTCTTAAAGCCGGTCTCTACCAAAGTTTTAAATTCATTAATTATTTTTTAAAGGCCCTGGATTCTTTTTAAACGGCCCCTAATAATACAATTCCTCCTAAAGCCGGTCCCTGTCACAGTTTTAATTTCATTTATTCTTTTTAAAAGGCCCTGAATTATTTATTGAGGGCCCTGAAGGATTAAATTTACCTTAAGGCCGATTCCTCTCACAGTTTTAATTCAATAGATTATTTTTAAAAGGCCCTGAATTCTTATTAAACTTCCTTAATAAATCAGTTACTCTTAAAGCCGGTCCCTACCAAAGTTTTAAATTCATTAATTATTTTTTAAAGGCCCTGAATTCTTTTTAAACGGCCCTTAATAATACAATTACCCTTAAAGCCGGTCCCTACCACGGTTTTAAATTCATAAATTATTTTTAAAAGGCCCTGAATTCTTATTAAACTCCCTTAATTAATCAGTTATTCTTAAAGCCGGTCCCTACCAAAGTTTTAAATTCATTAATTATTTTTTAAAGGCCCTGAATTCTTTTTAAACGGCCCTTAATAATACAATTACCCTTAAAGCCGTTCCCTACCACGGTTTTTTATTCATAATTTATTTTTTAAAGGCCCTGGATTCTTTTTAAACGGCCCTTAATAATACAATTCCTCCTAAAGCCGGTCCCTGTCACAGTTTTAATTTCATTTATTCTTTTTAAAAGGCCCTGAATTATTTATTGAGGGCCCTGAAGGATTTAATTTACCTTAAGGCCGATCCCTCTCACAGTTTTAATTTAATAGATTATTTTTAAAAGGCCCTGAATTCTTATTAAACTTCCTTAATAAATCAGTTACTCTTAAAGCCGGTCCCTACCAAAGTTTTAAATTCATTAATTATTTTTTAAAGGCCCTGAATTCTTTTTAAACGGCCCTTAATAATACAATTACCCTTAAAACCGGTCCCTACCACGGTTTTAAATTCATAAATTATTTTTAAAAGGCCCTGAATTCTTATTAAACTCCATTAATAAATCAGTTACTCTTAAAGCCGGTCCCTACCACGGTTTTTAATACATAATTTATTTTTTAAAGGCCCTGGATTCTTTTTAAACGGCCTTTAATAATACAATTCCTCCTTAGGCCGGTCCCTGTCACAGCTTTAATTTTATTTATTCTTTTTAAAAGGCCCTGAATTATTTATTGAGGGCCCTGAAGGATTTAATTTACCTTAAGGCCGATCCCTCTCACAGTTTTAATTCAATAGATTATTTTTAAAAGGCCCTGAATTCTTATTAAACTTCCTTAATAAATCAGTTACTCTTAAAGCCGGTACCTACCAAAGTTTTAAATTCATTAATTATTTTTTAAAGGCCCTGAATTCTTTTTAAACGGCCCTTAATAATACAATTACCCTTAAAGCCGGTCCCTCCCACGGTTTTAAATTCATAAATTATTTTTAAAAGGCCCTGAATTCTTATTTAACTCCCTTAATAAATCAGTTATTCTTAAAGCCGGTCCCTACCAAAGTTTTAAATTCATTAATTATTTTTTAAAGGCCCTGAATTTTTTTTAAACGGCCCTTAATAATACAATTACCCTTCAAACCAGTCCCTACCACGTTTTTTAATTCATAATTTATTTTTTAAAGGCCCTGGATTCTTTTTAAACGGCCCTGAATAATACATTTCCTACTAAAGCCGGTCCCTGTCACAGTTTTAATTTCATTTATTCTTTTTAAAAGGCCCTGAATTATTTTTTGAGGGCCCTGAAGGATTTAATTTACCTTAAGGCCGATCCCTCTCACAGTTTTAATTCAATAGATTATTTTTAAAAGGCCCTGAATTTTTATTAAACTTCCTTAATAAATCAGTTACTCTTAAAGCCGGTCCCTACCAAAGTTTTAAATTCATTAATTATTTTTTAAAGGCCCTGAATTCTTTTTAAACGGCCCTTTATAATACAATTACCTTTAAAGCCGGTCCCTACCACGGTTTTAAATTCATAAATTATTGTTAAAAGGCCCTGAATTCTTATTAAACTCCATTTATAAATCAGTTACTCTTAAAGCCGGTCCCTACCAAAGTTTTAAATTCATTAATTATTTTTTAAAGGCCCTGAATTCTTTTTAAACGGCCCTTTATAATACAATTACCTTTAAAGCCGGTCCCTACCAAAGTTTTAAATTCATTAATTATTTTTTAAAGGCCCTGAATTCTTTTTAAAAGGCCCTTAATAATACAATTACCCTTAAAACCGGTCCCTACCACGGTTTTTAATTCATAATTTTTTTTATTAAAGGCCCTGGATTCTTTTTAAACGGCCCTTAATAATACAATTCCTCCTAAAGCCGGTCCCTGTCACAGTTTTAATTTCATTTATTCTTTTTAAAAGGCCCTGAATTATTTATTGAGGGCCCTGAAGGATTTAATTTATCTTAAGGCCGATCCCTTTCACAGTTTTAATTCAATAGATTATTTTTAAAAGGCCCTGGATTCTTTTTAATTGGCCCTTAATAATACAATTCCTCCTAAAGCCGGTCCCTGTAACAGTTTTAATTTCATTTATTATTTTTAAAAGGCCCTGAATTATTAATTGAGAATGAAATTGAGCCCTGAAATATTCCTGAAGGATTTAATTTACCTTAAGGCCGATCCTTCTCACAGTTTTAATTCAATAGATTATTTTTAAAAGGCCCTGAATTCTTATTAAACTTCCTTAATAAATCAGTTACTCTTAAAGCCGGTCCCTACCAAAGTTTTTAATTCATTAATTATTTTTTAAAGGCCATGAATTCTTTTTAAACGGCCCTTTATAATACAATTACCCTTAAAGCCGGTCCCTACCACGGTTTTAAATTCATAAATTATTTTTAAAAGGCCTTGAATTCTTATTAAACTCCCTTAATAAATCAGTTATTCTTAAAGCCGGTCCCTACCAAAGTTTTAAATTCATTAATTATTTTTTAAAGGCCCTGAATTCTTTTTAAACGGCCCTTAATAATACAATTACCCTTAAAGCCGGTCCCTACCACGCTTTTTAATTCATAATTTATTTTTTAAAGGCCCTGGATTCTTTTTCAACTGCCCTTAATTATACAATTCCTCCTAAAGCCGGTCCCTGTCACAGTTTTAATTTCATTTATTCTTTTTAAAAGGTCCTGAATTATTTATTGAGGGCCCTGAAGGATTTAATTTACCTTAAGGCCGATCCTTCTCACAGTTTTAATTCAATAGATTTTTTTTAAAAGGCCCTGAATTCTTATTAAACTTCCTTAATAAATCAGTTACTCTTAAAGCCGGTCCCTACCAAAGTTTTAAATTCATTAATTATTTTTTAAAGGCCCTGAATTCTTTTTAAACGGCCCATAATAATACAATTACCCTTTAAGCCGGTCCCTACCACGGTTTTAAATTCATAAATTATTTTTAAAAGGCCCTGAATTCTTATTAAAATCCCTTAATAAATCAGTTATTCTAAAAGGCGGTCCCTACCAAAGTTTAAAATTCATTAATTATTTTTTAAAGGCCCTGAATTCTTTTTAAACGGCCCTTATTAATACAATTACCCTTAAAGCCAGTCCCTACCATGGTTTTTAATTCATAAATTATTTTTAAAAGGCCCTGAATTCTTATTAAACTCCCTTAATAAATCAGTTACTCTTAAAGCTGGTCCCTACCACGGTTTTTAATTCATAATTTATTTTTTAAAGGCCCTGGATTCTTGTTAAACGGCCCTTAATTATACAATTCCTCCTAAAGCCGGTCCCTGTCACAGTTTTAATTTCATTTATTCTTTTTAAAAGGCCCTGAATTATTTATTGAGGGCCCTGAAGGATTTAATTTACCTTAAGGCCGATCCCTTTCACAGTTTTAATTCAATAGATTATTTTTAAAATGCCCTGAATTCTTATTAAACTTCCTTAATTAATCAGTTTCTCTTAAAGCCGGTCCCTACCAAAGTTTTAAATTCATTAATTATTTTTTAAAGGCCCTGAATTCTTTTTAAACGGCCCTTAATAATACAATTACCCTTAAAGCCGGTCCTTACCACGGTTTTTAATTCATAATTTATTTATAAAAGGCCCTGAATTCTTATTAAACTCCCTTAATAAATCAGTTATTCTTAAAGCCGGTCCCTACCAAAGTTTAAAATTCATTAATTATTTTTTAAAGGCCCTGAATTCTTTTTAAACGGCCCTTATTAATACAATTTCCCTTAAAGCCGGTCCCTACCATGGTTTTTAATTCATAAATTATTTTTAAAAGGCCCTGAATTCTTATTAAACTCCCTTAATAAATCAGTTACCCTTAAAACCGGTCCCTACTACGGTTTTTAATTCATAATTTATTTTTTAAAGGCCCTGGATTCTTTTTAAACGGCCCTTAATAATACGATTCCTCCTAAAGCCGGTCCCTGTCATAGTTTTAATTTCATTTATTCTTTTTAAAAGGCCCTGAATTATTTATTGAGGGCCCTGAAGGATTTAATTTACCTTAAGGCCGATCCCTTTCACAGTTTTAATTCAATAGATTATTTTTAAAATGCCCTGAATTCTTATTAAACTTCCTTAATAAATCAGTTACTCTTAAAGCCGGTCCCTACCAAAGTTTTAAATTCATTAATTATTTTTTAAAGGCCCTGAATTCTTTTTAAACGGCCCATAATAATACAATTACCCTTTAAGCCGGTCCCTACCACGGTTTTAAATTCATAAATTATTTTTAAAAGGCCCTGAATTCTTATTAAAATCCCTTAATAAATCAGTTATTCTAAAAGCCGGTCCCTACCAAAGTTTAAAATTCATTAATTATTTTTTAAAGGCCCTGAATTCTTTTTGAACGGCCCTTAATAATACAATTACCCTTAAAACCGGTCCCTACCACGGTTTTTAATTCATAATTTATTTTTTAAAGGCCCTGGATTCTTTTTAAACGGCCCTTAATAATACAATTCCTCCTAAAGCCGGTCCCTGTCACAGTTTTAATTTCATTTATTCTTTTTAAAAGGCCCTGAATTATTTATTGAGGGCCCTGAAGGATTTAATTTACCTTAAGGCCGATCCCTTTCACAGTTTTAATTCAATAGATTATTTTTAAAATGCCCTGAATTCTTATTAAACTTCCTTAATTAATCAGTTACTCTTAAAGCCGGTCCCTACCAAAGTTTTAAATTCATTAATTATTTTTTAAAGGCCCTGAATTCTTTTTAAACGGCCCTTAATAATACAATTACCCTTAAAGCCGGTCCTTACCACGGTTTTTAATTCATAATTTATTTATAAAAGGCCCTGAATTCTTATTAAACTCCCTTAATAAATCAGTTATTCTTAAAGCCGGTCCCTACCAAAGTTTTAAATTCATTCATTATTTTTTAAAGGCCCTGAATTCTTTTTAAACGGCCCTTAATAATACAATTACCCTTAAAACCGATCCCTCTCACAGTTTTAATTCAATAGATTATTTTTAAAAGGCCCTGAATTCTTATTAAACTTCCTTAATAAATCAGTTACTCTTAAAGCCGGTCCCTACCAAAGTTTTAAATTCATTAATTATTTTTTAAAGGCCCTGGATTCTTTTTAAACGGCCCTTAATAATACAATTCCTCCTAAAGCCGGTCCCTGTCACAGTTTTAATTTCATTTATTCTTTTTAAAAGGCCCTGAATTATTTATTGAGGGCCCTGAAGGATTTAATTTACCTTAAGGCCGATCCCTCTCACAGTTTTTATTCAATAGATTGTTTTTAAAAGGCCCTGAATTCTTATTAAACTTCCTTAATTAATCAGTTACTCTTAAAGCCGGTCCCTACCAAAGTTTTAAATTCATTTATTATTTTTTAAAGGCCCTGAATTCTTTTTAAACGGCCCTTGATAATACAATTACCCTTAAAGCCGGTCCCTACCATGGTTTTTAATTCATAAATTATTTTTAAAAGGCCCTGAATTCTTATTAAACTCCCTTAATAAATCAGTTACTCTTAAAGCCGGTCCCTACCAAAGTTTTAAATTCATTAATTATTTTTTAAAGGCCCTGAATTCTTTTTAAACGGCCCTTAATAATACAATTACCCTTAAAACCGGTCCCTACCACGGTTTTAAATTCATAATTTATTTTTTAAAGGCCCTGGATTCTTTTTAAACGGCCTTTAATAATACAATTCCTCCTAAAGCCGGTCCCTGTCACAGTTTTAATTTCATTTATTCCTTTTAAAAGGCCCTGAATTATTTATTGAGGGCCCTGAAGGATTTAATTTACCTTAAGGCCGATCCCTTTCACAGTTTTAATTCAATAGATTATTTTTAAAATGCCCTGAATTCTTATTAAACTTCCTTAATTAATCAGTTACTCTTAAAGCCGGTCCCTACCAAAGTTTTAAATTCATTAATTATTTTTTAAAGGCCCTGAATTCTTTTTAAACGGCCCTTAATAATACAATTACACTTAAAGCCGGTCCTTACCACGGTTTTTATTTCATAATTTATTTATAAAAGGCCCTGAATTCTTATTAAACTCCCTTAATAAATCAGTTATTCTTAAAGCCGGTCCCGGTGTTATTTAGTCCCGGATTATTTTTTAAAGGCCCTGAATTCTTTTTAAACGGCCCTTAATAATACAATTACCCTTAAAACCGATCCCTCTCACAGTTTTAATTCAATAGATTATTTTTAAAAGGCCCTGAATTCTTATTAAACTTCCTTAATAAATCAGTTACTCTTAAAGCCGGTCCCTACCAAAGTTTTAAATTCATTAATTATTTTTTAAAGGCCCTGAATTCTTTTTAAACGGCCCTTAATAATACAATTACCCTTAAAGCCGGTCCCTACCATGGTTTTTAATTCATAATTTATTTTTTAAAGGCCCTTGATTCTTTTTAAACGGCCCTTAATAATACAATTCCTCCTAAAGCCGGTCCCTGTCACAGTTTTAATTTCATTTATTCTTTTTAAAAGGCCCTGAATTATTTATTGAGGGCCCTGAAGGATTTAATTTACCTTAAGGCCGATCCCTCTCACAGTTTTTATTCAATAGATTGTTTTTAAAAGTCAGTTAATCAGTTACTCTTAAAGCCGATCCCTACCAAAGTTTTAAATTCATTAATTATTTTTTAAATGCCCTGAATTCTTTTTAAACGGCCCTTAATAATACAATTACCCTTAAAGCCGGTCCCTACCACGGTTTTAAATTCATAAATTATTTTTAAAAGGCCCTGAATTCTTATTAAACTCCCTTAATAAATCAGTTATTCTTAAAGCCGGTCCCTACCAAAGTTTTAAATTCATTAATTATTTTTTAAAGGCCCTGAATTCTTTTTAAACGGCCCTCAATAATACAATTACCCTTTAAGCCGGTCCCTACCACGGTTTTTAATTCATAATTTATTTTTTAAAGGCCCTGGATTCTTTTTAAACGGCCCTTAATAATACAATTCCTCCTAAAGCCGGTCCCTGTCACAGTTTTAATTTCATTTATTCTTTTTAAAAGGCCCTGAATTATTTATTGAGAATGAAATTGAGCCCTGAAATATTCCTGAAGGATTTAATTTACCTTAAGGCCGATCTTTCTCACAGTTTTAATTCAATAGATTATTTTTAAAAGGCCCTGAATTCTTATTAAACTTCCTTAATAAATCAGTTACTCTTAAAGCCGGTCCCTACCAAAGTTTTAAATTCATTAATTATTTTTTAAAGGCCCTTAATTCTTATTAAACTTCCTTAATAAATCAGTTTCTCTTAAAGCCGGTCCCTACCAAAGTTTTAAATTCATTAATTATTTTTCAAAGGCCCTGAATTCTTTTTAAACGGCCCTTAATAATACAATTACCCTTAAAGCCGGTCCCTACCACGGTTTTTAATTCATAAATTATTTTTAAAAGGCCCTGAATTCTTATTAAACTCCCTTAATAAATCAGTTATTCTTAAAGCCGGTCCCTACCAAAGTTTTAAATTCATTAATTATTTTTTAAAGGCCCTGGATTCTTTTTAAACGGCCCTTAATAATACAATTCCTCCTAAAGCCGGTCCCTGTCACAGTTTTAATTTCATTTATTCTTTTAAAAGGCCCTGAATTATTTATTGAGGGCCCTGAAGGATTTAATTTACCTTAAGGCCGATCCCTCTCACAGTTTTAATTCAATAGATTATTTTTAAAAGGCCCTGAATTCTTATTAAACTTCCTTAATTAATCAGTTACTCTTAAAGCCGGTCCCTACCAAAGTTTTAAATTCATTAATTATTTTTTAAAGGCCCTGAATTCTTTTTAAACGGCCCTTAATAATACAATTACCCTTAAAGCCGGTCCCTACCACGGTTTTAAATTCATAAATTATTTTTAAAAGGCCCTGAATTCTTATTAAACTCCCTTAATAAATCAGTTACTCTTAAAGCCGGTCCCTACCAAAGTTTTAAATTCATTAATTATTTTTTAAAGGCCCTGAATTCTTTTTAAACGGCCCTTAATAATACAATTACCCTTAAAGCCGGTCCCTACCACGGTTTTTAATTCATTATTTATTTTTTTAAGGCCCTGGATTCTTTTTAAACGGCCCTTAATAATACAATTCCTCCTAAAGCCGGTCCCTGTCACAGTTTTAATTTCATTCATTCATTTTAAAAGGCCCTGAATTATTTATTGAAGGCCCTGAAGGATTGAATTTACCTTAAGGCCGATCCCTCTTACAGTTTTAATTCAATAGATTATTTTTAAAAGGCCCTGAATTCTTATTAAACTTCCTTAATAAATCAGTTACTCTTAAAGCCGGTCCCTACCAAAGTTTTAAATTCATTAATTATTTTTTAAAGGCCCTGAATTCTTTTTAAACGGCCCTCAATAATACAATTACCCTTAAAGCCAGTCCCTACCACGGTTTTTAATTCATAATTTATTTTTTAAAGGCCCTGGATTCTTTTTAAACGGCCCTTAATAATACAATTCCTCCTAAAGCCGGTCCCTGTCACAGTTTTAATTTCATTTATTCTTTTTAAAAGGCCCTGAATTATTTATTGAGAATGAAATTGAGCCCTGAAATATTCCTGAAGGATTTAATTCACCTTAAGGCCGATCTTTCTCACAGTTTTAATTCAATAGATTATTTTTAAAAGGCCCTGAATTCTTATTAAACTTCCTTAATAAATCAGTTACTCTTAAAGCCGGTCCCTACCAAAGTTTTAAATTCATTAATTATTTTTTAAAGGCCATGAATTCTTTTTAAACGGCCCTTAATAATACAATTACCCTTAAAGCCGGTCCCTACCACGGTTTTTAATTCATAATTTATTTTATAAAGGCCCTGGATTCTTTTTAAATGGCCCTTAATAATACAATTCCTCCTAAAGCCGGTCCCTGTCACAGTTTTAATTTCATTTATTCTTTTTAAAAGGCCCTGAATCATTTATTGAGGGCCCTGAAGGATTTAATTTACCTTAAGGCCGATCCCTCTCACAGTTTTTATTCAAAAGATTATTTTTAAAAGGCCCTGAATTCTTATTAAACTTCCTTAATAAATCCTTTACTCTTAAAGCTGGTCCCTACCAAAGTTTTAAATTCATTAATTATTTTTTAAAGGCCCTGAATTCTTTTTAAACGGCCCTTAATAATACAATTACCCTTAAAACCGGTCCCTACCACGGTTTTAAATTCATAAATTATTTTTAAAAGGCCCTGAATTCTTATTAAACCCCCTTAATAAATCAGTTATTCTTAAAGCCGGTCCCTACCAAAGTTTTAAATTCATTAATTATTTTTTAAAGGCCCTGAATTCTTTTTAAACGGCCCTTAATAATACAATTACCCTTAAAGCCGGTCCCTACTACGGTGGTTGCGCAAATCAATTCGTTCGTAAGCGGGTGCGGTGTGATTCTAAAACAACAATCACTCGAAAACTACTCAAAGGAAAAGGAAAAGGATAGGTATTGCCAAAACTCACCGAGTTCACTCGACATTTGCCGCTGGTTCTGTGGTCCTTTTAATTCTCCCTTGTCTTTATAATAGTTCACTTGTACACATATATACGTAAACACGGTTACTTCTGCAGCCGCGGCGGTGTGGTCAATAAGTTCGCAAATTAAACTTATGGCGTTTCAATTAAAGTAAGATGCACAAATTTTCTCCGAACTCGAGACGGGTGCGTTTTTCCACAAATCAAATAAAAAACAAGTGAATGAAACAATCGAACGTTTTATTGGGTTTTGTCTTGGCGTGGGATGGGTAGGTACTTGGATAGAGGAACTGGGCAGGTACTTGGGTAAAGCAGTTTTCCAGTAGGTACTAAATCAAACAAAAAGAACATTGATTGGCGCAAACATCCCCCTCGCCTTGAAAGGGTGAGAAATCCCCCTTTCTAAACCGCATTGTGATAGCATTATCGCATAAATAAACAAATAAAACCAAATACTTATCCTAAATTCCATTATTGAGCCGGCAAAGGGTAAAGCTTCACTACCGGACGAATGTATGTTCCCGACGCCGTTTTAACGCGAGCAACACGAATTACTTCGTCCTTTGCGGGGAAAACCTCGACAATTACTCCTAGCGGCCAATGCAATGGAGGAGCGTTTTCTAACCCCACAATTACTACTAAACCGACCTTGACTGGGTTAGCGGGAGTATTCCATTTTGGACGTACTTGCAAGGTATGCAAATAATCTAACCTCCAACGTTTCCAAAAAGATTGAATCAATTTATCGAGCAAATCATGACGCGAAAGAAGGTTCAAATTATCCTCCTCGATGGTCATGGCGGGCAGGTGTTTCAATAGAGTAGTCATTAAGAAATGAGCGGGGGTTAACGCGAGAGGTTCAGATGGATCTGAAGAGAGCGTCCTACATAATGGCCTTGTATTCAGAATGTTTTCTACCTGTGCGAGCACTGTAGTTGTCTCTTCGAAAGACAGAATCTGATCTCCTATTACGCGAAAAAGATGAGTCTTCATACTTTTGATATTTGATTCCCAATTTCCACCAAAATGTGGTGCTGTTGGCGCATTTAGATGCCAGTTTATTCCATTATTGGCCAAAACACTTGCGAATTCTTCACCAAAATGTGAAGACGTTGAAAATGCGTGCAATTCATTCAATTTTCTCTTGGCTCCTACAAAGTTAGTTCCATTGTCCGAATATAAATTTGACACGGGACCACGGCGGGAGAGAAAGCGCTTGAATGCATTCAGGAAGCATTCGGTACTTAGACTTGATGCTAGTTCAAGGTGTATCGCTCTCGTAGTTAAACACACAAATAAGCAAATATATGCCTTTTGGGAACGAATTCCACGTCCACGTGATGTGGTTACTTTTAAAGGCCCGGCAAAGTCTATGCCGACGTGCGTAAATGGCTTTACAGATGAAGTAACACGGCAATCCTTATGATCGGCCATTAAAGGTGCGATTGTTTTAGGGTGTAGCCGAAAACATGAATTGCACTTATGTAATCGATTTCGAATCAAACTACGGGCTGATAATATCCAATATTTCTGCCTCAAAATAGACATTAATAATGCGGGACCCGAGTGGCAATGAATTTGATGATAATGATCAACCAAACAACATAATAATTTATTCCACGAAGAAAAGCGTTTTGATAAAGCGAGTATTTCATACTCCTCCGAACTAGAAGTTACTAGCAACGACATAGTCTTCTGTTCGGGTGGTTGCGTCACCATGGTGACGTCAAAAGCGGTAATAGACCACTGCTCTGGCCTTAATTTCAGCCATGGTGGGCCATGAAACCATAGCGGGTGATCCAAAATCTGATTGGGGGTAAGCCCACGCGACAGACAATCAGCGGGATTTTCTGTGCCTGTTATATGAAAAAAACTGTTGGCCGATAATTCTGCTTGAATTTTAGTTGCTCTATTGGCCACGAATGTTCCCCATCTATGAGGAGACGACTGAATACAACAAAGTGCCAGTGGAATCAGTAAATGCGCATATTTTATCATTTTTCAAGCGTTTTTCCAAGGTTTCTACTACCTTACGCATTAATTTTGCAAGTATTAATGCAGCGCAAAGTTCTAATCGTGCGAGAGAAACGATTTTCACTGGAGACACCTTTGATTTTGCACAAGCAATATGTACTGAATCGGCACCTTCATTTTGTATATGAAAATAAATTACGCCTTTTCACTAGCATCTACGAAACCCACAATGGTTACAATGGTTCTGGATGTGATTCCAGCATGGCGCGGAATTTTTATTTTATTTAGTGGCGATAGTTCCTCGCAGAATTGCGTCCATATCCTCACAATATCTGCGGGAGGCTCTTCATCCCAATCACATTGACATATCCATAATTGCTTTATTAAGAGCTTAGCGTATGGTACGACAGGTGCGATGTAGCCCATAATGTCCCATATTTTGGCGACACAATACAATTTATTTCTCTTCCTATAAATCGATTTAGGTGCAGAAGTGACAAACGAGAAAAAATCGGAATTTGGTGACCAGCATAATCCTAATACTTTATGCATGGACACTTCATCAAATTCCTTTATCGCTGACAAGCGATGCGAATCTGGAATGGATTCCAGAACCTCTTGCGAATTGCTGGTCCACTTGACTAGATCAAACTGGCCAGTCTTCAGTAATGCGATTAACTGGGAGGACGTTTCCTTGCATTCTCTGCAGTTTCCATACTAAATACAAAATCATCCATGTATAAAAATTCTCCAATGATTTTCTTTGCTTCAGTAAAAGCTTTTCCTTCATCAGTGGCCAATTTTCTGATCGTGCTTAAATCTTGAAATGGGATGGATGTAAGTCCAAAACAAACGCGGTTAAACTGGTAGGCATTAATATCCTCGTTTGGCGAGAAGCGATACAAAATTCGTTGATATCTTCTATCACTTTCCTGCACTCCTATGCACAAAAACATTTTGCGTATATCGGCCGAGAGTGCTATTGGAAATACACTAAAATTCTTTATTACATTAAATAAATTCCCCTGTAAATGTTCTCCACTATAAAAATTATTATTCAATGATACCGAAGTGCTTGTTTTTGCACTTGCGTCCAGGACTATCCTCAAACTCATGGTGATTTTATCCTCTCGTACAACTTCATGGTGCGGTATTATATAAGATGGCTCTTCATCCTCCCTATTTGGAGTGACAGAAGACAAATAATCCTTCTCTAAATATTCACTTATAATATTATTATGAGCTTCTCTCAATTTAGGAGAGGCTTCCAATTTGCGTTCGAGGCATGAAAAACGTTTATTTTCTAATGCGAACGAATCCCCAAGTGCTGAAGCATCTTGCTTAAATGGTAAGGCTACAATATACTTTCCATTTAGAGGATCTCTTGACGTAGTTTTTTGATTCATTTCCTCACTCTCACGATCTTCAGGACCTTTAATTGGCGGTACATTTACTTCTTCTCTTTCCCGAAATCTTTTAATTTGTGAATCTAATGGCGGTTTCTTCTCTTGAATCAAAAAAAGTGTACGCTTGATTTTGCAATACATGTCTTCAAAATTCATCCAACTTTCAAAATCCGGATTATAATTGAAATCGATATCCAAATTAATTGAATTTATTTGCTGGTGTATATCTTTGTATTCATTTCTAGTTGAATCTACCGTTTCTATTAACGATAAAAATTCCTCTTGAATATGAGCGTCAGAAATCCCATTTGAAAGATCGAATAGTTTTTTAATGCGTCTCTTGCACGCATCACATTGCGACGTCAACAATTTCAATTTATTTTCTTTATTTGAAGCCATGATGACAAAACAATAATTCAATAATAATAATGAGATAACTCTCTTGCGTTTCTACAATTTAAACCATACGGAATGCGTGGGGTTAAAACACCTAAACGGCAATCGAAAGGTTAACAAACTATCAAACAGAGCGATACGTCTGGTGTTTGGACTTATCTGTGGTTAAATAACAAATTTTGAATCTTTCACTATGAATGTAGATTCATCTATTTGACAATGCTATCACAATATTATATACGAACGAATTTAACGTATCCGGCGTCGATTAGGACCAAATGATGGTTGCGCAAATCAATTCGTTCGTAGGCGGTGCGGTGTGATTCTAAAACAACAATCACTGGAAAACTACTCAAAGGAAAAGGAAAAGGATAGGTATTGCCAAAACTCACCGAGTTCACTCGACATTTGCCGCTGGTTCTGTGGTCCTTTTAATTCTCCCTTGTCTTTATAATAGTTCACTTGTACACATATATACGTAAACACGGTTACTTCTGCAGCCGCGGCGGTGTGGTCAATAAGTTCGCAAATTAAACTTATGGCGTTTCAATTAAAGTAAGATGCACAAATTTTCTCCGAACTCGAGACGGGTGCGTTTTTCCACAAATCAAATAAAAAACAAGTGAATAAAACAATCGAACGTTTTATTGGGTTTTGTCTTGGCGTGGGATGGGTAGGTACTTGGATAGAGGAACTGGGCAGGTACTTGGTTAAAGCAGTTTTCCAGTAGGTACTAAATCAAACAAAAAGAACATTGATTGGCGCAAACACACGGTTTTTAATTCATAATTTATTTTTTAAAGGCCCTGGATTCTTTTTGAACGGCCCTTAATAAAACAATTCCTCCTAAAGCCGGTCCCTGTCACAGTTTTAATTTCATTTATTCTTTTTAAAAGGCCCTGAATTATTTATTGAGGGCCCTGAAGGATTTAATTTACCTTAAGGCCGATCCCTCTCACAGTTTTAATTCAATAGATTATTTTTAAAAGGCCCTGAATTCTTATTAAACTTCCTTAATAAATCAGTTACTCTTAAAGCCGGTCCCTACCAAAGTTTTAAATTCATTAATTATTTTTTAAAGGCCCTGAATTCTTTTTAAACGGCCTTTAATAATACAATTACCCTTAAAGCCGGTCCCTACCACGGTTTTAAATTCATAAATTATTTTTAAAAGGCCCTGAATTCTTATTAAACTCCCTTAATAAATCAGTTATTCTAAAAGCCGGTCCCTACCAAAGTTTAAAATTCATTAATTATTTTTTAAAGGCCCTGAATTCTTTTTAAACGGCCCTTATTAATACAATTACCCTTAAAGCCGGTCCCTACCACGGTTTTTAATTCATAATTTATTTTTTAAAGGCCCTGGATTAATTTTAAACGGCCCTGAATAATACATTTCCTCCTAAAGCCGGTCCCTGTCACAGTTTTAATTTCATTTATTCTTTTTAAAAGGCCCTGAATTATTTATTGAGGGCCCTGAAGGATTTAATTTACCTAAAGGCCGATCCCTCTCACAGTTTTAATTCAATAGATTATTTTTAAAAGGCCCTGAATTCTTATTAAACTTCCTTAATAAATCAGTTACTCTTAAAGCCGGTCCCTACCAAAGTTTTAAATTCATTAATTATATTTTAAAGGCCCTGAATTCTTTTTAAACGGCCCTTAATAATACAATTACCCTTAAAGCCGGTCCCTACCACGGTTTTAAATTCATAAATTATTTTTAAAAGGCCCTGAATTCTTATTAAACTCCCTTAATAAATCAGTTACTCTTAAAGCCGGTCCCTACCAAAGTTTTAAATTCATTAATTATTTTTTAAAGGCCCTGAATTCTTTTTAAACGGCCCTTAATAATACAATTACCCTTAAAGCCGGTCCCTACCACGGTTTTTTATTCATAATTTATTTTTTAAAGGCCCTGGATTCTTTTTAAACGGCCCTTAATAATATAATTCCTCCTAAAGCCGGTCCCTGTCACAGTTTTAATTTCATTTATTCTTTTTAAAAGGCCCTGAATTATTTATTGAGGGCCCTGAAGGATTTAATTTACCTTAAGGCCGATCCCTCTCACAGTTTTAATTTAATGTGAGAGGGATCGGCCAATAATTTATGAATTTAAAACCGTGGTAGGGACCGGCTTTAAGGGTAATTGTATTATTAAGGGCCGTTTAAAAAGAATTCAGGGCCTTTAAAAAATAATTAATGAATTTAAAACTTTGGTAGGGACCGGCTTTAAGAGTAACTGATTTATTAAGGAAGCTTAATAAGAATTCAGGGCCTTTTAAAAATAATCTATTGAATTAAAACTGTGAGAAGGATCGGCCTTAAGGTAAATAAAATCCTTCAGGGCCCTCAATAAATAATTCAGGGCCTTTTAAAAAGAATTAATGAAATTAAAACTGTGACAGGGACCGGCTTTAGAAGGAATTGTATTATTAAGGGCCGTTTAAAAATAATCCAGGGCCTTTAAAAAATAAATTATGAATTAAAAACCTTGGTAGGGACCGGCTTTGTGGGTAATTGTATTATTAAGGGCCGTTTTAAAAGAATTCAGGGCCTTAAAAAAATAATAAATGAATTTAAAATTTTGGAAGGGACCGGCTTTAAGAATAACTGATTTATTAAGGGAGTTTAATAAGAATTCAGGGCCTTTTAAAAATAATTTATGAATTAAAAAACCGAGGTAGGGACCGGCTTTAAGGGTAATTGTATTATTAAGGGCCGTTTAAAAAGAAATCAGGGCCTTTAAAAAATAATTAATGAATTTAAAACTTTGGTAGGGACCGGCTTTAAGAGTGACTGATTTATTAAGGAAGTTTAATAAGAATTCAGGGCCTTTTAAAAATAATCTATTTAATAAAAACTGTGAGAGGGATTGGCCTTAAGGTAAATTAAATCCTTCAGGGCCCTCAATAAATAATTCAGGGCCTTTTAAAAAGAATAAATGAAATTAAAACTGTGACAGGGACCGGCTTTAGGAGGAATTGTATTATTAAGGGCCGTTTAAAAAGAATCCAGGGCCTTTAAAAAATAAATTATGAATTAAAAACCGTGGTAGGGAACGGCTTTAAGGGTAATTGTATTATTAAGGGCCGTTAAAAAAAAATTCAGGGCCTTTAAAAAATAATTAATGAATTTAAAACTTTGGTAGGTACCGGCTTTAAGAATAACTGATTAATTAAGGGAGTTTAATAAGAATTCAGGGCCTTTTAAAAATAATTTATGAATTTAAAACCGTGGTAGGGACCGGCTTTAAGGGTAATTGTATTATTAAGGGCCGTTTAAAAAGAATTCAGGGCCTTTAAAAAATAATTAATGAATTTAAAACTTTGGTAGGGACCGGTTTAAAGAGTAACTGATTTATTAAGGAAGTTTAATAAGAATTCAGGGCCTTTTAAAAATAATCTATTGAATTAAAACTGTGAGAGGGATCGGCCTTAAGGTAAATTAAATCCTTCAGGGCCCTCAATAAATAATTCAGGGCCTTTTAAATAGAATAAATGAAATTAAAACTGTGACAGGGACCGGCTTTAGGAGGAATTGTATTATTAAGGGCCGTTTAAAAAGAATCCAGGGCCTTTAAAAAATAAATTATGAAATAAAAACCGTGGTAGGGACCGGCTTTAAGGGTAATTGTATTATTAAGGGCCGTTTAAAAAGAATTCAGGGCCTTTAAAAAATAATAAATGAATTTAAAACTTTAGTAGGGACCGGCTTTAAGAATAACTGATTTATTAAGGGAGTTTAATAAGAATTCAGGGCCTTTTAAAAATAATTTATGAATTTAAAACCGAGGTAGGGACCGGCTTTAAGGGTAATTGTATTATTAAGGGCCGTTTAAAAAGAATTCAGGGCCTTTAAAAAATAATTAATGAATTTAAAACTTTGGTAGGGACCGGCTTTAAGAGTAACTGATTTATTAAGGAAGTTTAATAAGAATTCAGGGCCTTTTAAAAATAATCTATTAAATTAAAACTGTGAGAGGGATCGGCCTTAAGGTAAATTAAATCCTTCAGGGCCCTCAATAAATAATTCAGGGCCTTTTAAAAAGAATAAATGAAATTAAAACTGTGACAGGGACCGGCTTTAGGAGGAATTGTATTATTAAGGGCCGTTTAAAAAGAATCCAGGGCCTTTAAAAAATAAATTATGAATAAAAAACCGTGGTAGGGAACGGCTTTAAGGGTAATTGTATTATTAAGGGCCGTTTAAAAAGAATTCAGGGCCTTTAAAAAATAATTAATGAATTTAAAACTTTGGTAGGGACCGGCTTTAAGAATAACTGATTAATTTAGGGAGTTTAATAAGAATTCAGGGCCTTTTAAAAATAATTTATGAATTTAAAACCGTGGTAGGGACCGGCTTTAAGGGTAATTGTATTATTAAGGGCCGTTTAAAAAGAATTCAGGGCCTTTAAAAAATAATTAATGAATTTAAAACTTTGGTAGGGACCGGCTTTAAGAGTAACTGATTTATTAAGGAAGTTTAATAAGAATTCAGGGCCTTTTAAAAATAATCTATTGAATTAAAACTGTGAGAGGAATCGGCCTTAAGGTAAATTTAATCCTTCAGGGCCCTCAATAAATAATTCAGGGCCTTTTAAAAAGAATAAATGAAATTAAAACTGTGAGAGGGACCGGCTTTAGGAGGAATTGTATTATTAGGGGCCGTTTAAAAAGAATCCAGGGCCTTTAAAAAATAATTAATGAATTTAAAACTTTGGTAGAGACCGGCTTTAAGAATAACTGATTTATTAAGGGAGTTTAATAAGAATTCAGGGCCTTTTAAAAATAATTTATGAATTTAAAACCGTGGTAGGGACCGGTTTTAAGGGTAATTGTATTATTAAGGGCCGTTTAAAAAGAATTCAGGGCCTTTTAAAAATAATCTATTGAATTAAAACTGTGAGAGGGATCGGCCTTAAGGTAAATTAAATCCTTCAGGGCCCTCAATAAATAATTCAGGGCCTTTTAAAAAGAATAAATGAAATTAAAACTGTGACAGAGACCGGTTTTAGGAGGAATTGTATTATTAAGGGCCGTTTAAAAAGAATCCAGGGCCTTTAAAAAATAAATTATGAATTAAAAACCGTGGTAGGGACCGGCTTTAAGGGTAATTGTATTATAAAGGGCCGTTTGAAAAGAATTCAGGGCCTTTAAAAAATAATTAATGAATTTAAAACTTTGGTTGAGACCGGCTTTAAGAATAACTGATTTATTCAGGGAGTTTAATAAGAATTCAGGGCCTTTTAAAAATAACTTATGAATTTAAAACCGTGGTTGGGACCGGTTTTAAGGGTAATTGTATTATTAAGGGCCGTTTAATAAGAATTCAGGGCCTTTTAAAAATAATCTATTGAATTAAAACTGTGAGAGGGATCGGCCTTAAGGTAAATTAAATCCTTCAGGGCCGTCAATAAATAATTCAGGGCCTTTTAAAAAGAATAAATGAAATTAAAACTGTGACAGGGACCGGTTTTAGGAGGAATTGTATTATTAAGGGCCGTTTAAAAAGAATCCAGGGCCTTTAAAAAATAAATTATGAATTAAAAACCGTGGTAGGGACCGGCTTTAAGGGTAATTGAATTATTAAGGGCCGTTTAAAAAGAATTCAGGGACTTTAAAAAATAATTAATGAATTTAAAACTTTGGTAGGGACCGGCTTTAAGAATAACTGATTTATTAAGGGAGTTTAATAAGAATTCAGGGCCTTTTTAAAATAATTAGTGAATTTAAAACTTTGGTACGGACCGGCTTTAAGAATAACTGATTTATTAAGGGAGTTTAATAAGAATTCATGGCCTTTTAAAAATAATTTATGAATTTAAAACCGTGGTAGGGACCGGCTTTAAGGGTAATTGTATTATTAAGGGCCGTAATAAAAGAATTCAGGGCCTTTAAAAAATAATTAATGAAATTAAAACTTTGGTAGGGACCGGCTTTAAGAGTAACTGATTTATTAAGGAAGTTTAATAAGAATTCTGGGCCTTTTAAAAATAATCTATTGAATTAAAACTGTGAGAGGGATCAGCCTTAAGGTAAATTAAATCCTTCAGGGCACTCAATAAATAATTCAGGGCCTTTTAAAAAGAATAAATGAAATTAAAACTGTGACAGGAACCGGCTTTAGGAGGAATTGTATTATTAAGGGCCGTTTAAAAAGAATCCAGGGCCTCAAAAAAATAAATTATGAATTAAAAACCGTGGTAGGGACCGGCTTTAAGGGTAATTGTATTACTAAGGGCCGTTTAAAAAGAATTCAGGGCTTTTAAAAAATAATTAATGATTTTAAAACTTTGGTAGGGACCGGCTTTAAGAGTTACTGATTTATTAAGGAAGTTTAATAAGAATTCAGGGCCTTTTAAAAATAATCTATTGAATTAAAACTGTGAGAGGGATCGGCCTTAAGGTAAATTAAATCCTTCAGGGCCCTCAATAAATAATTCAGGGCCTTTTAAAAAGAATAAATGAAATTAAAACTGTGACAGGGACCGGCTTTAGGAGGAATTGTATTATTAAGGGCCGTTTAAAAAGAATCCAGGGCCTTTAAAAAATAAATTATGAATTAAAAACCGTGGTAGGGACCGGCTTTAAGGGTAATTGTATAATTAAGGGCCGTTTTAAAAGAATTCAGGGCCTTTAAAAAATAATTAATGAATTTAAAACTTTGGTAGGGACCGGCTTTAAGAGTAACTGATTTATTAAGGGAGTTTAATAAGAATTCAGGGCCTTTTAAAAATAATTTATGAATTTAAAACCGTGGTAGGGACCGGCTTTAAGGGTAATTGTATTATTAAGGGCCGTTTAAAAAGAATTCAGGGCCTTTAAAAAATAATTATTGAATTTAAAACTTTGGTAGGGACCGGCTTTAAGAGTAACTGATTTATTAAGGAAGTTTAATAAGAATTCAGGGCCTTTTAAAAATAATCTATTCAATTAAAACTGTGAGAGGGATCGGCGTTAAGGTAAATTAAATCCTTCAGGGCCCTCAATAAATAATTCAGGGCCTTTTCAAAATAATAAATGAAATTAAAACTGTGACAGGGACCGGCTTTAGGAGGAATTGTTTTATTAAGGGCCGTTATAAAAGAATACAGGGCCTTTAAAAAATAATTAATGAATTTAAAACTTTGGTAGGGACCGGCTTTAAGAGTAACTGATTTATTAAGGAAGTTTAATAAGAATTCTGGGCCTTTTAAAAATAATCTATTGAATTTAAACTGTGAGAGGGATCGGCCTTAAGGTAAATTAAACCCTTCAGGGCACTCAATAAATAATTCAGGGCCTTTTAAAAAGAATAAATGAAATTAAAACTGTGACAGGGACCGGCTTTAGGAGGAATTGTATTATTAAGGGCCGTTTAAAAAGAATCCAGGGCCTTTAAAAAATAAATTATGAATGA
The DNA here is from genome assembly GCA_936435175.1 of Glyphotaelius pellucidus. Lineage (NCBI taxonomy): Eukaryota > Metazoa > Arthropoda > Insecta > Trichoptera > Limnephilidae > Glyphotaelius > Glyphotaelius pellucidus. The sequence goes on along the minus strand of OW386555.1, from coordinate 11,871,794 downwards.
AAAACCGTGGTAGGGACCGGCTTTAAGGGTAATTGTATTATTAAGGGCCGTTTAAAAAGAATTCAGGGCCTTTAAAAAATAATAAATGAATTTAAAACTTTGGTAGGGACCGGCTTTAAGAATAACTGATTTATTAAGGGAGTTTAATAAGAATCCAGGGCCTTTAAAAAATAAATTATGAATTAAAAACCGTGGTAGGGACCGGCTTTAAAAGTAATTGTATTATTAAGGGCCGTTTAAAAAGAATTCAGGGCCTTTAAAAAATAATAAATGAATTTAAAACTTTGGTAGGGACCGGCTTTAAGAATAACTGATTTATTAAGGGAGTTTAATAAGAATTCAGGGCCTTTTTAAAATAATTTATGAATTTAAAACCGTGGTAGGGACCGGCTTTAAGGGTAATTGTATTATTAAGGGCCGTTTAAAAAGAATTCAGGGCCTTTAAAAAATTATTAATGAATTTAAAACTTTGATAGGGACCGGCTTTAAGAGAAACGGATTTATTAAGGAAGTTTAATAAGAAATCAGGGCCTTTTAAAAATAATCTATTGAATTTAAACTGTGAGAGGGATTGGCCTTAAGGTAAATTAAATCCTTCAGGGCCCTCAATAAATAATTCAGGGCCTTTTAAAAAGAATAAATGAAATTAAAACTGTGACAGGGACCGGCTTTAGGAGGAATTGTATTATTAAGGGCCGTTTAAAAAGAATCCAGGGCCTTTAAAAAATAAATAATGAATTAAAAACCGTGGTAGGGACCGGCTTTAAGGGTAATTGTATTATTAAGGGCCATTTAAAAAGAATTCAGGGCCTTTAAAAAATAATTAATGAATTTAAAACTTTGGTAGGGACCGGCTTTAAGAATAACTGATTTATTAACGGAGTTTAATAAGAATTCAGGGCGTTTTAAAAATAATTTATGAATTTAAAACCGTGGTAGGGACCGGCTTTAAGGGTAATTGTATTATTAAGGGCCGTTTAAAAAGAATTCAGGGCCTTTAAAAAATAATTAATGGATTTAAAACTTTGGTAGGGACCGGCTTTAAGAGTAACTGATTTATTAAGGAAGTTTAATAAGAATTCAGGGCCTTTTAAAAATAATCTATTGTATTTAAACTGTGAGAAGGATTGGCCTAAAGGTAAATTAAATCCTTCAGGGCCCTCAATAAATAATTCAGGGCCTTTTAAAAAGAATAAATGAAATTAAAACTGTGACAGGGACCGGCTTTAGGAGGAATTGTATTATTAAGGGCCGTTTAAAAAGAATCCAGGGCCTTTAAAAAATAAATTATGAATTAAAAACCGTGGTTGGGACCGGCTTTAAGGGTAATTGTATTATTAAGGGCCGTTTATAAAGAATTCAGGGCCTTTAAAAAATAATTAATGAATTTAAAACTTTGGTAGGGACCGGCTTTAAGAGTAACTGATTTATTAAGGAAGTTTAATAAGAATTCTGGGCCTTTTAAAAATAATCTATTGAATTTAAACTGTGAGAGGGATCGGCCTTAAGGTAAATTAAACCCTTCAGGGCACTCAATAAATAATTCAGGGCCTTTTAAAAAGAATAAATGAAATTAAAACTGTGACAGGGACCGGCTTTAGGAGGAATTGTATTATTAAGGGCCGTTTAAAAAGAATCCAGGGCCTTTAAAAAATAAATTATGAATGAAAAACCGTGGTAGGGACCGGCTTTAAGGGTAATTGTATTATTAAGGGCCGTTTAAAAAGAATTCAGGGCCTTTAAAAAATAATAAATGAATTTAAAACTTTGGTAGGGACCGGCTTTAAGAATAACTGATTTATTAAGGGAGTTTAATAAGAATCCAGGGCCTTTAAAAAATAAATTATGAATTAAAAACCGTGGTAGGGACCGGCTTTAAAAGTAATTGTATTATTAAGGGCCGTTTAAAAAGAATTCAGGGCCTTTAAAAAATAATAAATGAATTTAAAACTTTGGTAGGGACCGGCTTTAAGAATAACTGATTTATTAAGGGAGTTTAATAAGAATTCAGGGCCTTTTTAAAATAATTTATGAATTTAAAACCGTGGTAGGGACCGGCTTTAAGGGTAATTGTATTATTAAGGGCCGTTTAAAAAGAATTCAGGGCCTTTAAAAAATTATTAATGAATTTAAAACTTTGATAGGGACCGGCTTTAAGAGAAACGGATTTATTAAGGAAGTTTAATAAGAAATCAGGGCCTTTTAAAAATAATCTATTGAATTTAAACTGTGAGAGGGATTGGCCTTAAGGTAAATTAAATCCTTCAGGGCCCTCAATAAATAATTCAGGGCCTTTTAAAAAGAATAAATGAAATTAAAACTGTGACAGGGACCGGCTTTAGGAGGAATTGTATTATTAAGGGCCGTTTAAAAAGAATCCAGGGCCTTTAAAAAATAAATAATGAATTAAAAACCGTGGTAGGGACCGGCTTTAAGGGTAATTGTATTATTAAGGGCCATTTAAAAAGAATTCAGGGCCTTTAAAAAATAATTAATGAATTTAAAACTTTGGTAGGGACCGGCTTTAAGAATAACTGATTTATTAACGGAGTTTAATAAGAATTCAGGGCGTTTTAAAAATAATTTATGAATTTAAAACCGTGGTAGGGACCGGCTTTAAGGGTAATTGTATTATTAAGGGCCGTTTAAAAAGAATTCAGGGCCTTTAAAAAATAATTAATGGATTTAAAACTTTGGTAGGGACCGGCTTTAAGAGTAACTGATTTATTAAGGAAGTTTAATAAGAATTCAGGGCCTTTTAAAAATAATCTATTGTATTTAAACTGTGAGAAGGATTGGCCTAAAGGTAAATTAAATCCTTCAGGGCCCTCAATAAATAATTCAGGGCCTTTTAAAAAGAATAAATGAAATTAAAACTGTGACAGGGACCGGCTTTAGGAGGAATTGTATTATTAAGGGCCGTTTAAAAAGAATCCAGGGCCTTTAAAAAATAAATTATGAATTAAAAACCGTGGTTGGGACCGGCTTTAAGGGTAATTGTATTATTAAGGGCCGTTTATAAAGAATTCAGGGCCTTTAAAAAATAATTAATGAATTTAAAACTTTGGTAGGGACCGGCTTTAAGAATAACTGATTTATTAAGGGAGTTTAAGTAAGTAATTAAGTAAGTTCATTTTTTATTTTTTAAAGACCTTAAATTCTTTTTAAACGGCCCTTATTAATACAATTACCCTTAAAACCGGTCCCTGTCACAGTTTTAATTTCATTAGTTCTTTTAAAAAGGCCCTGAATTATTTATAATTGCCCCTGAAGGATTTAATTTACGGTAAAGCCGATCCCTTTCACAGTTTTAATTAAATAAATTCTTTTTAAAAGTCCCTGAATTCTTTTTAAACTCCCTTTATAAAACTATCAACCTTAAAGCCGGTCCCATCACAATTTTTAATTCATAAATTATTTTTTAAAGGCCCTGAGTTCTTTTTAAACGGCCCATAATAAAACGAATATACTTAAGGCCGATGCCGATCGACGTTTCAATTAAAATAATTATTTTTAAAAGGCCCTGAATTCTTTTTGAAAAGTGCTGAAGGAATTAATTTGCCTAAAGGCCAAACTCTTCTACAGTTTAAATTAAATAGATTCAATTTTCTGTGTCTTGTTTTCTTTCATATTTTCATTTAGATTATAAGTGTTATCTTCTTCTTCAATGATAAATAGATTCTTTTGAAAATGCCCTGAATTCTTATTAAACTCCCTTAATAAAAAAAATACTTAAAACCGGTCCCTTTTACAGTTTAAAATTCAAAAAATATTTTTTAAAAGCCTGAATTCTTTTTGGAGGGCCCTTAATTAAACAATTACCCTTAAAACTGGTCCCTGTCACCGATTTCATTTCATTTATTCTTTTTAAAGGGCCCTGAATTATTACTTTACTCCTCAAATAAAACGGTTACCCTTAAAACTGGTCCCTGTCACCGTTATTATTTCAATAATTTTTTTTAAAAGGCCCTGAATTATTTATAAAGGGCCCTGGCGGATTTGTATTTACCTTAAGGGCGATCCCTTCCACAGTTTTAATTCAATAGATTATTTTTAAAAGGCCCTGAATTCTTTTGAAACGGCCCTTAACACTTCCGTACCGGACCAGGGGAACGCACTTACACTAACGAGAGTTTTACGCTGTATCTTAGTTGTTTTTTAAACCACATACTCAATAATTTAGGTAATCCTAGAAAATATATTTGGTTATCGATCTGCATTAAAAAAATTAATATCGCATTACTACTTTTCTTAAAATTAAATAGTTTATAACAAATTCCGGCGAATAATCTGTGCCACCCGCCCCCCCTACCCCTCTTTTCGGGCGTACCCCGTTCCTATCTGCTGAATGTATCGGGATAATTCTAAGCGATAGCAAGTATTTTCTAAGTTGTTAGTGGAAAGGACTAGATCGCGTTCGTTTACACTGCGCATCTCGTTTGCTCTTTTTACAATGCTATAATGTTCGCTTGCCTTTCAAAGATCATTCGGTCTGAATCGTTTCCGGTGAACGCCAATCGCCAGTCGAGATTCGGAAACAAGGTGTTATGCTGGCTATCGGCCCGCCTTCTCTTTTTCTATGGAAAAATACACGCTATGGTCTAAATTCATTAGAATATTAATAATGACTTTATTTATCAAACGATTTTTAAAATGACTACTGAAATACGATGAATATACTTCCCTCTAATTATTATCATAACAAATTACAAAAAAATATGTCATTAACACCCTTTAATAAGCAAAACAAATTGGGGTCCCCGAGTGACCCCCCTTCGGGTCATGTGTGATTTTTTTCGTTCGGGACGAAAAGGTTAATAAAACAATAACCCTTAAAGCCGGTCCCTATAACAGTTAAGGCCGACCCCTTCCACAGTTTTTATTAAATTAATTCTTTTTAAAAATCCCTGAATTCTTATTTAACTTTTTTAAAAAAACAATTGCCCTTAAAGCTGGTCCCTATCAGATTTTTAAATTCATTTATTCATTTTAAAAGGCGCTCAATTCTTTTTTAACGGCCCTTAATAAAACGAACACCCTTAAGGCCGATCCCTTTCACAGTTTTAATTGAATAAAGTCTTTTAAATTGGCCGTGAATTCAAATTCAACGCCCTTAATAAAACAATTGCCCATAAAGCCGGTCCCGATCGTAGTTTTGAATTCATAAATTATTTTCTAAAGGCCCTGAATTCTATTTAATCAGCCCTTAAGTAAACAATTACCCTTAAAACCGGTCCCAGTCACCGTTTTTATTTCATTAATTCTTTTTAAACGCCCTGAATTATTTATAAAGGGCCCTAAAGAATTTAATTTGCCTAAAGGCCTATCCCTTCCAAAGTTTAAATTAAATAAATTCTTTTTAAAAGGCCCTGAATTCTTATTTAATTCACTTAATAAAACAATTGCCCTTAAAGCCGATCCTTATCACAGTTTTAAATTCATAAATTATTTTAATACCCTTGAGGCCGATGCTGATCACCGTTTTAAATAAATTAATTATTTTTAAAAGGCCCTGAATTCTTTTTGAAAAGTCCTGAAGTTATTAATTTGCCTAAAAGCCAAACTCTTCTACAGTTTAAATTAAATAGATTCTTTTGAAAATGCCTTTAATTCTAAAAAAAAATACTTAAGGCCGGTCCCTTTTACGCTTTAAAATTCATAAATTATTTTTTGAAGGCCCCATAAATTATTTTTTACACGGCCCTAAATAAAACAATTACCCTTAAAGCTGGTCCTTGTCACCATTTTTATTTCATTTTTTTCTTTTTAAGGGCCCTGAATTCTTATTTAACTCCTTAAATAAAAAAAAATACTTAAAACCGGTCCCTTTAACAGTTTTAAATTCATAAATTATTTTTTTAAGGCACTGAATTCTTTTTAAACGGCCCTTTATATAACAAGTACCCTTAAAGCTTGTCCCTTTTACAATTCTAAATTCTTACATTATTTTTAAAAGGCCCTGAATTCTTTTTAAACTGCCCTTAATAAAACAATTACCCTTAAAGCCGGTCCCTGTCCCAGTTTAAATGTTATTAATTCTTTTCAAAGGCCCTGAATTATTTATAAAGATTTAATTTACCTTAAGGCCGATAGCTTTCACAGTTTATTTTTTTTTTTTTTTTTTGCATTGTACTCCCAGGAGTTAATAAACTCATTGCTGGAATGATACGCATTACATGAAACTTGCTGTATGTATTAAATGGACATATGATGGGGACATACACAACATTATTATTTCAGATAGTCATTAATAAGATGAAGTTTGAGCATGTTAGTTTGGGTCTTTTTACATTGACTTGCACGTTTGATCTCGTTGGGTAGTTGATTATATTTTGTGTGAGCTATGAATTCTAGGGATCTTAGTCCATATTTTGTTGATTTGATTTTTGGTATATGAAGTTTGTTGTGATTTCTTGTGTTGTGTTGGTGTACGTCGCAATTGTAATAGAGTGTAGTGTTGGAATGTGCCGAGTGTTGAATTACTTGTAATATAGTTTTAGTTATTTCAAAAGTGGGAATGGTATTAAAAGGAAGTATTTGGGTTTAAAGTTTAAGTTTAAATTAAATAAATTCTTTTTAAAAGTCCCTGAATTCTAATATTGCTCCCTTAAGAAACCAATTGCCCTTAAAGCCGGTCCCTATCACAGTTTCTAATTCATTAATTATTTTTTAAAGGCCCTGAATTCTTTCGAAAAGTCCTGAAGGAATTAATTTGCATTAAAACCAAACTCTTCTACAGTTTAAATTAAATAGATTCTTTTGAAAATGCCCTTAATTCTAAAAAAAAATACTTAAAGCCGGTCCTTTTTACAGTTTAAAATTCGTAAATTATTTTTTTAAGGCCCTGAATTCTTTTTAAACGGCCCTTAATAAAACAATTACCCTTAAAGCTGGTCCTTGTCACCGTTTTTATTTCATTTTTTCTTTTTAAGGGCCCTGAATTCTTATTTAACTCCTTAAATAAAAAAAAAAACTTAAAACCGGTCCCTTTAACAGTTTAAAATTCATAAATTATTTTTTTAAGGCCCTGAATTCTTTTTAAACGGCCCTTAATATAACAAGTACCCTTAAAGCTTGTCCCTATTACAATTTTAAATTCTTACATTATTTTTAAAAGGCCCTGAATTCTTTTGAAACGGCCCTTGATAAAACAATTATTCTTAAAGCCGGTCCCTGTCACCGTTTTTATTTCATTTATTCTTTTTAAAGGCCCTGAATTTTTTATAAAGGACCCTGAAGGTTTTAATTTACCTTAAGGCCAATCTCTTCCACAGTTTTAATTAAATTAATTATTTTTAAAAGAACCTGAATTTTTATTGAACTCCTTTTATAAAACAATTTCCCTTAAAGCTGGTCTCAATAACAGTTTTAAATTCATAAATTATTTTTAAAGGCCCTGAATTCTTTTTAAACGGCCCTTAATAAAACGAATACCTTTAAGGCCGATACCGATCACCGTTTCAATTAAATTTATTATTTTTAAAAGTCCGTGAATTCTTTTTAAAAAGCCCTGAAGGAATTTTTTTACCTAACGGCCAAACCCTTCCACAGTTTAAGTTAAATAAATTCTTTTGAAAAAGCCCTGAATTCTTATTTAACTCCTTTAATAAAATAATTACCCTTACAGCCGGTCCTTATCAAAGTTTTAAGTTCATTTTTTATTTTTTAAAGACCATGAATTCTTTTTAAACGGCCCTTAATAATACAATTACCCTAAAAACCGGTCCCTGTCACAGTTTTCATTCATTAATTCTTTTTAAAAGGCCCTGAATTATTTATAGAGGGCTCTGAAAGTTTTAATTTACGGTAAGGCCGATCGCTTTCACAGTTTTAATTAAATAAATTCGTTTTAAAAGGCCCTGAATTATTTAAAAAGGGCCCTGAAGGATTTAATTTACCTTAAAACCGATCCCTTCCACAGTTAAAATTTAAAAAAATCTTTTTAAAATGCCATGAATTCTTATTAAACTCCCTAAATAAAACAATTGCCCTTAAAGCCGGTCCCTTTCACAGTTTTAAATTCATAAATTATTTTTAAAAGGCACTGAAATCTTTTTGAACGGCCCTTTATAAAACGAATATACTTAATGCCGATGCAGATCGACGTTTTAATTAAAAAATATATTTTTAAAAGGCCCTGAATTCTTTTTGAAAAGTCCTGATCGAATTAACTTGCCTAAAGTCCGAACTTTTCTACAGTTAACATTAAATAGATTCTTTTGAAAATGCCCTGAATTCTTATTAAACTACTTAAATAAAAAAATTACTTTAAGCCGGTCCCTTTTACAGTTTTATATTCATAAATTATTTTTTAAAGGCCCTGAATCCTTTTTAAAGGGCCCTTTATAAAACAATTACCCTTAAAGCTGGTCCCTTTCACCGTTTTTATTTCATTTATTCTTTTTAAAGGGCCCTGAATTATTATTAAACTCCTCCAATAAAACGGTTCCCCTAAAACTGGTCCCTGTTACCGTTATTATTTCATTAATTCTTTTTAAAAGGCCCTGAATTATTTATAAAGGACGGATTTGAATTTACCTTAAGGGCGATCCCTTCCACAGTTTAAATTCTATAGATTATTTTTAAAAGGCCCTGAATTCTTTTGAAACGGCCCTTAATAAAACAATAACCCTTTAAGCCGGTCCCTATTACCGTTAAGGCCGACCCCTTCCACAGTTTTTATTAAATTAATTCTTTTTAAAAATCCCTGAATTCTTATTAAACTTTTTAAAAAAACGATTGCCCTTAAAGCTGGTCCCTATCAGAGTTTTAAATTCATTTATTATTTTTAAAAGACGCTCAATTCTTTTTAACGGCCATTAATAAAACGAACACCCTTAAGGCCGATCCCTTTCACAGTTTTAATTGAATAAAGTCTTTAAAATAGGCCGTGAATTCAAATTCAACGCCCTTAATAAAACAATTGCCCATAAAGCCGGTCCCGATTGTAGTTTTGAATTCATAAATTATTTTCTAAAGGCCCTGAATTCTATTTAATCAGCCATTAAGTAAACAATTACCCTTAAAACCGGTCCCTGTCACCGTTTTTATTTCATTAATTCTTTTTAAAACGCCCTGAATTATTTATAAAGGGCCCTAAAGAATTTAATTTGCCTAAAGGCCGATCTCTTTCACAGTTTAAATTAAATAAATTCTTGAAGAAGAAGATAACAAGACAACTACTCTTTTTATTGGAAACAATCATTCAAAGAATTGCCTATAATATGGAAAAAGAACTAGTTGAAGATAATATTAATGATTCTAAATATTTGAAATATGAGATTGACAAATATGACGGTTTGACAGAAGGTGGCAATAGCGAAATTGGAAAACGCGCCGTCCCGGTAAGACGAGAGGTCTGGGTTCGAGTCCCAGTTGCGACCATTGTCTTTTTCTGTTTTTCTGTGTCTTGTTTTCTTTCATATTTTCATTTAGATTTAAAAGTGTTATCTTCTTCTTCAATGATATATTACGTTGATGGGAATAACCTTCAAAAGTTATAAAAAGAGAGTTTTTCTCGTAAAAAAATTAAATAAATTCTTTTTAATAGGCCCTGAATTCTTATTTAATTCCAACAATAAAACGATTGCCCTTAAGGCCGATCCCTATCACAGTATTAAATTTATAAATTATTTTTAAAAGGCCCTGAAATCTTTTTGAACGGCCCTTAATAAAACGAATATACTTAAGGCCGATGCCGATCGACGTTTAAATTAAAATAATTATTTTTAAAAGGCCCTGAATTCTTTTTGAAAAGTCCTGCAGGAACTAATTTGCCTAAAGGCAAAACTCTTCTACAGTTTAAATTAAATAGATTCTTTTGAAAATGCCCTGAATTCTTAATAAACTCCTTAAATAAAAAAATACTTAAAGCCGGTCCCTTTCACAGTTTTAAATTCATGAATAATTTTTTAAAGGCCCTGAAGTTATTTTACAGGGCCCTTAATAAAACAAAAACCCTTAAAGCTGGTCCCTGTCACCGTTTTTATTTCATTTATTCTTTTTAAAGGGCCCTGAATTATTATTAAACTCCTTAAATTAAACGGTTACCCTTAAAACTGGTCCCTGTCACCGTTATTATTTCATAAATTCTTTTTAAAAGGCCCTGAATTATTTATAAAGGGCCCTGACGGATTTAAATTTACCTCAAGGGCGATCCCTTCCACAGTTTTAATTCAATAGATTATTTTTAAAAGGCCGTGAATTCTTTTGAAACGGCCCTTAATAAAACAATTTCACTTAAAGCCGGTCCCTGTCACTGTTTTAAGGTCATTAATTCTTTTTAAAAGGCCCTGAATTATTTATAAAAAACCCTAAAGGATTAAATTTACCATAAGGCCGATCCCTTTCACAGTTTTAATTAAATAAATTCTTTTTAAAAGTCTCTGAATTCTTTTTAAACTCCCTTTATAAAACAATCGCCCTTAAAGCCGGTCCCTATCACAGTGTTAAATTCATAAATTATTTTTTAAAGGCCCTGAGTTCTTTTTAAACGGCCCTAAATAAAAAAATTCCCCTGAAACTGGTCCCTGTCACATTTTTTATTTCGTTAGTTCTTTTTAAAACGACCTGAATTATTTGTAAAGGGCCCTGAAAGATTTTATTTACCTTAAGGCCGATCCCTTCCACAGTAAAAATTAAAAAATTCTTTTTAAAATGCCCTGAATTCTTATTAAACTCCCTTAATAAAACAATTGCCCTTAAAGCCGGTCCCTATCACAGTTTTAAATTCATAAATTATTTTTAAATGGCCTGAAACCTTTTTGAACGGCCCTTAATAAAACGAATATACTTAAGGCCGATGCCGATCGACGTTTCAATTAAAACAATTATTTTTAAAAGGCCCTGAATTCTTTTTGAAAAGTCCTGAAGGAATTAATTTGCCTAAACGCCGAACTCTTCTACAGTTTAAATTAAATAGATTCTTTTGAAAATGCCCTGAATTCTTATTAAACTCCCTAAATAAAAAAAATTACTTAAAACCGGTCCCTTTTACAGTTTAAAATTCATGAATTATTTTTTAAAGGCCCTGAATTCTTTTTCAAGGGCCCTAAATAAAACAATTACCCTTAAAACTGGTCCCTGTCACCGTTTTTATTTCATTTATTCTTTTTAAAGGGCCCTGAATTATTATTTAACTAATCAAATAAAACGGTTACCCTTAAAACTGGTCCCTGTCACCGTTATTATTTCATTAATTCTTTTTAAAAGGCCCTGAATTATTTATAAAGGGCCCTGACAGATTTGAATTTACCTTAAGGGCGATCCCTTCCACAGTTTTAATTCAATAGATTATTTTTAAAAGGCCCTGAATTCTTTTGAAACGGCCCTTAATAAAACAATAACCCTAAAAGCCGGTCCCTATTACAGTTGAGGCCGACCCCTTCCACAGTTTTTATTAAATTAATTCTTTTTAAAAACCCCTGAATTCTTATTAAACTTTTTTAAAAAAACAATTGCCCTTAAAGCTGGTCCCTATCAGAGTTTTAAATTCATTTATTATTTTTAAAAGGCGCTTAATTTTTTTTTAAAGGCCCTTAATAAAACGAACACCCTTAAGGCTGATCCCTTTCACAGTTTTAATTGAATAAAGTCTTTTAAATAGGCCGTCAATTCAAATTCAACGCCCTTATTTAAACAATTGCCCATAAAGCCGGTCCCGATCGTAGTTTAGAATTCATAAATTATTTTCTAAAGGCCCTGAATTCTATTTAATCAGCCCTTAAGTAAACAGTTACCCTTAAAACCGGTCCCAGTCACCGTTTTTATTTCATTAATTATTTTTAAAACGCCCTGAATTATTTATAAAGGGCCCTAAAGAATTTAATTTGCCTTAAGGCCGATCCCTTCCAAAGTTAAAATTAAATAAATTCTTTTTAAAAGGCCCTGAATTCTTATTTAATTCCCACAATAAAACAATTGCCCTTAAAGCCGATCCTTTTCACAGTTTTAAATTCATAAATTATTTTTATAAGGCCCTGAAATCTTTTTGAACGGCCCTTAATAAAACAAATACCCTTGAGGCCGATGCTGATCACCGTTTTAAATAAATAATTTATTTTTAAAAGGCCCTGAATTATTTTTGAAAAGTCCTGAATGAATTAATTTGCCTTAAAGCCAAACTCTTTTACAGTTTAAATTAAATAGATTCTTTTGAAAATGCCCTTAATTCTCATTTAACTATTTAAATAAAAAAAATACATAAAGCCGGTCCCTTTTACAGTTTAAAATTCATAAATTATTTTTTACAGGCCCTGAATTCTTTTTAAAGGGCCCTTAATAAAACAATTACCCTTAAAGCTGGTCCCTGTCACCGTTTTTATTTCATTTATACTTTTTAAAGGGCCCTGAATTATTATTAAACTTCTTTAATAAAACGGTTACCTTAAAACTGGTCCCTGTTTTCGTTATTATTTCATTAATTCTTTTTAAAAGGCCCTGAATTATTTATAAAGGGCCCTGACGGATTTTAATTTACCTTAACCCGTCTAATCACAGGAGACCCTAGTTGTCCCAAAACATCATATGCCGTTATAATAACAGGAGACCCAGATTGTCCCAGAACGACCGAGCGTCATTAAAAGTTAGATATCTCTCTTCCTGTCAAGCAAAAATTTGTGATTTCTTTTATATTTGAAAGCGAAAAAAATATTGCTTCTTATTGCCTTAAGAATAAATGAGCTATATTGATCCGTTATTTTACAAACCCGATCTTAAGTGACGATTTTATTTTGCGCCAATGTGTGACGTAATAAACAATTAATTTAAAAATAATTCCTTAAATTAAATAATTACCTTTACAGCCGGTCCTTATCAAAGTTTTAAGTTCATTTTTTTATTTTTTAAAGACCCTTAATCCTTTTTAAACGGCCCTAAATAATACAATTACCCTTAAAGCCGGTCCCTGTCACAGTTTTAATTTCATTAATTCTTTTTAAAAGGCCCTGAATTATTTATAAATGGCCCTGAAGGATTTAATTTACGGTAAGGCCGATCGCTTTCACAGTTTTATTTAAATAAATTCTTTTTAAAAGGCCCTGAATTATTTATAAAGGGCCCTGAAGGATTTTTATTAACCTTAAGGCCGATCCCTTCCACAGTTTAAATTAAATAAATTATTTTTAAAAGGCCCTGAATTCTTATTTAACTCCCTTAATAAAACAATTGCCCTTAAAGCCGATCCCTATCACAGTTTTAAATTTATAAATTATTTTTAAAAGGCCCTTAATAAAACAATTACCCTTAAAGCTCGATCCCTATCACAGTTTTAAATTTATAAATTATTTTTAAAAGGCCCTAATAAAACAATTACCCTTAAAGCTGGTCCCTATCACAGTTTTAAATTCATTTATTATTTTTAAAAGGCGCTAAATTCTTTTTAAACGGCCCTTAATACAACGAACACCCTTAAGGCCGAAACCGATCACCGTTTTAATTTAATTTATTATTTTTAAAAGGCCCTGAATTTTTTTCAAAAAGCCCTGGAGGAGTTAATTTGCCTAAAGGCCGAACCCTTCCACAGTTTTGGTTTAAAAGATTCTTTTGAAAAGGCCCTGAATTCTTTTTAAACTCCCTTAATAAAACAATTGCCCTTAAAGCTGGTCCCTATAACAGTTTTAAATTCATAAATTGTTTTGAAAGGCCCTGAATTCTTTTTAAACGGCCCTTAATCAAACGAATACCTTTAAGGCCGGTACCGATCACCGTTGCAATTTTTTATTATTTATTTATTTTATTTATAGAACACATGTAACATATTAGATCACCATACTAGGCGGCTGCCTGTCTCATGGTGACCAATGGATAAAAATTATGATTTATGAAGTATGGAGTCTAGTGTGAACATGGATTTATGTATAAATGATGCTAAAAATTGGAAAAATTATAGTAAAAAGTAGAAATTATAATAAAAAGTAGAATTATAATAAAAGTAGAAATTAAAATAAAAAGTAGAAATTATAATAAAAATTAGAAATTATGTATTTAAAAAAAAAATAGAAAGTAGAAAGGAGAATAAATTAACATAAGATTGTAAAAATGTACTTGTAATGTAATTATGTAATAACTTGCGATGTAATAACTTTTTTTACCTTTTTTGTTAGTCTGGGTGCATGCAAGCACACATGCATATATTGGTGCATATATTGGTGCATGCAAGCACACATGCATATATGCACACATCTATACATGTATATACACACATACGTACATACTCCCATATAACAACATCCTCACACATATAAACAAAATATACACTTTCAATTTAAAATAAAACAATAACTTTGTAAACACCACTTTTTATTTTTTATGTACTTAATGCCGACCGGGTTTCGCTACCACCGTAGCTTCTTCAGGGCAGTACAGAACTCTACTAAAATTAAGTTACATGTGTTATAGATAATATACATATGGGTTAAAAACAAAATCGGCCGGACTACTCAAGTGGAGGAGGAAGTAGGGATAAGTGTAGATGGAGCATTGGGTAAGGAAAGGGAATGTTTTTTGTCAATAGGGAACAACTTCAGTATTGGACTATTATTTAGATTTATTTGATTGTTAATTACCTTGCTATTAATATTTTTGGCTTTTCTTAATTCTAGGGCTTCTAAATTATCCAATTGGAATTTGCAAACCACCTGATAGAAACCAACCATAATTTCGATAAAAACTCAGGCGTCACCCTTATTCATAAAAACACTATAGGTATCAGATTGGATAATTTAGAAGCCCTAGAATTAAGAAAAGCCAAAAATATTAATAGCAAGGTAATTAACAATCAAATAAATCTAAATAATAGTCCAATACTGAAGTTGTTCCCTATTGACAAAAAACATTCCCTTTCCTTACCCAATGCTCCATCTACACTTATCCCTACTTCCTCCTCCACTTGAGTAGTCCGGCCGATTTTGTTTTTAACCCATATGTATATTATCTATAACACATGTAACTTAATTTTAGTAGAGTTCTGTACTGCCCTGAAGAAGCTACGGTGGTAGCGAAACCCGGTCGGCATTAAGTACATAAAAAATAAAAAGTGGTGTTTACAAAGTTATTGTTTTATTTTAAATTATAATGTCACATCACAAAGTATCTGCTTCATATGAACAAATATACACTTTCATCTGAGTACGAGAAACAGGCTACTAACATTATCACAATCACTCATCAAAAAGTTCCCAAGCGCCTTCATGAAACTGTCTGACTTTATTTCTATTGTTAAATTATTTAAGATTTTAGGAGCAAGAAAGTTAAATTGTGTCTGTGCCATTGAGGTTTTTGTTGGTGGAATAATATAATTGGATTTGTTGGAGTTTCTCGTATTGTAGGTTGATTCAAAATTATTTTTTTCGTATGTTTGAATTTGTAATAGGTGGATATGCTTTTGACGTATAAGGATTTTATATTGAGTACTTTGAATATAGTGTACTTTGTAAATAGTCCGCATTATCAATTTTTGAGCTTTAATTAATGGATCTAATATTGTTTTAGAGCATCCTCCCCAGACTACTATACCATAAGATATAAAAAATTGACATAAGGAAAAGTATACCGTTTTTAGTGTATTTTTATTCAGAATATTTCGTAATGTCCTGAAGATGTAAGCCAGTTTCCGTAACCGGTTTGTAACATTTATTACGTGATCTTCCCACCGTAGCTTATTGTCAATTATTACACCCAGATATTTAATGTAATCTACTCGTTCCAGTGGCTTGCATAGACAACAAGAGACATCTCTACAAGAATGTATTATTAGTGTATGATCGATTGAAGGCTGACTCGGAATATTAAGACTAAACGTAAGATATTTCGTTTTTGTTATGTTTAACGTAAGTAGATTATCATCTAACCACTGTTTAATAATCTTCAATATTAGATCCGCTTTATGGAATGTTTCTTCCCATGTCTTACTTTTAATTACAAGGGCAGTATCATCGGCAAATGTGATAATGTTCCCATCAATAGATAATTTACATAAGTCATTGATATAGATGAGAAAAAGTGTGGGACCAAGTACACTGCCCTGTGGTACACCAAAATTAATGCTGGTTTGATGGGATGATTTATGTGATGGTAGCTTAACATATTGCTTTCTGTCTGTGAGGTATGATTTGAACCAATCAAATGCCTTATTCTTTATTCCAATTTTTCGGAGCTTAGCCAAAAGGATTGGATGGGATACTGTATCAAATGCCTTAGTTAAATCCAGAAATATCGCCAAACATTTATCACCTTTATCTAGGCCTTGTGTTATATGTGATGTTAGTTCTAAAATAGCTGAATCTGTATTTAGCCCTTCTCTGAAGCCATACTGGTTTGACGAGAGAATGTTGTATTTTGTAAGGTGGTCGATTAGTCTTTTTTTTACTATTTTTTTCAATAATTTTTGATAGTGATGATAATATAGAAATAGGTCTGTAGTTTGTTATGTCAGTAGGAGTTCCTGTCTTAAAAATTGGTTGAACTAGAGCAAGTTTGAGTCTGTTTGGGAAAACACCTTTAATGAGACAGAGGTTAATGATATGTGCTAACGGTTGGATTATAAAGGGTTCAACTGTTTTTAGTATAGCTGAGGATATTTTGTCATGATTGCATGAATGGGAGGGCTTTAATTGTCCAATCGTTTGTGAAATTTCAGCGCAGTTAGTGGGGTTTAAAGTGAGGGAATTATCTGTTTCATTGGTAGATTGATTAATAATGTCGGCAAGAGCATTTTCATCAGTTGATTTAATTTATTATTTTTAAAAGGCCCTGGATTCTTTAAAAAAAGCCCTGAAGGAATTATTTTGCCTAAAGGCCAAACCCTTCCACAGTTTAAGTTAAATAAATTCTTTTGAAAAGGCCCTGAATTCTCATTGAACTCCTTTAATAAAACAATTACCCTTACAGCCGGTCCCTATCAAAGTTTTGAGTTCATTTTTTATTTTTTAAAGACCCTGAATTCTTTTTAAAAAATAATACAATAAATAATACAATTACCCTTAAATAATACAAATAATACAATAAATAATACAATTAATTACTGCCCTAAATAATACAATTACCCTTAAAGTCGGTCCTTGTCACAGATTTAATTTCAATTATTCTTTTTAAAAGGCCCTGAATTATTTATAATTGGCCCTGAAGGATTTAATTTACGGTAAAGCCGATCGCTTACACAGTTTTAATAAAATAAATTCTTTTTAAAAGGCCCTGAATTACTTATAAAGGGCCCTGAAGGATTTAATTTACCTTAAAGCCGAAAGGCCCTGAATTCTTATTAAACTTCCTTAATAAAACAATTTCCCTTAAAACCGGTCCCTATCACAGTTTTTAATTCATTTATTATTTTTTAAAGGACCTGAGTTCTTTTTAAACGGCCCTTATTAAAACAATTACCCTTAAAGCCGGTCCCTGTCACCGTTTTTATTTCATTTATCCTTATTAAAGGCCCTGAATTATTTATGGAGGGCCCTGAAAGTTTAATTTACCTTAAGACCAATCCCTTCCACAGTTTATATTAAATTTATTCTTTTTAAAAGGCCCTGAATTCTTATTGAACTCCGTTTATAAAACAATTGCCCTTAAAACTGGTCCCTATAACAGTTTTAAATTCATAAATTATTTTTAAAGGGCCCTGAATTCTTTTTAAACGGCCCTTAATAAAACGAATACCTTTAAGGCCGATACCGATCACCGTTTAAATTTAATTTATTATTTTTAAAAGGCCCTGAATTCTTTTTAAAAAGCCCTGAAGGAATTAATTTGCCTAAAGGCCGAACCTTTTCACAGTTTTAGTTAAATAAATTCTTTTGAAAAGGCCCTGAATTCTTATTAAACTCCTTCAAAAAATATGTCATGAACACCCTTTAAGCAAAACAAATTGGGGTCCCCGAGTGACCCCCCTTCGGTTAATGTGTGATTTTTTTCGTTCCGGGACGAAAAGGTTAATAATACAATTTCCTTTAAAGCCGGTCCCGGTCACCGTTTTATTTCATAAATCCTTTTTAAAGGCCCTGAATTATTTATAAAGGGCCCTGAAGGATTTAATTTACCTTAAGGCCAATCCTTTTCACAGTTTTAATTAAATAGATTATTTTTAAAAATCCCTGAATTCTTTTTAAATGTCCCTTAATAAAACGAATACCCTTTAGGCCGATACCGATCACCGTTTTAATTTAATTAATTATTTTTTAAATGCCCTGAATTCTTTTTAAAAAGCCTTGAAGGAATTAATGTGCCTAAAGGTCAAACCCTTCCACTGTTTTAGTTAAATAGATTCTTTGAAAAAGCCCTGAATTCTTACAAACTCCTTAAATAAAAAAATTACCCTAACAGCCTGTCCCTATCACAGTTTTCAGTTCTAAATTATTTTTAAAAGGCCCTGAATTCTTTTTAAACGGCCCTTAATAATACAATTGCCTTTAAATCCGGTCCCTTTCACAGTTTTAATTTAGGAAGAGGAAACCAGTAAATTTCGCAAAGTTTTGACTTTGACGTAATATTTTGTGGGTTTATTTTATGCTATCGTTTATTATATTTACCGAAACACATTTCTTGAACAATAAATTATGCATTTATTTGACAAATTGATGGGTTCATTGATCTTTTTCGTGATCTTTCTATCTTTCTACGACGCTCGCAGTTTGACAGCTCGAATCGCGGGAAAAACGAAGGGTCGATGTCATGGATAAATTTAATAAAGTTTATTCCGAATGGCTAGGTGTATTTGAGATACCTCTTACGTCAAGAACAAGAATGCTTCAAGCGTTTTTGACCTTGTCCTTCATTTATTTTCTTATGCTTAAGAAAATAAATAAGGATTTAAATCGCATTCTAAAAAAAAATTAAAATTTTGTTCTTCAAATGAAAATAATTGACATTGAAAATGAATATTTTTTTGTTTCCACTTAATTACAATGATGCCACATAGTGAATTCACGAGAAACTAGCGAGTACCCGACATGCATTGCGATGCCACTCGGAGGAATAAAATTTTTGAGTTTTAATCTGTTTATTGAAGTGCTTTTAGAAACACAATATTTTTTTGTTGTTCTGACACAAAGCGCGAAGGTGTTAGAAGCATGGTTTTTCCAAATTCACTCCCTGCTACTCCCTACCGTACCCCCACAACTATCCGTAAGAGAAGTATGGATTTTTTAAATTTTACTTCCTGCTATTCTCTACCGCTACTACGTCTCCTTTGAAATCCCTTTTTCTGTCCCTCTCTCGACTCTTACCCATCCACGCCATAGAAAATTATATATACAAGTCGCGTAACGTCAGATCTCACTTTTATATATAGAAATTTCGCGAGCGTGCGCACAACAAATCATAAATTTTTCATCGCAATCAGATGAATGGCATATTAAATAATTTCATTACGCCAGAGCTAACCATAAGACAAAGGAATCGGCGCGGGCGTGCGCACAACAAATCACCAAAATTTCATTGCATGCAGATGAATGGTTTAGGAACCGCATAAGGGACATACAAAGAAACATTCATTTTATTTTAAGATTTTACAAGAATTAAATGATTTTTAATAAAATGTGTTTCGTCACACTAAATGAATTAATTCATATTTAATTAATTCATTTACTGTTGACATTTGCGGCGTGTTCCAGAATGGTGAAAAATCTCAGTATTGCCCTGTAATCGACTACGATTCAGAATCGAAACAATGCTTGAAATGGCTCTAATATTTAGATTGGTGGCCAGATATTTTCTTACGTTTCCAAGTCACTAGTTATAAGTCCGTTATAAGTCACTTGCTATTAGTTGTAGACATTGGTGACAATTTAGATGTAAGTCACTAGTTACAAGTCTGTAGATAGTTGTAGCTTTAAGTCTAATAAGTCACTGATCATTAATCTCAGTCGTAAGCTACCAGCAATAAATTATAATTGTTAGAGATTATTTACAAGTCTACTTGATAGGATATATCTATATATTTATAATTGAATATATGTTTGCTTGCTTGCTTGTTTGCCTTCATGTTTATAGTTTGTGTATTGCTATATTAAGCATGGAAAATGTTAAAAACTTTCAAAATATCTTCTTTCTACCCTCGCGAATAGACTTTGTATTTTAAAACCGTATTACAATGCATCTGAAAAATTTTTTAATCATTACAAAAACTCTTACGAAACTGTCGAAATATCACAATTTGGGAATGACATTTTGCCATCAATTGTTCAAACAGTGTTAAATTTTCGAATAAACTCTTAAAATTAATGAATTCAATTGAAGTGCTCAACCATGATACTTACGAAAATATAATAATTTGAAGCTTACCAAAAGTTTTAGGTATTTTAAAAAGATACTCATGTTAGGAATCAAATTTAATGTATGTTTGTAATATACTTAAAAATAAAATTTGTTTAAAAAATTGCAATAGGTGGCACGAGAGCTGTTTGAAAATTTAATATACCGGGACTGAATATATAGAACGCGGGAGAGGGAAGGGGAACGTGGGAGGGGGGTTCATGGGACGGCAGAGCGGATGAGGGGTGAGGGAAGGTGGGGAAGGTGTGGAAGGTGGAGGGGGAATATGTTAGGGGAACGGGACATGGAAGGGAAAGAGGAGGCGGAAGGGGAACGGGGACGGGACGAATGGGAAAGGACACGCAGGGCTTAATTTATCTTGTAAAGCACGCCGGGAATTCGCTATAACTGGAATATAATTTTATATTATTTAAGTTGTAATGCGCTCTTCAGATGATTTTCTCACTAAAACCGCGCTGTAGAAAAGATCCAATCACTATTCCTGTTCCTCATCTCCTTAGTAGCCAGTAAAATAGGGTATTTTCACAAACCAGGGATACCGCTAAAAGCATGTGAAAGATTTAAAGATTATTTTTCTGATTATGAATATCGCACTAAAAATGTTTAATTTTAATATTTTCATTCATAATTATCGATTTCAAAATAGGCCTGACGGCTGAATTAGGTAAACGGCCCATGATTGGTTGATCGAATTATGACGTCACGCCCGTCAACGTTCAGAGGTTTAACACTATGTTACTAACAAATGTCTAAACATTCTCGACTTGTTCGCGGTTATTGACGGTTTTATTTCATTTTTAAGATGCTTGTGTTATGTTCCTACAGTTTTACATGATATGAACCATCTGTAATGACTGATGGTGGTTTTTTTTACGGTTGTAATCCAACAACTTGCCTAAAATAGACGCTACAATGAGTATCAGTACTTTTATAAGCCCTGAATTTCGGGGATTTAAGGCGATATGGTAATAAAACTTTTTTTTACACAAACTCTCATTTTATATACTGGTTTATATTTCAACATTTTAACAAAATACGCCTAAAATAGAGTCAATTTTGGCCCTTTTAAATTAAATTAGAACAAAATAGAAAGTGTCAGTTCGCCACCTAACTTCCGTGTCATAAGATGATCTTTTTAACTTTGGCTACAAGTAAATTTCCTTTTTTTGTAAATACCGCACAAAATTTCCAACTGCTATGCTATGGCATCCCCAATTGGAGCATGTTGTGAGGCTGAAGGTAGTGTGGGTAGGAAAGAAGATGTTGAAGAGAAAGGTGGGGAAGTACCTGGCTATTCAGATCTAGTCACTAATCACGGCTAAAGCCATTTTTTTAAAATATGAATACCGCACAAGAGTCCCAATTGCTCCCGTCTGGAGCCAGTGAGACTATGGCATCCCCAATTGGGGTATGTTGTGAGGCTGAAGGTAGTGGGGAGGGGAAGAAGATGGGAAAGAGGAAGGTGGGAAGTACATGGCTATTCAGATCTGGTCACCAAACACGGCTAAAGCCATTTCAAGCAACGTTTCAATTCTGAACGGTGGTCTTACACAAGGGTGATATTGAAAATATTTTCTTCTCTGGAACGTGCCGCAAATGTACAACGTATTATTTTAAACCAATAAATTGTGAAATGCGACACAACTTACTCAAAGACCGGTTAGTGGCTGAGTTGGCACCACGTTTGGTTCCCACCCAGGCGTTGCGGGTTTGATTCCTCGGCTGGCTAAGTGTTATATCACGACACAAGCAACATTTTCCTATTATGTGGTGGTAGTAGGAGATTTTCGCATAGGTGTTATCAGATTATTCGTAACCCGGGAATGTTTGTCTTTCTTAAAAAAATATAAATCTACATAAATTTACTTGTTTACGCCAGGATTGCTAGTCGAGGGCCTAACCCCTCGACCACAGAGGCCGTCATTATTGTGTAGATAACCATCTTACGACTGTATGCAAAGGTGTTTCCACGTTTAAATTATGAATATAAATAGTCAATAACTAAATGTTTTTTTTTATTGTAATGTTAAAATTCAAGCAAAAAAGCAGGCACGGGGTCTCCATCGAAGCCAGAGTCAAGTTAGCTTCTCACAAAGCTTTACTGTAGGGCCCACAGATACACAACTGCTGATCCTGTACAAATCGCAAATCCGCCCCACTGTTAAATTTGGCAGCCACCTCTGGTCTAGGACACCAAAATACTTGAAAAACCCTTTACTCAGAAATCAGAAACGGGCGGTCCGTTCGATAGATTTTCTTCTCTAACAAACGGATTGCAATGTTTAGAGCACAGGCTTCAGGTGGGAATGGTGTCCTTATTCTACCGGTATTTCAATAGAAGATGCTCCGAGGAACTAGCTTCATTGATCACTTCAAATACATCAAACGCACGCCCAACATTTGTACACGGTCGAATTAGAAAAGGTTTTTTGTCGCATTAGAAAGGATCTAAAACATCTTATTTTAGGTTTTTCTTATAGTATTTGTACGCACGTGTACCAAATTATATATGCTTAGCAAGTGGGAAGATTATAACGATATAATTCGAGCAAACTGGAAGTCAATAAATAACACCAGCTACAACTTACGAACTAACTACAGTTACTTACCGCGGCGATCGCAAAATATTCGGCGGGGGTGACGTCACAGAGTTATTCGGCGCGAAAACATCGTTTTGGCCGCCGTTTAAAAAGGCGTATTTTAAAACGTTGTAGAAAATTTATCCGTTGTCATAAAAATAAAATAAAAATTTCGTTATCATCGTAATTTTTTACTTCATTTTTTTCAATAATAAAAAAAAACTGTGAAAATACCCTATTCGGTGGTTTCACCATTAAAAAAATTAGAAGAAAAGCAAGAGACAAAAAAAAACGAGAGAAATTTGAATCTTATTCTTAGAGATAAGACCCGAAAGAAACCCCTCAATTCATGTACAGTCGCCCTACAAATACATAATTATTTTTTTCTAATTGCAAATAATATCAAAGACTAAACGAAAACTTGAACCAGAAAATCATCAAAATCAGAAAGAGATTCAGTCGCCTCTAAGAATTGAAACTTAGCCTTGCGGGGCCCTGCAGTGCTATTATTTTTATCATTATGTCACCATCATCATATTATGTCACATTTTCTAAAGTTTTAAATATTATAGATTTAGATGTGGATAATGTTAAAACTCATAAAAATAGTCGGAAATAAAAGTCGAATCTCGTAGGTTCTTCTCTATAAACAATATGTAAAATGTACAGTCTCTAATAACTTGTTAAATATCCTTACTAAATAAAGTTTTTTTACATTAGCTCCACAAAGGAGGTCAGCTAAGGAAATAAAAATCCCTCAGAGACTGTGTAATTTTTGGGGATGCTATGAGGATGGTGTTTTTATGAAGAAAAGAGAAGAAGTTCTGGGAAGCAAAAAAGCAAGAGGGTTGGGTAGGAATCATAAGAGACGACTGCCTGAATCTATCCCTCCCACTGCGGTACACAGCGGTGTTCCAAAAGAGTCCTGCTGGAGAGGTCAAATGGTCTCCCTCAACCAGTCTCTCCCAATCTGGCCTGCCAAGCAGTTTGGCGGCATCTGTGTTTCCTCCCACCTAAAACATGGGTCTCTTCAAGACCAATGTTCATTCTTTCCTCTCCTCAAAAAGACCCTCCACACATCCCAGATGACATAGGCTCTGAGGGAAATTATTTTCCTCAGGGCCTCCTGCGTGGAATTAATGTTAAAAAAAAAAAAGTTGGTTGGCAGACTCATCCACTGCCAAAAGCGGACAAACCTCACCCCATGAACCCGAGCACCCCTGCTAAGTCAACACACGTCCTAAACACTTAGAGTGACCTATATCAGAGATGTTGGTTATCCAATAAATGATATTCGGGGTGGCGGTCCACATATTTGCCTCCCAAATTGTATAAAACCATGAAATAAATAATAAATAACTCCACCATGTCACCACCCGTCAATTTGTCAATCGTAAAGTGGTGCAACTTAATTAAAACCGACCTAAGGCGTAATTTAACGATCATCGATCGAAATCAGTCAATTGACATTCATTCTCAGCGAAACACTTGACAGATAAAGGAATCAACTTCAAAATTAAATAATTTGTCCAATGTCGCTCGGGGAAATGACAAAATAAGTCAATGCTACGTTTCAATCTTCTTTCGTCGTCTTGGAAATGTCATGATTAATTTTTTGTACAAAGTGTTTGGCTTTTGTGTGACTTCCTATTTTACAATTTTATTAAAATAGTTGTGATGTTAAATGGGTAGTGGTTTTTGTGAAAAATTACTTAAAGGACACTTTATTAAGTAACCTTAAGTTACCAAACCGAAAAATAACAATGAAATCGGTATATAATTTTTTTAAATGTTGGACCTTAATGTATTCATCTAGAAAGGCAAAGGTCTTGCATCTTTCGTTGTCGTTTTTAAGATATAGTGTAATAAATTCATTTCGACTCTTTATTTTTCTTTTTTTCCACGCCCCATTTAGGTTTTTTCATCTTATTAGGCCCATTAGACTCTCGATAAAAATAAGGATGTAATGTTAAATATAGGAAACACATATATGTAATAATGATAAATGATACAGAATGCAGTAACGGGGTTTCCGGGGGTAAAGTGAACAAACGTCTACGATAGTAGAAATTAAAAAGATAAATAATTTTTTAATAACAAACGTCTAAGATAGTAGAAATTAAAAAGATAAATAATTTTTATCGAAATTCCTACGTTTCAAGGTAGTTTATACGGTAAAAAAGTTAAATTGTTTGAATGGAAGAAATAATATTTTTCCATGGAAAAACATTGCTAGTATGTTGGGGAATGTTAAGAATGGCCCAAAATTTTACATTATTGTTGTACTTAGGTTGATGGACTTAAAATACCCGCGGTGTCTGGACGGTCCCAGGGTTTGGTCTCTAGACAATCTGCCGTCAGGCGTAAATTGAGCAGCTTGTGTTAGACTTCTTCGTTTCCACAGCCGAGGGATGCGTACAGAGAGAGAGAGAGGTTATGTAATTTGAGAGGTATCCTTTCCTTAGTATAAACACTTGTGATGTATACTTGGATATTATTGTAAAACTTGAATTTATTCAGATGAATAACAATTTTATAGAGATTTTATTCCAATGTGAGCACAGATTATAAAATCAATTAAGAGGAAGTGACAGAATGACCAGAGACAAATGAGAACAAAAATGCATAGAAATATTTAGAAGAAAGGTGACAAAGACGTTATAGTTAAGAGTAAAAGAGGCTTCACATGGAAGTTATGAAAAAATTATGAAATGTGAAATGCCAAGTACTAAATGATTTTAAATATTATATATAGGACAACACAACACTCAACAGTGTCAACATAGTAATTATTTCTTGAACTATGCAGTCTGTCCATGACGAATTAAATTCTGCATTAGTCCGTATTTTGTTACATTGGTACCTTGTGACGAACAATTCTACTTGGTACATGAAGGTCAATCAACGAAGATCAGGGAGTCTAATATGCTATGAAAGGTATGAATGAATTTATGGTAATATTTGTGCAAAACAATCCATTGGTAGGCGAGTACGGGTATCGACGCCCTGGGATTCATTTATAAAATAACCAACACCTCTGCCAATGGTCGCTCTAAGTGGTTCGCAACGTTTAGTGATTCAGCAAGGGTGCCTGGGTATTTGGAGTGAGGTTTGTCTAGGTCTTGGCGGTGGTTGCGTTTGCCCACCCACTGCGAGGTGGAAGGGGTCGGAAGAGACTGTTTAAGGGAGAACTTTTGAACTCCTTTACCTCTCGACCCATCGCTTTACGCCGCAGTGGGAGGGATGGATTCATTTGTCCGTCACTCCTAGTAACATTGACCCCTAGATTCCCAACCACCCCTCATTCGCCTTTTCCTTCACAGAACTTCTTCTCCTTAAAATACCCTCCACACAGCATCTCCAAAGATGGCACAACTCCCAAGGGATTTTTTTCCTGAGGGCCTCCTGTGCGGAGCATTGTAAAAAAAGAAATTTTGATATTATTATCGTCTTCAAGAACCTTTTTATTAGAGCAATGGCTGCGATTTTTTAAAAATTAAAAAATACTTAAGCAGGTTTACAACTACCTACCTTTCAAATGCTTTTTTTCCAGTTTTTGATATTATTTTTTATTTTATTTATTTGTTAACTCGTACATACGGTTTACGGGTATATGACAAGTGCAAGTAATACAATAATGTTTCTTATATGAAACACGGTAGTAGAGTAAAAAATAATCAATAACCCAACTGTGTTGCAATAACTATTGATCAATATTGAACAGTATTAAATTTTGTTACTAAACTTGTACATAACTCGGACCATATGTCAACACTCTTAATGTGTCTCGGGGGACATAAACGGTACAGATAATGATCAAAATATTGGGTCTGGAGTCAAATTAACAGAAGAGTATTTATGAGACATGTATGAATGCTCAGGATTTTATGGACAGCTAGACACACAAATGTATCCATTCTGGAAACGCCAGGTATCTGCGATAGGCTTTCAACTATCCAGCCTACAAGAAGTGTGTGCCAATACCGCGTTGTTTGGCGGTCCTTCCTCTCTCCACATCTGCGGATAAACGGTTGCATTTTATATTTTGTTGGTTATTGAGTTTATTTATTTATATATAAGTTGTACATTTATTTATAACAATTACAGGCAATATAGCCTAAGACGTTATAATTGTACCATTTATGCAGTGTATATGCAACGCCAAAAATCTTACAAATGCGCTATAGGACACAAAAAATAAATCTATTTTTTTATCCACCGCATTCAAAAAGCACGTAGCTCTCCCCAGAAGTGAGTTCATAAATAAATTAGTGTGGCTTGCTTTACTATATAGGAGGTTGTGATGACGTCCTCGAGAGTGAGACTCTGGTACAAAAAAATTCAATTGGGCCAGTATCTCATTATTAAAGTGACCGTTCATTAATTGAAAAAAATATTTAAGCAAAGCAATACCTCTACGTATCTCTAGGGAGTGGTAATTGGTCATGCCTAATATATAAATGGATGGGTAAAGCGAAGGGTAACGTCCATAGAGCCGCGAGAATAAAAACCTTGAAAATTTCTTATGGACTCTTTCAACGCGTAAAGTGTATGTTAATTCGTGTGGGGCCCAGATAATTGAATTTGACTCAAGTACACTCAGGACTAGTGAGTTATATAATAACGTCAGTGTTTTTGTGTTACGAAACGGATATGAGTTTCTAATTACGAAGCCGAGAAGCCTGTATGCTCTGCTTATTAAATCATCGATGTGTTGGTGAAAAGTTAGTTTGCTGTCGTAAATAACTCCTAGATCTTTGATTTGGTTTAGGTGTTGGAGAATAATTTCATTAATTGTATATTCCAATACATGCGGTTTCTTTGATCTTGTATAAGAGACGATATTGCACTTGGGTGTACTGAAGTTCAAGCCATTTATTTTGGCCCAGTTTGAGACGCATTCAATGTCACGTTGCAGGAGTTGGTAGAGTGTATCCAAACATCGCCCTAAAAATGTGGAAAAAATCGAACATCCTAATCAGTAAAGATAAATATTAAATAAAGATTTTAATTGAAATTTAAATTTCATTATTTTTCTGTTTGAAAAGCAAATAAATTACGTCGTTCATTCGAGAAACAAATATTGGCGCAACCTCCAATAATTATCTGCCAGTAATTTTCTTCTAAGTCCCTGGCCGTTCTTTTTTATTAAATTCTCCCTAACTTACCCTCTTGCTCATTCCACTTCTTTCTCTTCTCTTTCCTTATCCGAGCAAGGTCAAATGCAGTGGTTGGCAACTTGATTGAGACGCAGCAGAAATTTTACTAATCTATATATGTTTTTTTAATAACGAAGAATCTTGCATTTTAAATGGATTTTTCGATTATAAATTAAAAAAAAAATATTTCTTTAATCTGTTTAATCTTGGATGGCGGTAATTTTATTAATTTAGGCAAAAGCTCTTTTTGCAAGTTATGCTGTAAAATAAATTATTTGTTTGTATCCGAGAATGAATAATTAGTTTTTGAATGAATTAACGATACAACATTGTATTTGTAAGTCTTTCTAGATGAAATTGGGTTTTTATACGAACAAAACTACTTATCAATATTGCATATATATTTACGAGCGCAAACGAACAATTCATTTTGATGTTTTTCAGCACAACTTGCAAACGAGGTTTTTTCCTAAAAATAATTAAATAACCGCCATTTTTAAGGAGCAGATTCTCAATCATTTAAAGTTAACCCTTAATTTGGAATCTTGAAATAATTTTAAAGTTATCATTATTTCTATACAAATGACAAAATACTTCATTCATATTTTTATTTTTGATACCTAATTAATTGCCAATCTTTGTAATGTATTTTTTTTCTTCTATGGTAATTATTTGTCAGTTCTTGTTTGTATTATGTCACTTTGGTTAATTTTAATTTTATCTTGACAGAGGAACCATAGGTTTCGAAACATGTTGATAATTTTAATTAAATTTGTGGTGTTCACAAAGTGATTGGTTTTTTTTTAAATAAAATACTCTTCAAAATTTTCTCCGAATCGTAGAAATTGCCTGAAAATTGATAAATATTATCCAATGGAAAAATTTCACATTTGTGTACCAAAATTAATGAAGTTGGATAAAATATTGTCACCAAATATTTTTTGATTTATTTGCAAGAATAATTCAAGATACCCGCCGAAATTGTGCATTTTCACTGGAGTTTCGAACTCAGCTTTTGTATACCTACTGATTTTAAATCAAATCAGCTCGGTCGCCAAAATTTTTCTTTTTGAAAATCAGGCAGATCATGATCTACCTGATTTTACGATCGGCCTACGACACATACTAGTATATTAACGCAACATTTTGATACAATCTTGACCCTACATAATTTAAATATAACAGTGATGGTCAAATGACTCGAACACCGAAAAGAAGTTTTATTAAATTTATCTAAATAAAACTTGCAAAAAATTGAATAAAAGGTTTCCCGTCGCTGGTCTGAAGTAATCATTCTTAAATAAACTGTTCCTGTTTTTCCGATAAATTGGAGGCTTAATCAAATAGAATTTGGTTTGGAACCGTTTTCTTCAGCAGTCGGCAGCCTTTGGTGTACCCCGTTCCTTGTACCTACCCTATACATAACTTGTATCGGTCACCGAGCACAAAGGGAAGGACCGTTGTGTAATTGTGACCAATGGAAATAAATGATTTGTTTGTTGGCAGAATTTGTATTCAACGAGGATCTTGAATGGCTTAAAATGCTAGAAAATATGTATTTATTTAATAAATTTGATAAGCGACAAGGTTTTTTCATCATTAATTAACCCTTCAGGCCTCATCTGCTGTCAAAAGGTCAGAAAATTTCAGCTTTACAAATAAAATCTAAATATTAGGAATATTTTTCAGAAAACTGTTTTTGGAAGGTGGTGTAATCAATACGCTTTCAAATTTTATGATTCGAAATAACATAAAAAAATTTGAATGCAAACTTTAACAAGTTTTGAAAAATGGCTCACCTCACTTTTAAAAAACACACAAATATTTCATTAGGCAAACCTTTAAAAAACGCTACCGTCAACTCAATTTTTTGTAGATTCATGTAAAAATAATTACTAAAAAACCAACACCTTCCGGACCTGGTATATCAGCCGAGCAGTGACTTTTTCGTCAACATTATCAAACCAAATATGCTGAAAAAATATTAAACAAACTAATAATTTAATTAAGTGTGTTATTATTATATTTAAATCAATTTTCTCGATTGCAAAAAGGTTTTTTGTATTCTAATGTCCGATATTGTCGGGTCCCAATTCAAAAGTTTTGTATTGAAAAAGCAAAATAAAGTAATCTCGTTCCCGAATCTCCTGATACCTTCCAACCTTTTACGCCAACAAGGTATCCTGTCGATACCACCCAGCCTTTTCATACCGCGAGATGAAGATTGGTAGTGGATTGTAAGTGCGACGGAAGGAAGAAGGAAAAGGAAAGGGTTTGTATTGTTACCCATATTCTGATGTCGTAGAATGAGTATTACAATGAGTGATTTGTAAAGTGCAGAAATTTTTTTTACCGTTTAAGTAACACCTTCTTAATGGAAAATTTTTAGTTTTTCTTGTTAATTTGTTGATAAATTTGATTTAAAAATACGGAATTTCGTAAACCAAAGTTAATTACAAATACACCATCAGCGGAAACGTGTAATAAATAGAGACTAGTAAAATACGCGTTTTCGATAACGCAAAATTTTTCCACTTTCACGGATTTAACGCGAAATTTGCAATTTTCTGGCAAATTACATGTATTTTACAATAATAATGCGGATTTCACCCAAAATAACATAAATTTTGCCGAAGAATAAAACAAAGTTTGCAGTTTCTAATAAAAGTAGGTGTTAAAAAGGCAAAATGATGAAAAATAAACAATATTATGATCTACAACTATTTAAAAACAAACTGATGCCATCAGTTTTTTTTTATTGCTAGCAATCCGGGTGTTTACTAACTTTTTAATATAAGTACGTTTATAGGGAGGTAACACATAGATCGGCAAATTGTTCCACAGTCGAGATGTTGAACTCTATCAAACAAACCATCCATTTCTGCTTAAAGTCGAGGATTTTTTTCAGGTATTTTGGGGCTCCAGACCAGAGATGGCTTCCAAATTCAACCGTGGGGCTCAGTTGCAATTTGTACATTGTTAAAATTTATCCATGTAGATACCATGGGTATTTTCGCCAGGTAAGCTACTTTTTTATTGATAAAATAGAAACAAATTTTTCGATCGTATCTATCGGCTACTGTGGTGCACGACAAATTAAAACAACCATACCATCTTTCGGAAACGGAACGTACAAAATATATTGACAGAGAAACAAAATGCAAAACACATTAGTAATCTGAGATAAAACTTTACTTCGCTTCGCTGGGTCAATAAATTAACGAACTTACTACTACATCTACAATCTACATACTATAATGATTTCTCTAAAATAGGTGAGCGTATT
This sequence comes from Glyphotaelius pellucidus, assembly GCA_936435175.1. Lineage (NCBI taxonomy): Eukaryota > Metazoa > Arthropoda > Insecta > Trichoptera > Limnephilidae > Glyphotaelius > Glyphotaelius pellucidus. The sequence continues at coordinate 11,840,505 of OW386555.1, read as the reverse complement.
TATATTTTCAAATGCGAGGACAAAAACAAGATATTATTACTATTTTGAGATACGAATGGAACCCCTAAACTAGTAAGTTTTTATTTATCATTTTGTTTATCCCCTCCGAGGAGGTCAGGTGAGCCCCGAACAAGTTTCAAAACTCGTTAAGGCATATAACTTTCCCGAGGAAATTATTAATTCCGTAGCGCTGGCTGCCGACGTTATTGAAAACTACAAGTTTTCCGACAATTTCCATTGCTTTAAACAGGAAATTGAGGCTTCTGGCTTAATTTTTTTGTTGTTCAACTTATTTCAGTTCTATTATCCTGACAATGAATGGGAGGATTTCCTGACGAAATAAGCATGCTAATACTCTTTCTTCATCATTATTAACAAAAAAAATATTTTAATTTAAGAATAAAATTGATTGTTTGGAGAAAATATTGGAATCAACTAGAAGTTCGTATATTTTTTCAGCTAACAGATTCTCATTACAAAAAAAAAATTGAATGTCTTTTTATGCTTTGTTTGAAAGATAATTTTCGGAGAAGATTTTACCTAAATATAAAATTTACTAGTGAAAAATTATGCAATGCTATCAAAAGTATTTTTAAAAAAATCTGTGTCTAGGATCATTGCCTTGCGAATAAACCTAAAAAATTACGACATCTAACCAGAGACTAAAGATAAAATATATTGTTATTTTTACTATTGGGGAGGAGTTCTTAGGGTGATTTTTTTTGTGGTCGAACAACAGATTATATTTATACAACAAGATTGAAAATACACATGGAGTAGGGTACATGCACCATCAACCGAAATAAGTATTTTAATTAAGATGTTTTTCAAAATAAATAAAAATATTTGATTTGAATGATAGGGGAGAAAAAAAAATATTCTTAATTTGTTAGCGTTATTATTAATCTATAAATATACATATTTTTTAAATATCTCCATTGAACTACGTACTTACTAATTTGAAAACACCACTTATAGACACACAAAGTACACAGGCCTACATGATATTTGACCCAAACGCCACGGTCTCCCTCCACCAGTCTCTCCCGACCCGTTCTGCCACGCAGTTGGTAGGCAGACGCATCTCCGCCAAGATCCGTACAAAGCTCATCCCGTGAACCCGGGCACCCCTACTAGTCATCAAATATAGCGAATGGTGACCCATAGCAGAGTTGTTGACTATCCAGTAAATGGTTCCCAGGGCGGCGGTACTCACACCCTCAACGCCATCTGTCTTCAAAAATCTTAGCATTTTCAAAGCACAGTATTTCTCTTAATTGGAAAAATATTTTCACTTACCCAATACGTTTGCAGTAGATTTTCTATATTACGTATCTCAGGTGCGGAACCCATGCTAAGCAGTATACAGAAACCGAATTGAAAACGTCGTTAAGTACCAGATCTTGTTTCCTGTCATTCCTTGACCCGAACATCCTTCAACCGGAGCACCTCCCAAGTGCATTAAAGTATAATGTTTCTGCTGTCGTGGACTGCGTTTTTACCTACATGGCAACCTTATTAAAAGTATTGCACGTGCAAAAAGGTTTTCAAAAAGAAGATAAGGTGGCTACAATGTAAAGCGATAACGACTCTTACCAACAAATATTTCTTTAATCCCTTCAGGCATCGGGCTTGAGTTTTCGGGAGGTCAAGATCAGGGGCTTTGCAATAAAATCCAAATAAATGGTATGTTTCTGAATGCATCCGAAAACTTTAAATTATATTAATATATTGATGAAATAAACTTTCAAAATTTGGGTCTAGGTAAATTGACCGAATTTCAATTTTCCGAAATAAATTTTTCGAATACAATTGTTCGACGTGCAATTTTTCGAACTTCAATTGACCGAAACACTAGTTTTTCGAGTTGATATAACTACTTAAACAGTACGTAAAACCTAACCTAACCTAATCTAACCTAACCAAACGTAACCTAACCTTACCTAACCTAACCTAACCAAACCTATAACTGGTACGTCTGACATGATCTCGTTAGTCATAAAGGAGTAAATATTTATTCTAAAAGTTGATTAAAAATGACTCCCACTCCCACTTCCACTTCCACTTCAACTCTGACTCCCACTTCCACATCCACTTCCACTCCCTCTTCCACTTACACTAACACTTACACTAACACTTACACTAACACTTACACTTCCGCTACCACTTCCACTTCCACTTCCACTTCCACTTCCACTTCCACTTCCACTTCCACTTCCACTTCCACTAACACTAACACTAACACTAACACTTACACTTACACTTAAACTTCCACTTCCACTTCTACTCTGACTCCAACTCTCACTTCCACATCCACTTCCACTTCCACTTCCACTTACATTTACACTAACACTTACACTTCCACTTCCCTTCCACTCTGACTCCCACTCCCACTTCCACTTCCACTCTGACAAACACTTCCACATCCACTTCCACTTCCACTTCCATTTCCACTTACACTAACACTAACACTAACACTTACACTTACACTTACACTAACACTTAGACTTACACATTAACTTTCACTTCCACTTCTACTCGGACTCCAACTCCCACTTCCACAACCACTTCCACTTCCACTTCCACACACTTCCACTCTGACTCCCACTCCCGCTTCCACTTCCACTCTGACTCCACTTCCACTCCCACTTCCACTTACACTAACACTAACACTTACACTTCCGCTTCCACTTCCACTTCCGCTTAAATTTCCACTTAAACTTACACTTACACTTACACTTACACTTCCATTTCCATTTCCATTTCCACTTCCACTTCCATTTCCACTTCCACTTCCACATCCACTTCCACTTCCACTAACACTTACACTAACACTTACACTAACACTTACACTAACACTTAAATTTCCACTTCCACTTCCACTTCAACTGCCACTTCCACTCTGATCCCACTCCACTTCCACTTCTACTTCCACTTCCACTCTGACTCCTACTTCCACATCCACATCCACTTCCACTCCCTCTTCCACTTACACTAACACTTTCACTAACACTTACACTTCCGTTTCCATTTCCATTTCCACTTCCACTTCCGCTTCCGCTTCCGCTTCCACTTCCACTTCCACGTCCACTTCCACTTCCACTTCTTCTTCCACTTCCACTTCCATTTCCACTTTCACTTCCACTTCCACTTCCACTTCCACTTCCACTTCCACTTCCACTTCCACTTCCACTTCCACTTACACTTCCACTTACACTTCCACTTCCACTTCCACTTACACTTACATTAACAATTACACTTCCGCTTCCGCTTCCATTTCCATTTCCACTTCCACTTCCCCTTCCACTCTGACTCCCACTCCCACTTCCACTCTGACTCCCACTCTTACTCTCACTTCCACTTCTACTTCCACTTCCAATACCACTTCCACTTCCCCTTCCACTCTGACTTCCACTCCCACTTCCACTTCCACTTCCACTTCCACTTCCACTTACACTAACACTTACACTTCCGCTTCCATTTCCACTTCCGCTTCCGCTTCCACTTCCACTCTGACTCCCACTTCCACTTCCACTTCCACTTACACTAACACATACATTAACACTTACACAAACACTTACACTTCCGCTTCCATTTCCATTTCCACTTCCACATCCGCTTCCGCTTCCACTTCCACTTCCACTTCCACTTACACTACACTTACACTTATACTTCCACTTCCTTTTCCACTCTGACTCCCACTTCCACATCCACTTCCACTCCCACTTCCACTCCCACTTCCACTTCCACTAACACTTACACTAACACTTACACTTCCGCTTTCACTTCCACTTCCACTTCCACTTCCACTTCCACTCTGACTCCTACTTCCACATCCACATCCACTTCCACTCCCTCTTCCACTTACACTAACACTTTCACTAACACTTACACTTCCGTTTCCATTTCCATTTCCACTTCCACTTCCGCTTCCGCTTCCGCTTCCACTTCCACTTCCACGTCCACTTCCACTTCCACTTCTTCTTCCACTTCCACTTCCATTTCCACTTTCACTTCCACTTCCACTTCCACTTCCACTTCCACTTCCACTTCCACTTCCACTTCCACTTCCACTTCCACTTCCACTTCCACTTACACTTCCACTTACACTTCCACTTCCACTTCCACTTACACTTACATTAACAATTACACTTCCGCTTCCGCTTCCATTTCCATTTCCACTTCCACTTCCCCTTCCACTCTGACTCCCACTCTTACTCTCACTTCCACTTCTACTTCCACTTCCAATACCACTTCCACTTCCCCTTCCACTCTGACTTCCACTCCCACTTCCACTTCCACTTCCACTTCCACTTACACTAACACTTACACTTCCGCTTCCATTTCCACTTCCGCTTCCGCTTCCACTTCCACTCTGACTCCCACTTCCACTTCCACTTCCACTTCCACTTACACTAACACTTACATTAACACTTACACAAACACTTACACTTCCGCTTCCATTTCCATTTCCACTTCCACATCCGCTTCCGCTTCCACTTCCACTTCCACTTCCACTTCCACTTACACTACACTTACACTTATACTTCCACTTCCTTTTCCACTCTGACTCCCACTTCCACATCCACTTCCACTCCCACTTCCACTCCCACTTCCACTTCCACTAACACTTACACTAACACTTACACTTCCGCTTCCACTTCCACTTCCACTTCCGCTTCTGTTTCCACTTCCACTTCCACTCTGACTCCCACTTCCACATCCACTTCCACTTCCACTTCCACTTCCACTTCCACTTCCACTTCCAATTCCACTTACACTAACACTTTCACTAACACTTACACTTCCGTTTCCATTTCCATTTCCACTTCCACTTCCGCTTCCGCTTCCGCTTCCACTTCCACTTCCACGTCCACTTCCACTTCCACTTCTTCTTCCACTTCCACTTCCATTTCCACTTCCACTTCCACTTCCACTTCCACTTCCACTTCCACTTACACTTACACTTCCACTTACACTTCCACTTCCACTTCCACTTACACTTACATTAACAATTACACTTCCGCTTCCGCTTCCATTTCCATTTCCACTTCCACTTCCCCTTCCACTCTGACTCCCACTCTTACTCTCACTTCCACTTCTACTTCCACTTCCACTACCACTTCCACTTCCCCTTCCACTCTGACTTCCACTCCCACTTCCACTTCCACTTCCACTTCCACTTCCACTTACACTAACACTTACACTTCCGCTTCCATTTCCACTTCCGCTTCCGCTTCCACTTCCACTCTGACTCCCACTTCCACTTCCTCTTCCACTTACTTTAACACTTACACTAACACCAACACTTACACTTCCACTTCCCTGACCCCCACTTCTTCATCCACTTCCACTCCCTCATCCTCTTACACTAACACTTACACTTCCGCTTCCACTTCCACTTCCACTTCCACTAACACTAACACAATTACACTTACACTTACACTTCCACTTCCACTTCTACTCTGACTCCCACTCCCACTTCCACTTTCACTTTCACTTCCACTTCCACTTCAACTTCCACTTCCACTTACACTAACACTTACACTTCCACTTCCACTTACACTTCCACTTACACTTCCACTCCCACTTCCACTTCCACTCTCACTTCCACTTCCACTTCCACTCCCACTTCCACTTACACTAACACTTTCACTAACACTTACACTTCCGCTTCCATTTCCATTTCCACTTCCACTTCCGCTTCCGCTTCCGCTTCCGCTTCCACTTCCACTTCCACTACCACTTCTTCTTCCACTTCCACTTCCATTTCCACTTCCACTTCCACTTCCACTTCCACTTCCACTTACACTTCCACTTCCACTTACACTTACACTTACATTAACAATTACACTTCCGCTTCCGCTTCCATTTCCATTTCCACTTCCACTTCCCCTTCCACTCTGACTCCCACTCCCACTTCCACTCTGACTCCCACTTCCATATCCATTTCCACTCCCACTTCCACTTACACTAACACTTACACTTCCGCTTCCATTTCCACTTCCGCTTCCGCTTCCACTTCCACTCTGACTCCCACTTCCACTTCCACTTCCACTTCCACTTACACTAACACTTACACTTCCACTTACACTAACACTTACACTAACACCAACACTTACACTTCCACTTCCACTTCCACTTCCACTTCCACTCTGACTCCCACTCCCACTCCCACTTCCACTTCCACTTCCACTTCCACTTCCACTTCCACTTCCACTTCCACTTCCACTTCCACTTCCACTTCCACTTCCACTTCCACTTCCACTTCCACTTCCACTTCCACTTCCACTTCCACTTCCACTTCCACTTCCACTTCCACTTCCACTTCCACTTCCACTTCCTCTATTTCTTTTACTAAAAAAACTCTTCACAAAGCATCCCAAAGATGACATAGACCCTGTAAAAAATTGTAACTGAAGCTTTTGTAAAAAAATCTAATTTTTATGGAAGGCACTTCTAGTGTTTTATTATTTACTAGCAATTTCGTTATCCACGACAACACGTTGCTGTGGATAGCGAAACACTACGCCATTACCCAATCTTTATAACCAACGCCATATGTAAATTTGCATATATATCAAATCCACATCTTCCGCTCCCTTTATTTATATATTTCAACCAATTTGCACTAAACCTTAACAAATTATTTACCTACAAACCTTCTTCATAAATCACTCTTATCTATTGGTGAAAATCCGTTGCGTAGCTTAAAAGATCTAAGCGTACAGACAGCGGGAGCAACTTCATTTTATACTTTGTAAAGATTCTATTCTTTCAGGCAATATTTAATTTAAATATCTTTTTTTATCCTATTATACCACATAACATTCCCATATCCCTGTAGCCACTGGAAAAATAGATAATGGAAAGTGTTTTGATGCTTTGAGAGTAGGGCAGTAGAAGAAAGGGAATAGGACTGTTGTATAGTCACTTTTGGTCGCTAAACATTAATCCAAATATAGGCATTCTTTCAAATTTGATTAGTGGAAACTTGTGGTCCTCTTGAAATCGTGATATTCTTACAAGTCGAAGTTGATATTTTACGAATTTACTGACAAATCGACGTTCAATCAACCCATCCTCTTTAAAATTGCATCGCTTAGCTGTTCAAAATCCGGCTCGGTCGGATAATTTTAACGTCGAATAGATTACAGGAAGTCGTACTACCATTTTGGCTGCGGTCCAAATATGGCATTTGGTCAGCCGCCGGTGGCAGTGGGCCAGCCCTGCAATTACCTTTCCGTCTCTGCGCAATAGATGTCAGGCAATACTTACATCATGCCCTAATCTGCATACTATTAGTTATTGTGTACGGTTATGTTTATGAGAAGCTTAAATATTGTAATCTACTTATAAAATTTATCACTCAAATTACATTCCCGCGATCACATTTCACACTGATATAAGTTAAAAATGAGATGTTTTAAGTTTACTACTAACTTTATTGTTTTTTCAATAGTTTCAAATGATGTGTATTGATTTTTTTTATTTATTTATTTGTTTAAACGCTCGTAGAGCTTTTACATATAGTGCATTTCATGGTTTTGACAAAATACAGGAAATACCATAAAATATAAGAAAACAAAATATAGCTAACACAAAATATAAAAGTTGACACAAAGTAGGTAACACAGAATTTAATATGATTAGTAAAAATAGCGCAATACATGTTTTTGACAAAATTCAGGAAATAACATAAAATATAAGAAAACAAAATATAGGTTACACAAAATATAAAAGTTGACACAGAGTAGGTAACATAGAATATATGAAAAGTAAAAATAGAGGTAAAGTTGATTTATGAAGTAGGAATAAATAGCTGGCACATACGTCGTGCAAACGAACAATTCACTACACGTTTTTTAACCAAAAAGTAAAAATAGAGGTAAAGTTGATTTATGAAGTAGGAATAAATAGCTGGCACATACGTCGTGCAAACGAACAATTCACTACACGTTTTTTAACCAAAAAACGTGTAGTGAATTAAACATAAAGTTGGATGTTTTCTGAGTCACTAGTGGTATATTTCAAAATTTCATAGTGACGTACATAAATTCCTGCATTAATTTAAGCATATTCAATATGTAAAACAAAGACAAAATTAAATAATATTTGATTTATTGTGAGCATTTGAATTTTGCTTTCCTCGTTATCTCAAATTTTAATATTTAAACGTACAAATAAATCGGAATTTCTTTAAATATTGCTTTTCACATTAAATTATTTGTTGACCACTAATCAAACAAATATAATTCTCTTGAAATTGGAAGAGTTAACAAAATAATTGCAGTTTGCATCATTTGACTATTTTGCAGACGTAGAAAACTACTACTGCTTCCAACTCATAATTCACAAATTTGTTGTTTTGTAGTTCCGCTGCAAAATGAAATTTATAATTGAAAATAACAATAATTTGAAAAGTTTTAATTGTGGTGCAACATTGTTGATGGCCATAGATATACAATGCACTAGGCTGGACCTCAAACCATAAACCATGTTGAGAAAGTTCAGTTGATCTTAGATACCCATTTTACTTATTGATCAAATTGAGCGAACGCCAAGATGAAAAAAAAAATTGTCCTTTGTCCAATCAAGGAATTTGACAATTCTATTCATTCTAAATTTTGTTAAATGAGCGATGAAATGGCTCTTATTAAAATGGTTGGTACGAATTATTAATAAATGATCTCTTCCTGATTTCCAGTCAGAAGAATTGAACAAATTTGGTATAAGGGCTCATCGTTCGAGATCTTTTAGCGAAATGGATGTCATTATTCGATGGACGTAAATGCACTTGACTTATTTGTCAGTGATTCCTGACATTGTTTTTAACCCCCGACGCAAGGAGCGGTGTTATAAGTTTGACGTGTCTGTGTGTCTGTCTGTCTGTCTGTCTGTGGCATCGTAGCTCCTAAACGAATGGACCGATTGTGATGCAGTTTCTTTATTTTTGAAAGCTGACGTAATAGAGATGGTTCTTAGCTACAATTCATGAAAATCTGTTCAGGCGTTTCAAGGTTATCAGCCTTTTTTTGTGTCGGGGGTTCATTAATGACTAAAAAATGAAAATGAAAGTCAAGTAGTGTACGTCAGTGATTCTCACAGACACCGTAAGTGGTTCACTATGTTTGGTGATTTAGCAGGGGTGCCCGGGTTTACGGAGTGAGGTTTGTCTAGGTTCTGGCGGTGGATGCGTTTGGCCCCCTACGTGAAGGACCGGATTGGAAAAGACTGGTTGAGGGAGACCTTTTGAACTCTCCGGCTGGACTATCTCGACACATCGGAGGTGATGGATTCTGTCACTCCTGGACAGGTTGACCCACTTCCTGTCTTCGTCTTTCCCAGAACCTCCTTTCCTTTCTTTCCCTAAAAATACCCTCCACACAGCATCTCCAAAAATTAAATAGGCCTTGATAGATTTTTTATTCCTTGTCGCCTTCTGTGTAGAGCTAATGCAACAAAATGTTAATTCAGCCACTAACCACTAACAGTCAAATTTTAAACTTGGCTTTTCCAGGTTGCAATCAGCAGTATGAAGACTTTTTTGATGGTAGCCAGTCCCCGATAATAATAATAATAATAACGTTTTGTTTGTGTAGCGCAGTTTTGTGTCATTTCACTTCAAGTGCGCGCAGGAAAGATCTTAAAAAGAAGAAGATATTTTTATCTGCAGCACTATCCTGTTTGTTTCATGTCGTTGCAACCAGATGGTTTTTATTAATGAGTGTGTTTCAGAATGGGTGAAGTTTATGGAAATGTTCATTATTTTCCGAAAACGAATTATATATTTATCGTTCTCTGGCATACAACTACAACTGACGCCAGTTTGGAAAGGACTTTTGTGCAATGGCGCTGTCTAAATAACAGTTCAACTAAGAACTTGCTCAGCCTGCAAGGGTGTGGTAATATATGTAAAAAAAATATATTTATTTTTTAAATTACAACATTGTTACAGTAATAAACATAATACTTTGTCAAATAACAAAATATTGAAAACACACATTTTGAAGGATTTTTACGTCAATTAAGAGAGCTAGCTCTTGAGCTTGGTGTAGGAGTTATTTCATAAATAATATAATAGAGTGTACAACCAATATAATCTTAAATACTAGGATGTTTACATAATAAAATGGCATGAAATGAAGTCACAGCATTTTGATTGATGATTTTATGGTTGTTACTTTTTTAAGAATAATTTTACCTTTTTCTTGAATGATACCAAATCTGTTCATATTTTTATTTCTTTGGGAAGACTTTTAAAATATTTTATGCCTTTGTAAATATTATTATCTTGCATTTGTTGTGTTGAAAATAAAATAATTTGGATGTAATGTTACGCTTTCATGATGAGTTAAGTTTTGATTACATTTTCTTTAAATATTTATAATATTGAATCTTTTTTATTTGGTAAGAGAATGTGGGTTGTTTTTTTCAAAATTACTTTAATAATTAGTTTATTAACCACTTTTATAGGACTTACAATTTGTTCATACGTAGTTCCCCATCCAATGATTCCATACTGAATTAATAATTGAACAACTGCGTAATAGACCTTTTTTAGATTATTTTATGTTTATTAATTTTTTTTATTATTCCAGGATGTGTGGAGGATAGTGCAATCCAACACGTCCCATATAATTGTACATATTTATATAATTATACATATTTAAATACAACAGTTTTCTTTTTTTTTTTAATAATGAACTAAATAGGTGCATAGAATAGGAAAAATATGAAATAATAAAAAAAATAAAAAATAAATATCAAAATAAAATTAATTCTATGTAGGGCGTGGTCTGGGGTGAGTTCAGGCCCAGCGTTCACTCAGGAGTGGGGTTTGATGCTGGAACGCTGCGGTCATCACTGTATTGTCGGAAGCCATTAGCCGCATCCTGGCTCCAGTGACCCGATGTCTCATTAGACCGGCGAATCCGTGCAATCCTAGTTCAGTAAACATTGTCGATGCACTGCTATATCTTCTGAATCCAAATATAATTCTACATGCATCATTATATTGGAGTCGTTCCATCGAGGTGGTTCGGTAGTTACACCAAGTTTCGCATGTATATATATTTGTGCAAAATGCATTGAATCATGTTTTTTTTACATGGTTACTGCATTGGAAAAATCTTCGGGCAATCATATTAGACAATACACTGATACTTCTCCTCTGTTGTTCAATATCACCATCATCCGAGAGGTCTTCAGTGATGATGTGACCCAAGTATTTTAAATTCGTCGATGTGCTTATGTTTTTCTCGTTCAGTTGTACGGGGAGCATCTTCTCGAGATTTTTCCCATGATGGAATGCGATTAGTTCCGTCTTCTTGGGGTTATCATGTTGTGGTCATTAAACTGGTCATATTAAACTCGATAATATTTCTTAATCTAATAAATACACAGATACAAGTAGGTTTGTTTCGAACCAGTTTTTTAGGATTTGGATGTCATTATTTGCATTTTTCCTTTACAAATTTCCAGTCATTACTTTTAACTCTGATACTCGTGACATCTGGGTAAGAAATAACGTTTCCACTGAAATTTTGTTTAAAAATATCGTTTATATACATGTGAAAAAATAATGGACCCAATACAGTACAAACTTTTTAATTTCTTAATTTAAAAGGTTTTGATTTAAAATGTAAACGAATAAATAAAAAATCACAATTATTCGTATCAATTATTTTATTCCCTCGTTTTAAACGTCAAACGCCTAACCTAAAAATCAAAATATATTAGAAAAAATCATCCACTCTTTGCCGTTTTCACTGCCTTGTCCTATTTTAGCCCAGTTCTTTCCCCATTTTGGTCTGATGCGGTCAACCGAACGTCTTCCCATATCTAGGTTAAATAAAGTTCGAAACTTATTTACCCTTAATAATATCAGGGGGCGAGAAAAAATCTGCAATAGGTATTTCCCTCTTTATCCTCGAGGGGTGGCAACAAATGACCTAACTCTAAGTAGATGTTAAATCCCTTGGTCCAGGGCGAAATCTTCGCTAAGTCCACGATAAGATTCGCCAATTTAGGGTTTGGCTTCTTTTCCTCAACCCTAGATACAGCTAAGGGGTAATAAGATTGCACCTATATTTAAAAAAAATACACATTTGTATTTATATTATTTAAAACCAGAAAAAGAAAAGCAGGTAACATTTTTGACGTAAGTTTCTTTGTTTATATTAAACATTTTATTTGACTAAGCAAATAATTTTACAGCGTGACCAATCGAATTAATTAGTTACTCAAGAAATAATTTCGGTATTTAAAAATGTTTGATCTATTAAAAATACGGGTTAATTGAGCTGACGTTGACCACAGGCCTTGGACTGTAACGTAGTTAACTAAAAACTAACTAACCATCACGCCGTTTCCTCGCAGGGGCAGGCAGAGAAGACGGACCGCCAAACAACTCGGTCTTGGCACACACTCCTTGCCTCGTTCACATTCATAGATCGTCTCATGCTCTTCTATTATTCTGACTCTTGACATTGGCCCAACTCAAGGAACGTTGTTCTACGGGTTTATTTCTTAGTGATATTTACAGATCTTACTGCAATAAAATTAGTTCAATAGAGAAAAATATATTAATTTAGCAAACTGTTAAAAAAACTCCAATTGTTGTATTGACAACATATTATTCTTCTGGTTTTTAAAACTTTAAAAGCATTGAAGAAAAGGTTTAAATCCTACAGTTTCTTACTTTGTAGTAAAATAAATATTTCTTCTGTAAATTTTGGTTCCCTGTCTGTAACTCTTGCTGCTTGTAATGAACTTTTGCTTTGAACTTTAATATTTTTTATGCATTTTCAAAATCCAAACTGATTGTCAAAAATTCAGATTCAGTCTCTTTTAGATGATACATGGCATAAAAACTGATACAATTTTTTTACTGAAAATTAGTGCAATATGACCTTTGCCAACTTAACTACTCTCGCCTTCTAACCAACCAAATACCCATGTCCCTTTCATCTGACAAAGCGTGGTCAAATTTCCTAAATTTTTTTTACAATAACTAGGTTTAAAGTTTAAAGAAAAAAAAACTTTAAACCTATATCATCTTTGGGGATGCAGTGTGGAGAGCCTTTTTAGGGGGAAGGAGGAGAAGAAGTTGTGGGGAGGAAAATGTATGAAGGTTGCGTAGGATTCTGGGGGTCAATTTAATTTATTCATTTAAAAAAATTTATAAAATTAACATATTGAAATAAAGTATTTAAAATTAGATAAGCAGATTTAAACTAACAGCAACAAAGCTTGCATTCTAAATTGTGCTTCGTTGCTGTTAAACATATCGCTATTCGAAGAGAAAATATTATATTATTTAACAAGACAGTTCTCCCCTATGGCATGACCATTGGCAAGTCAGTTCCTCGAACCAGGAGATAAAACAGTCTTTGCAGTGGGTGACGGAGTTAACCATCGGGAACATAGTAACTAATGCTCAATGTGTTCAGGAGTGACGGACATATGAATCCATCCCTTCTGACAAAAACGACGTAAAACGATGGCTGGAGAGATCTAGGTTAGTTCTCTCTCAACTAGTCTCTCTTGATTCGGCCCGCTACGCAGTAAGTGGGCAAACGCATTCGCCACCAAGACCTAGACAAACCTCACCCCATGAACTCAGACACCCTTGTTAAGTCACTAAACGTAGACAAACGTATGTTGATCATCCAATAAATGATTCCCGGGGCGGCGGCTTCCAAATACCCGCCTCCCAAATTGAAAACAAAATTGGATAAGGCTTTCGTTCCGGTAAGACGAGAGGTTCCTGGATCGAGTGCCAGTTGCGAAAGTTATTTTTTTTTATTTTTCTGTGTCTTGTTCTCTTTCATATTATGGTTTGGAATATTAGTGTTTTCATATTCCTCAGTGAACAATTTTATTAACTAAAATACAAACAATAAATTAATAAAAACTTTATTTTTTTTTTTTACTAAATGGAGTTCTACAAATTAAACACAAAAAGTATTAATAATAGCAATTTATGGGTTACAAGTCCACTTTTCGCTCATTTATTCCAGAATTCTTTTTGGATTTACGCCCTTTTTCATTAGCTGGAGGGCTGGGATTATCTCCTGGAAGCTGTCTTCTGTCACCCTGCCTCCAGAAGTACCTTCCAACCCCAGGAAGATTATGAAGAAACATTTTTTTCCAGAAGCTCATCAATAAATTATGAAATAATATATTTCCCACGTGGGAAGATGTTGCGTTCAGTATAAATGATAATATCGTTTTTTTTCTAATGCGTATCAGAATTTTTTTTTTAATTCATAAGAAATGCAAAAAGCATTTACTTGGGTCATTCAATTTTCATAGCAACGAGTTTCAAAGGAAAAATCGTCCAATATAATAAAGGACCTTCTCTAGCTGTATGACGATTTTTCGATTTTTTTTATATCTTTATCTGACACCTCACCAAATCGCCCTTGTCAGATGTAATGACTTGGTAAAATATGTCGCCCCCCGATCGGACATGATTGAGAGGTGAGAGTACTTTTAAAGCATGTCTTGAGAAGGTCCGGACTATATTTTAATTTTATGCTTAATTTTTATTGCATTATTTTATTTTATTTTATTGTATTTTATCTTTTAATTGACTCTCTTATGTTATAGTATGTATAATTAATTTACTCTCTTATGTATTGTATGAATTATTGTATTATTATTATGGTTGTGAAATATGGCAGACTGGGATTGCACACCCCTCCCAGTCCTGCTGGAATAAAACCTTAAATAAATAAATAATAAATAATATATGAAAAAGGAAAAACAGATGCCGGTAGCACGTTCTACATAAAGAGTCGACTTACACAAAACGAGCCGACAAACCGACCGTTCTCATGAAGCCAACTACTGTGAACAGGTGTTCCGTTGATCCGTCAAGTTTAACGCATTTGCACGGGTGCACCGTAGATCAATACTGCTAACTCCGTAGAGCAGGCTCCATTAAAGTACCTGTAAAACAGATTCAGATCAGTATGTTGACAACGGATTGTCAGTCCGAAGGATCTCTCACCTTTGCACAGAATCAAGAAGGTTTATCTGGTATTTTGGGACTCCAGCCCAGAGGTAGCTCCCAAATTCATTTCATGGGCGTACTCGAGATTTGTATAGAGTAAGCAGCTTGGCACTGTTGAAGAGCCAAAGTTGCTGCGGTCGACTAACTAACTATCATCGGAATGTTCTTCAGTGATCTGAGATGTTCCCGAACGTTCCAGACTATTCTGCAAGATTCCAAAATGTTTCGGAACGTTCTGGAATGTTGTGGAATGCTCTCGAATACTCTCAAATGTTTTGGACTGTTCTAGAAATTTCTAAAGGGCGAAACTTCCAGCCTTTATATCTTCAGGTAAAAGTGGGAACCTTCTTCGTGGATGGGGGATAGAGGGCTACCAAACCATATAACTTCCTTGATCGTACTGGGACTCGTTTCTGAGTTTTAGTGGCATGCACATTGCATACCTTATTTTATAATGCGTAATGATGTTGATTAAATCAATCGGTTTACGTTTATTAATTACTTATATATTTTGTCTCAAAACATTTTTTTCCAATAAACATTAAGCGCATTGATGCCAAGCGAAAATTATTCATTTCATTTCTTAAAACATTATTTTAAACTTACAGCACATTTTTTTGTAGAGGTTTGGATCAAATAACTAACGGAAACCTTTAGAACTTTATATAATTTTATCACATAACTTTAAACAAATAATTATGAATTACGTTAACATATCAGTCAATCTACATCAAAAGACGTAAGCGGTGTAAGAACTGATCCACGCAGTCATTTGCGTCCAGTCAGCAAATCCGTAAAGGAAATTTTTATATTCCGAAGTTCGCTGGTCATCATGGTGAATGTAGTTTCCGGCCAGGCCAAGATCCATCAATGGTGAAACCTGGTTGACCACCTGAAATAATGAAAGCATTCGAATAATTTATTTATTGATAACTGTAAATTCAAACTTCCAACAATCAGACATCCCTATCATCGGAGTAGTAGATACTCCACTCTCTCGCTCTCTTGAGACTAGATCTGAATAGCCAGGTACTCCTTAACCTCCCACTTTCCAACTCCTTCCCTTTCCCACTTAAAACAACCTCACCCATAGGAACCCATAGGCAAGTGCTTACAAAAGTACAGGACAGCAAAGTGTTAGTAGTCTTTAGAGATTACTTCTAAGTCTGTATTCCTATTAGTTACTTGGTGATAATAAGAAAAAAGAAGGAAAAAAAGACAAAATTGCATCTACAAATAATAGACAAGAAAGCGAATAAGAAATGTAAAAAGTATAGTTAGATGTTCTAGGAGTGTGTATTCTACCATTCAGCTGGCAGTCCACAAGGGTTAGTAATAAAATTTTAGGATGCCATAGTCTCCCTGGTTTCGAACGGTGCTTCCAAAGCCGTGGTGCCCACACGATGCATAGGTGAGGCTTGAGAGTTGGCAGTGCGGTGCGGTGCGGACCACCGAACGTGTGGTTAACGAATGAACGAAGTTCCATTCCTTTCCCGGCACAGACCAAAATGTTCCCCCTTGACCCGGTATAGTTGAGTAATTGGGACTCTTGTGCTGTATGAATTCATTATTTGCCAAAACCCTTGAACATCCCTGGCAGTCTCTAAAAAACTCCTCAACTCCTTCTTGTCTCCCTCCAGTTCCTCCTGCCGGAGGAAAAGAGTTTGGCCTCCACAGACTCCAACCGCTAAGGTTCGGGCCTCTTGACACCCATTCATCCTGCGGGAATCAAACGAAAGCCACTTTAGCGATCAAATTTCCTTCATTCTTTTATGTACAAGTTTTATAATTAATCTTTTGCCAAAGACAGCTTGAAATAGTTGAGCTTGTGGATATGTCCTATATTGTGTACAATATTTGCGACCGTTTCGTAGATTACACACGTAATAAAATGAAGTGTTTTCTGGTATTGGCGATTGCATTTAGAACATTATTTCTTATTGCCATTGCCAATACTGCAAACAGTGTACTTGCCGCAAAAATGTATTGTCGGGACGTGGCACGTTGAACTCTAAACTAAACGCACAAATAAAAATTAGCAAAAATCTCTTACTTTGTGATTTTGAAAAGGAAGATAAATATTGTAAGGGTCGTTAAAAACGAAATATCTTGTTGCTTGTGCAAACATGAAGAACTTAGTCAACAAAGGAAATGAATCCTGAATGTAGGAATAAAAATGGCATAAAGCCATGCATGCATAAGCAATAAATGTGAAATTTTCCTGCCTAATGCGTGACGATATTAATTTTCAATATTGGAACTGTTTATTGGAAAAACTTAATATCATATCAGACAATCTATGATACATGTAAAAAAATATTTTATGAATTAATAATACCTTGTTCAAAATGCGTATTTATATTGTTTTGAAGCTTTTCAGGTTGTGATGAATCGTAATGCCTACCTACACCTACGCTATCGGAGGAAAACATTTTCACGTTCAAGAGGGCCTGCAAAGTTTTTTTGTATCGTGTAAATTATAAGTACATCCAATAACGTCTAATAATCAAAACAAGAGACACGTGAACTTTTATCACGATGGGCGACCTTCATTTTCGTTCCCACAGGAATTAAAGTTGAACGAACTTTATTTTAAACAGAATCAAAGACAAAGAAATGAATGTTTATTGGCCCTGAAGAGTGTTTATATAAGTGACATTGGAAACATGAGTTTCTTTGGGCGCCGTTAGTCTAATCAAAACAAAAAAAATTAAGGCGTAAGTACATGTTTGGTTTAACACATCAGACATAGAAGTTTACTTTAGAGAAACCCGATTATATTTGACAGTGCGGCCATTAAAATTGAATTATAACCAAGTACGTAAAAATTCTAATATAAACAGAATTCAATTAATGAAGATTTATTTCAAAATATTTTAAACATAAGAAGGCGTTTAACAAGTTTGAACAGGAATAATCCGGCCCTTGTCGTCAGTTGGGTGAGAGTTAGCAGCAGAGACGGTCTGGAGAGAGTTGAATCGTGAACGATTCGGTGTATTCTTTTATAACCTTAATCAAAGTGTAAAATTCAGTGAATTTAATAATAATAATGATAATATTTGGATGATTTGAATTTATATTCGGTGTTTCCGTACGACTTAAAGATAATTGGAGAGTGGTCTTTAAACACTATAGAAATTCAGTGTCACAAAGTGTATTAACAAAATATTAAACAATTAAAACTTGGTTTTAAAACGAATAAAATAACTTCAGTGAAATAAATAAATAATAATAACGAATTGCTCGAAAGCGATAGTGATTTAATAAGATGGTCAAATTTTAAAAATTAAAACTTTGGTTTTAAAACAATTAAAATAACATCAATGAGATAAATAAATAATAATAACGGATTTATTATGGGCGATTAAAATGATTTAAACTAAAAGAGGGAGAGGATCAAAGGGTTTTAACATAATCTAATAATACTCAAGTGAAATTTTAAATAGAATTGTTTTTATAATTCAACAATAGTAGGAGAAGGTTTTAGACATAGTCGAAAATATCCAAGTAAAAGTTTTTTTTAGTATCGATTCTTTTTATAATGGAAAAATCTAGTTTGAAGGAATGCGATTAAAATTTTAAACACCAAAAGGGTAATTTGCAGAATTTTGGTAAGTCTTTTATCATTAAACTATTTACAGGTTCCTGGAGACGATGCAGAGCAAGCAGTCACAATCATTTATAAATTGGCGAACGGAGCATGTCGATAATTAACAATTTTAATAACCACAAAATACTTAGCTGTGCGTAGGAATTATGAAATAAATACCTATCCAAGAAATTAGGTCAATCCCATCAGACATAACATGACTTAGTTTGTTAACTACGGCCTTCGAGTTTGCAACGACGAGTATATACACAGAACTATCTATCTTTCATATTTGAATTTAAATAACTTGTTCCTTAATCGAAGTATCTAAGAATCTTTTAGAAAAATCACGTATTCTAGGGTAGTAGGACATCCAGCAAACACATGGTTTATTATAAACAAAACATTGACATTCTTTTATCTTGTTTATTTAGAACGAGTTGGGGGGGCAGCGTGTTTGGGACAAGTTTATTAGTTATAGTTTGCGACAAAAACTTTCAGTTGATATGTGAAAATTAATATGTGCAATTTTAAAGCAATATTCTACAAGCATAAAAAATCCAGAGACAAGTTTATCAATTGTGGTCTGAAAGATCAAAATTAAAAATTAAATTTATCAAAATTGGAAATTAGAACTTTGTGCATAACAGTGCCCTTCTAGTTATCTAGGAGAATACCTACTACTTCATGAGGAGGGCTTCCTCAATAAAAATAAAGCCAAACCAAAAACTCACTTTTTCATTTATACCTACCTAATAGGATAGGTATCCCCTATCCTTTCATACCTAAAGTGGACTCAGTGACCACATTAAAAAGCACTGGTAGTGAATGAAGACATACAGTCCAAATCCAAAAACTTTACCCACGCATGTAGACTTCCGGATTGTTGTATGCAATTATGTGTCTCTGGGGAAGGTTAGTGAGAAACGTTCCCCAAGGGAGAGAGAAACTTTAGGCCCTGTGACGGTATTGCCAAGACGGAGGCATGCGGAGGCAGTAGGAGACGTATGCGAGGAATACGCTGGCGCGGCGCTTAAAGAAAACTCTAAGTCATTTGCATATCATAGTCTTGTCGACCTTAGATTTGATGCGAGCCAACTGGAACGCTCCCTTGGCGCAATCGCAGCAGGTCTAAGAGGTGGCAGGAGTGCGATTCTGTCGGATCACGTGGGAGATGGATACGACAAAAACAGTCGCACACCACATTCAACGCGAGTAGAGTCGTGATAAGGGATGCAATGAAATACCCCTTCTAGAATCAGTCGAGTTAAACTACCTGGAGGTGAGGAGGTTGGGATAGTTCTGGGATACGATGGAAGACCTGGTACTTATCTCTGGTACGTAAAGCTCCTATCGAAGCAAGGAATCCCGCAGAAGAGGGTAAAATCCGGTCTTTAGGTATGTGTAGCCGTGCATTGACAAAGGCCTTTTCGGAAGTCGGTCACCAGAATCTATTTGGTTAGTGGAGGAGCCAACCTTTGCAGAAAACAATTTTTTTTTTATCCTTGTCCCAATCCCTACACACGTCCCTTCCCCAAACAATCTAGTGTTTACTAACCATGAAAATTAAAACTCATGTTAGGTGGAGATTTGCAGACTTCAAGAAAAAACTGAGACCTAGAATTAGGTCATATCACGCAGGTAAAGTACATACCTTTTCATTAAATGTTTGTTATAAATTGATAACTGTTATTCTCTTTTATTTGTATTTTAAATATAACTGTGTTAGGGAGGAAATAAACCAAACGTTTATCAGGTATAGGCAGAATCTAAGACAGGGTTAGTTTATCAAACGCGTTAGAAGATATTTAAATCAATCAATTAAGAAATCTTTCACTCTTACTCTAAAGAACCGAAGTTACCACAAAACCATACATTATACTCTTTACATTTGTATGCGTTTTATTACGCGTATGGGTGTAAATCCTAAAACAAAAAATTACACAACGCAGGGTACGGAGATAATGTAAACAAAAATTCAAAAATCTTGATTACTGTGTGAAATTATCACAGGGATTGCGAAAAATAGGGTTTAGATTAGCTCAGGAATAATGTAGAAGTTTGAAAAATAGGTTGAGAGAAGAGGTCCTCACAAAAATGCGAGTGACCTAAAGATAGGCTAGAAGTACCAAAAAATGATAGGTTAGTTACATCACGATATAAAGCTACGAAAATTGAAGCTACGAGGGTAGGCGCGACACAGCGCATTCGGTGCCGTGATCGTACATAGGGGTAGAATCTCAACATATTTGATACAGCGTAGCCAGGGTAGATTCCTCACGATTTGGTGCGCGTAGGCAGGGTGTATCGTCACAAGGTGTTTGATGGAATTAAAAGAGTGAAGATAAGTTCCTAGTTCTAGTGCCAGTAAACACACCTTTGTAGCCCATTCATTTACGTGTTTTTTTATTGGCTATCCTTTTCATAAGCAGTGCCACATTTTTTATTCGATTAGTATGAATATAACGGTGACCGGACAACTCGGAATGAAACCAAATCAGAACCATCTCAGATAAGTCTTTTAAAGTGATAAAAAAATATATATAAAAAAATTAGTTAAATAGGTTATGTTAGGTTAGGGTTATCGGCTAATTAAAAATTATTTTTTTCATAGCTTTTAATGTTTTAGTTTTAAGTTGACTTTATTTTCAGTTGGCATGGAACCGAATATAACACGTCAAGTATTTTTAAAATGTCATTGAATTTTTCCAGTTCACTTGACATTCGATAGATAATTTTTTTCTTTTAAAAGGTATTATTATTTTGAAAGGGGCAAATGTATGTATTTTTTTATAAATATTTTCAGCCATATTAAATCCTTTAATTATAATACTTCGTGATTTCTAATCTAAGGGTTTTTTCTTCTACAGATCTTCGCTAGTATTTTAATGAAAATACCTATTTTTCACTTTTTTTACACGTTCCCAGAATTTTTCAAAACAAGTCAATATTTGAGTCATTTCTCTATTGAAACCGGAGCAGCGCACAATTATTTATAATGATATTGCATCACTGACTCAAAGCAATACTTTTTTAGTTCTAGTGAAGTTAAAAATAGAAATGTAAACAATATTACCACGTGAAGAAACAATAAAAGTGGGCTCTCAAACCGAAGAATATAATCAAGTTACAAACTTGATTATATTCTTCGGTTTGTTAATAATAAAAGAAAATCTATTTAAATTATAAGACGTTTATTGACACTGTTTACACGTTCTAAAATATAAATATAAGTGCTGTCTCTCCGCTAGCTTCAAGAACAGGAACAAACTGCCTCGGATGAGAACACTTACAAATTTTTGGTGTGTATAAATGTATGTTGTGCCGTGTAGGGACAGTCGGGGGCTTTTAGAATCATTTCACAGTAGCTCCGTTTTAAAAATAAATGTAGAGTCTTGATGTGAGAACCGATAGAGGAACCAATCTGGTCCTTAAAACGGCTCGGGAAAATGGTGGGTGCCCTTGACTGTTTGCACGTTCAAGGTTGTGCGTCAATTGACGGGACTGGACTACCAACAGTCCACATGTTGGTTTTGACCAGTACCAATGAAACAGATGCATAACATCTTTTCCTCATTCCATTTTATTTTATTTTACTTCATGTTTATTTTTATATCAAACCAAATAACAGTGACAAAAAAATGTGTGTACAGTTCACACACGATAGAAGCGAAACCTTCAGAAAACTAAAGTAGACAAGAGTGGGGAGGCTACGAAGCACCGCAAAAAAAGGAGACCAAAAGGTTACGAAGCACCGCACAAAGACTGGTTAGTCTATCTAATCAGTAGATCTCGCACCCAAAAAAGGATGTTTCATATTTTCTCTTATTATAAATCAAAACCAAAAAACACCCAAGAGCTTCTACTGGTTTATCTTCACGGTGGTTCCTGCCCGTTACCTTGAAATCACTTTTTTTAAATACTGCACAAGAATCCCAACTGTTCCCGTCTGGAGCCAGTGAGACTATGGAATCCCCGATTGGGATATGTTGTGAGGCTGAAGGTAGGGTGGAGGGGAAGGTGATAGGGAAGAGGAAAGTGGAGAAATTCCTGGCTATTCAGATCTGGTCACCAAACACGGCTAAAGCCATTTCAAGTATCGTTTCAATTCTGAATGGTGGTCTTATACCAGAGCGATACTTCCACTCTGGAACGTGCCGCAAATATACTGTATATTATTTTTAATTTATAAATTGTGAAATAACATAAATTATTCGAATATGATTTATTTGCCACGCCGGGATTCGATCCCGCGACCTTCGGATTGCCAGTCAAGAGCCTTACTGCTGGACTACGCCGGCCGTCCGTTTTGTTCATTTTTTTCTGTTTCAGCTTAAGTGCACTACCGCCATCTATCACGAAATTACATATACTTCAAACGATTATCCGAGAATCTCACTCATATTGTTAAAAATCGAAACGAGCGTGATGTCTTTCCAATTAGACTCTTTTGCACCGGTTCATCGTTGGTAGTTAAGCTGACCTTAAGCCCGGTTTTAGAGCGATTTAAATTTACCATCGCCATTTAATTTTAACTTCCTTTCACGCCGTTGAATGTGTACAACGTAAAAGAAGTTTACAATTGGGCTAGCGCGGGACTAGCGCGGGACTAGCGCAGACCCGTGAAGAATCACGGGATATTACAATATTAGGATTTGTTGTATGAACAAGCACAATAGCAGATCGAATAAAAAATCATTAACTTGATAGGTAGGTATTTTATCTCTTACTTGAATTCTTGAAATATCAGAACTTATTTTGAAAATGACGATTTATAATAGAATTTTCTCTTCAAATAATAAATACTTTATGGCTATTCAGAGTTCTTCACACAATCAGTTCGAATGAGATTTAAATTTAAATCAAATCCGAATTCTACAGATAATTGAAAATTCGACCAGAGTTGCAGGACAGAAACATTGCTGAAATTAGGATTTTTTTACTGATTTTTCATTAAATCAATAACGACGCCACAAAGTGTAATTGCAAAGTTTGAAGAAGTTATTATTTATAAACCAAAATTATTATTAAATTTGTAACTGACAGCCCTGAATTAACAGAGCTTATTAGCAATATGTACCTGCGCAGTGCAAACAATAACCACATTACTAAATTACTCTATTTTAGCCAATTCCTAGAATCAAACGGTATGCAAAAATAGAAGTAAAATAAATGATACTTGATGTTGACAACTTTTTAACACGTCACCTTTATTCACTTATTTTTATTAAGCTAAAATCTCTGTTATTATAACAAAATATAACCCTCTATACCTCAGGTGTTCATATTACTTTTTTGTTGATTTTTACACAATTGTATTCTATAATTAAACACTAGTTATTATCATACGTACTTGGTTTAATGTACATTCTTATTTTTTTATTAGTAGATTATCCTCCTGTGTACTACTGTATCACCTCACTTGATCGTAAAAACCATTTTATGGCGTTCAAATAAATAAATAAATTATTGTTTGTGCCTTACATTGAAAGTGATGGAAAAGGGAAAATCCTGCTTCTCGCTTCCTCTGGCGATGTGTATGAAGTAGGATGGCCTTCCCCGCCATGTTGAAGAAGGCAGTGGTATGGTAGGGAGGCTCCAGCTGGCTACTGTCACTCCTTCTCTTGGGGCGATGGTCATCGTAAGCCTTATGGGACCTGCAAATCACAACATTCTTGGTTAAACGAACTGTTAAACCTTTTCAAAAGACGGGCATTACCACCCTTTATCAGTTCATAATTTGGTCTAGCCAAAATAAGTCTTTCTTTTATAAATAACATAAATTATCAGGCGAGTTCTTTTGTTTATTGATCAATAAACAAACAAAATATCTTTCGGTCCCATCTTAGACATGTTCCCTTTCACCGTCCGTTATATCCCCTCCCCCACTATTCACTAATCTCTGGTCATGCTCCCACCACCAAACCAACATTTAGTAATATTTATTTTTCAGTCAAGTCAGTATATTTAGCCCTGACGAAGCAACGGTGGCTCTAACAAAGAAATATTGTTTCTTTTTTTCGTAAGAAGCAATTACTTTGTGGTTAGACGTTATATTTAAAAAGAATTAAAACACTTTGTATTTAAACCACGAATTTATTATTTTTTATATATCTACAGATTTCGCTTCGACCAAGCTTCATCAGGATATAATAAATTTTTTAGTTATTATTATATCCTGATGAAGCTTGGTCGAAGCAAAATCGGTAGATATATAAAAAATAATAAACTCGTGATTTAAATACAAAGTGTTTTAATTCTTTTTAAATATTGTTTCACTTACGAGTATTATAATTATTATTGTTGTTGCTTCTTATGGGGATACAACTTTAAATTAAAATATAGATTATTAATATTTATAAAAATGAAATGTTAGAATGCAGTATTTAAATAAATTTCTTGTTAAGTTTTTTTAATTGTTTTGTACATTTGCTTCTTGTTCAAGAACGACCTTTGTAATGTTAAATCCCGACTAAATTCAACCACTTAATTTTGTTCTGTATATCTCCACCGTCAATTGAACTCATAATTCTCTAGCACGGTCGATCGATAAGGATTCGTAGGTTTACTTTCAGTAACTTCTAATCTTTACCTAGCATGACTAAAGATCGCCAATGAAGCAACAGTTCACAATGGCTTAGTGTTCTAATATATTCGAAGTCAACTGTTGTTTCTACGTTAGCGATTTGCAGTTGTCCTAAGAAAGGACGAGAAGTAAACGAAGGTTATCGATATAATCCTTATCGATCGATCATGCTAGGGGTCCTGGTGGGTACAGTATCAAAATGAGAAAAAAATATTATTTTAATGCAAAAAAGAATCTTTGAGATTGGACAAAAAACTGTCATCGTCGATCTTTTTTTATTATTCTATAAGCATTTTATTTTCTTACCTCTAATAACCAAGTTCACTGTGCATTGTGAAGGAAACGGTTCGCATGTTTTCTCTACGAGGGTGAAACCGGTGACTGGTGTAGGTATATTGGGGGCTGTTGAAGGAATCCAACTGCTGGCTCGACTTTATTGAAAAATAATACAGAAAACATCAACCCAAGAGTTAAAAAAACCAATCAACAGTAAAATATCGTGTCAAATTAACTGGGCAGTTACGTATTGCCCTTTCGTTTTTAAAATGCAGGGTCTTTTGTGTCTTTCTCACTAACAAGAATTAGAAGGCATAAAAATATGTTTCTCAGTTAAGCTTTCCAAGAACAGAAGTGTATATCTGGTCTGTGGCTGAGTTGATTAATGTGTCGGGTTTCCACCTATCAATTCTTTTTCTGACTAAGTCTTTATCGTTGCTTAAGAAACATCTTCCGCTTTAAGTGGAGGTAGTAGAAGATTTTCAAATATTTTCATGTTATTCTTAAGCCAGGAATTTTCAATATTTCGACCATTTAATAAATGAAAATATCCACAAATTTACACACTCCTAAGTTTGGATTAGTCATCTCAACTCTCAGCAACATGTATTTAAACTAGTATATTTAAATTGCCTTCATGTGGCCTAAACACGGTTTGATAATGGCTTTGAACGCCAACAAGTCCGACAATAATATCATTAAATAAAACAAACTTCATATTTTCTTACCCCAAGGTATCAATAGACGACATAATCTCCAAAGGCACCCCGCAGTATAGATACTCATCGCAATCATTCTCCAGCGATGTTATGGAACGGTCCCCAAGTTTTATGGTTCTCGGACTATTGCGGTCCATGTTCACAACGAAGAAGCCGGACACGTTTCTCTTCAAACTCTCGTTCTCGTCGTAGAAAGTGCGCGTAGAATGCTTTAAAACAAAATGATCATCAATATACCTCAGTTCCTCATAACCCTAAGGCCAAAATCAACATAAAGAGTACAGAAAAAAATTCTCAAACAATAGAAAAAGTACAGAAAAAATTCCTAACCTTTTTTAATTATAAACTAAATATACCGAGAGAACAATTAAACTTCACTTATCTACTGCAATTATCCAATCTTTTAAATTTGAGTGTCAAGAATTGTTTTCGATCGAGTATTTTTATTTAAAATCTTGCATAATACAAATGACTGCCCCGGACTCGTGGCGCTCACAAATTTTAATGTGCCAGCCAGAAACACAAGGTCAGTACTACCTTTTTTATTGTGGCAATACTACGACAAGTGCACAATTTAATATACCGCTACACAGAATTCAAAACTTGGGTAATATGTATTCGCACATAGATTTATGGAATATGTCACTGATACACTGTAAACACGAAATAATGAAATCATTTATTCATAATTATACTCACTAAGGATTTTTTGTGTAAATTTAATAAGCTAAATCAAACAAATTTACCAACTTTTTATCTAAAATATTAAAATTCAATTTGAACAGTTCCGAACTCCTGCATTTCACAAACCTACACATAACAACAAGAACAACACGAGTCTTGCTAATTCCACGATACAGAGCGTAGCGGTTTCACGCTATTAGAAGCCCATACTTAGGTGTTATTCATGTTTAATATTGTATTTTAATATTTCTGATCACAAAACTTTAAAATTTTAGTTTCTTTGTATTTTATATCATATACGTATTTTTTTTATTTTCTTATCGCAACTTTATTGTTTTTATTTCTCAATGAACTTTTAAAATATTGTTGCTTTTATTTTTTAATTCGTATATGTATGTTTGTTTTCTATCGTAACTTTATATATATTTCTCTCTCATAATATACCGTAACTTTATTTGTATTTCTTTCTCGTGTTAAAATTGTACTGCATTTATACATTTATGAAAAAGCCCTCCGGGCGTAAAATGAATAAAAAAATGTCAATCATCGTCTACTAAGAAAACCCGAAACTTACATAACCAACATCTTGTGCGAATGTGTCACCGATACAAATATATACTAACACCCACTTTAGTGGCAAGATACCCTACATATTTAGCGTTAACCCTCAGAAATTTATAAAATTTCTCAAAACCTCTTGTTTTTACTTTGCTTCCTTTTAGCAAACTTTATTGTCACTTATTTTTTTTATATTGATTTACATACTTATTCCGCTACGCCCACAAGATATACAGATAGGGCCTAAAATGTCAACGATACAGTGCGATGCAGTTACACACACAGTTATACACCGAACATATTATGTGTGGCATGTCCGCTCCAATCATTCCCCGGCGGGATCGATGAACTGTACACGGCGAGGCCTGAGGCCCTAGACTGGCTCGCAGTCCTGTATGCCCCCTCTGACCCCCCTCACCATACGAAAGAAGAAGAAGGTTACTTTTCTCCTCATTTTCTCAAAGTGATATTCAGGAAAACATACACAGAACTGACACTTTTTTAATTTTTTTTACAACCCAAAAAAATAATCTCAATATAATAAACCTATTCAAACCATTATCCACATTCTTTGAAGGGCTGGGTCTCCAGGTCCAGCATTGTAAGGCTCACCCACTGAGGTACACAAAGATATGGGTAGCATCACTAGACCAAAACCTAGCAGTAGACACAGCACAAGTGCAGACTTTCTCACCAGACCTAGTAGTGGAATCTGGAAAACAGACATCCAGAAACAAAATCAAACAAGACGACCATTGTACGAAGTTAAAAAGTAAGAAATCTGCGTTTATTTTCATTGATGCTTGAGTAAGATAATATTTAGCAAATACAGACTATCGTCAAAAACGTTGTGGTAAAAATGGCCACCACATGATGAAAAAACTCAAAACAAACATTTGGGACCAAGGCAAAGATATCTGAGATTTCCGTCACAATCTTCGCATTCAAGTGGGTCCATTCTAAACATCTAATACGACTAACTGAATGGCGTCCTTGGTCGTAAAAGCATAGTTTGTCCACAGATGAAATAAGTCGGTGACCTAAAAAGAACTGCTGTTGTCGATTGTGAGAAAGCTGATGAAACTGAAGACATTTGAGTGAGGCCTACGCCCAGATACGTAATAATAATTATGAATAACAAGCATAAAGGCTTAGATGTCATGGGGGAAACAATTTTATGGCTAAATTCTTTAATTTTTTTCAAAAATGTAGATGCATATAGCACAACGCTAACTTGTGGTGTTATTATAATTATAAAAGTTTTCATATTCCTCAATCATACTTTACCAAAAAAATATGTCAATCAGTCAATAATTCAATGGTCGTAAATATATTACAAAAAACTTAATAATTGTGTCACTCACCGCAAAGTAGAGCATGTACAAAATGAGTCCTGAAGTAATAAGTGCGATGGTCAAGTCAGCATTACTGGTTCCAGATCGGCCCATGGTGGGTAGAAAGATAACGTAGGCCAGCAGGCACACGTACATTTGGAAGACCAGGGGAGGGATATGAATAGCTAGGTATACCCAGACCCATGTGTGCACTGAAACCAAGATCAATAAGGGAAATTTAGGTTGGTGACCTTCTTTTGGTAAGCTTCAACACGACGATCAGCGCAATTCTGATAAAGTAAACAAATCTGTCACAACAGTCCAACCAATATAACATTTGCTGCTTACCTGTGCGATAAAGTGGAGTCAAGTGTATTAGAAGATTGGCCAAAGCAGAAAACAGTACTGGGAACATGACGAGGGCAGCTGATCTGATTCCCATGCAAGTCAAGATTATCAGGATAATAGCCCAGGGTATCTGAGCAGCCACCAGATTTAATTGGCAAGTCATGGATAGAGACATGCTACGCTGAAATAGAAATTAGACAATTGTGTAGAAAATACTTGATACGTTAAATTTAAAAATCATATACTGAATTATGAAGGATTTAAAAAAAAAAATTGTGTATTGTCATCTGGGAAACTTCAACGCTAACTTCAATTATATGCTTATTTCAATGCTAACTAAAAAGGCTTTGTCGCAACAAAATTAGGTAAGACTAATACAGTTAATAAGAAGCCATATCTTTAATTATATTGATAACCAAGGGTGTACCACGCAGAGGCAAAGATTGATTGACTGCATAGATTAAGATTGGAGCAGGATGTAAGGTGGACTGGAGAAGAATCGGTGGTAGTTTAGGTTAAGTCCTCCGTGGGCTATTGGTAAGACTCTCCGTTCACAATTCAAGGGTCGCGGGTTCGAACTCTGCGTTAATTTATTTTAAAATAATATATAGTTTATTTGCAGCACGTTCTAGAGTGGAAGATCCTCTCAGTATCGCCCTGGTGTAAGACCAGCATTCAGAATTGAAACGTTGCTTGATATGGATTAATCTGGTTTAGTGACCAGGTCTGAATAGCCAGGTACTTCCCACCTTCCTTTCTCCCATCTTTTTCCCCTCACCACTACCTTCAGCCTCACAACATACCCCGATTGGGGATGCAATAGTCTCACTGGTTTCAGACGGGAGCATTTGGGACTCTTGTGCGGTATTAAAATATAAAAGAAGTCGAGTTACTTAAAAATTTATGAAAGATACCAAATCATACTCTTAAAATAACTTCATTTGGTGAACTGTTTATCGAACCGGGAAAAAAATGAATGGTTGGCCGGCCCTGATTTAGAAGGACAAGCAACATATTTTCTTTTTCTTACCTTCTTACTTCTCCACCAATCAACAATCATCGGCACAAGTCCACATCCAGCTAGGCACGGGCACCAAAATAGAGGGAAGATGATCCAGACGTTAGAGAACCACGGCATTGCCAGGGTTGCCACACCGTCGATGAAGACTCCCATGATGACGGTGATGGCTATACCAACCAACATTCCTCCAATGTTGGCGCAAAGCGCAAAGCCTAACTCAATCCATGGGAACCCTTAACAAGAGAGTATGGGTAAGATTTATCACAAAAACTTAAGATGCCTGTATTTCCAATTTCTCAAAAACAAAAATTATGGGAATGTGAAACTTTTATTATACTCCCCTAAAATAAGTGGGGTATTTTGTAAGGCTGAAGGAAGTTTGAGAAGTATGTACCCAGTTTTCTTTCATTTGTTTATATTTTTAACACTTACAGGCGCCTTCTTCGAAGTCATTTTCAGTCTGGTTTAATATTAAGTCGCGTTCCATCGGATCGTTGGTATTTTTTTTACAACACTTGAACACCTTATTCCAGAGATTTCCCATTAATCCCATAGATTGTGGAAGCCATTTCCCTGAAATTAGTTGAAAAAATCTCTTTATTTCCCATTCTCCATTCCACACCATTCACATTCACACATTCCCTCACAATGCAAACATCATACTTTTGGATTTTCCTCTGGACTTCTTCTTCGTGTGGTAGAGGCATCAATCAACAACATTACATGTACCGATGAAAATACTAGATTTTGTTGAAGTCGTAATGGGATGCAAAATTATTTAGCCGGTCAACGGCGTCATAGGTTACAATTTTTAGTACAGACGTACCTCTGGGAATCTAGTGAAAAGGACTTTCTTCTGAGGTTTTAATTGAAATTTCATGACATTTCAGATTCCTTAAGCTTTATAAACGCACAGCGACTTTGATTCATAGGATTTCGTTAATTGAGACACATGTCTCTCGAGGAAGTGAAAACTGCAAGCTTGATAGGAGGGTTAACAAAATGGTACTTATTTCTCAAAAGTCTGCCAACGAGTTGGACATAACTTTTAAAAGAGTTCTTCGAGTTAAGCACACTTGCGTTTCCAAGTCAAAGGATTTTATGGACACGAGACGGTTATTCCTCATATCCACAAAACATTTTACATTGGCTGTAAACCTAGTATTATGAAATAATATATTTCTATTTAAATTGTTGACGAATTCACGCGTAAGGTAAAATATTTTTTACTTACATCTTGCTACGCGTCCAATGAAGATAACGACACTTAAGACAGATATAAAAAATACGATGACGTTAATAGCTATTCCAGCGTCTTCCGAGTACCTGACCATAAACCATCCTAAGTAGTCAAAGTACACTGGTTTCCCTTCTGCGTGCGCCTAAGAATAAATATTATTATTGTTTTTTAGAGAAGTCAGATGTACAGACATGCATCCTGCACTTATTGATATATTGAACATAATGTTTTGACATTGTTTGATTAGATAATGTTCCTCAGTCTCACCTTAATATTATCTAATTCTGATGCATTTCCTAGAACCCTCAGCAATGCGAGGGTATTGTCTCCCATGTGCTGATGACTGCCCATTGGGACATACTCTTCCTTGTCAAATCTTGAGTGATACAAATATCCATTACGGATAAAGGCAATATCCAAGCCTAAAAGCAAATAGAAAAACATATCAATTGAAAAACATAACATATCAAATGTACCATGTACCAAAGCGTACTTTCATACTACCCTTACGAGCATTTTTCGTTAATTTAAGTTGACTAAACGCAGAACAAACTCGAACATCATCATATTAGTTTTGGATTGCTCGTAACCTTCTACCATAATCGTCAAATTAACGAAACAAACAAAAAAAAAAGATTTTCCTTTACCAGGCATGTTTCCATAGTCTTTGAAAATTGCGTAGTCTGTCACTGAAGGAATGACTCCAGTCTGGAAAAGCTCTTCTCCAAGAATCAGCCCATGTGGATGAGGTACGCTGCTGGCGTAATACTGAAATCACACATTTTAAAAATATATTACAACGTCTTAAATAATTAAAAAGCGAAAACATATACAACCCGAAAGGTGCTTTTTAAAGCGTGTAGATATGCGACGTGCAAGTAAGTGGCTGTAAAAAATTAAATTAAGCCACGGCACTCTCAAGTGATTCAAATGCTTAAGTTAGGTTACTTCAGATTTAATTGCAAATTAGAACTTAAAGATTTTGAAAAATTCGTTACCAAATAACCAAACTTCGATACCCAAGAAAATAGGTGTTCGTGAGGAAAAAAACTATTTATATCATCACCATCATTCCACAAAAAATTTTACGCTACGTATCATCTTTTGACAAACAACTGAAGCACTAAAGAATGTGAGAGAAAAAATTAAAAGCAATTCAAGGCAGTATTCTTACATTGAAGAGCCAGGCATTTTTTGGTCCCGACTGGAAGAGCATATCCCTACCTCCAGCTCCGGCACCTTCTAGATTGATGGCAACTCTGGCTGTTGAAGCCCATTTATGTTTCAGGAACATGTGGGAACCCTATAATCAAAATTTAAAAACCAATTTGTCAAACCTAAACCAATAACAAAAATGTATTTACTACATTGAGGATAAAATTGATTGACTTTAGTGAAAATGCAACCCATTTTTACTATCAATTGTATTTTGTAATATGTCCGCAAATTAACTATAAGCAGTCTGTGGACCCGTGATCTTCTTTATATTTGTCTTATATTTTCCATCTTTGGTTGCGGGTCTCTATCAAATCCATTCCATTATACTCAAAGCAAAAAGTATTATCTGGATCTATTCTGAGGCATCAATACATTATTTGTCTTTACCTGTAAAGTTGTTTCTTCAGCACCATTGAAAAGAAATATGATGTTGTGCTTCAGACGAACTTCAGATTGTGTTAGGACTCTTATTAATTCCAGCATCACAGCGCAAGATATCGCGTCATCGGTTGCGCCTGCACAGATAAAAAGCATGATAGAAATATGCGTAAAGACTAATTTAATCTCACGTCAAAAACTGAACAATTATCTTACAAGTTTCAACTTAACCATTTTAGCCCTTTTACATCAATATTCAACAAAGCCAGTAATTTCTTTTAGTCGGGTTGTTAGTTGACCAATTCAGATGACAACGGCCGATTATCATGCACTCGACAATCCCGTGTATTTTTGGTTTATACGATACATTTATTTTATCTTCTTATGTATTCTGATATCTTGCTTTAGGTAAAATCCCCACCCAAGTATAAATAATTTGCCAATACCTTAGCAGGCAGTTTTTTTAAGTTGTCATTTCGTGCTTTCTTGGATGACCTTAGTTTGTTTTTTAAAAATGATATTGAAATTGTCAAACCAAAAATGACCTTCAAATTCATTCCAAAATAGTTGTTCATCCGTGTTTCTATTTTATATAAGTTTTTTAACTAACATTAATGTTAAACGTTTCTTACCATCGCTTGTAGGAAGAGAATCATAATGACAGTTTAGCAAAATGCCATTGATCTGAGCTGATCCCTCTATTATGGCTATGACATTTTGGATGCCATCATAAACATTTGTGAACTGTGGACTGTATTCCAACGTATAGGCGCCGCTCCCTTTTTGAACCTGGCAAACAAAAATGTTGACTTTATTACAAATATGTAGCAGTAATCTGGGGATCAAATATTGCATCAATGCGCTTATAATCCGCATGCATTGCTCACAGCATACCCAAATTGAGGATATCAGTCTCTAATAAAATTAAAAATGAATTTTTGGCTTAATAAGTAAACAAAATAATACGATATCGTTGTCCAGGTTTTATTATTAATAGATTCATGTTATTAAACTTACTTAGTACTTATTTTTAATGTTTGGTCAGAAAGCCCTTGAAACGTCCTAGAAAGTTATGATTTTCTCAAATTATTATCTAATCGAAGGCATGCTACATATTTGGAATGTTGGAAATCAAAATGTTATCCAACTATTACAAATATCTAAAAATAGGCAGCTTGCTTTGTCTGGGTTTGATGGAATGTTTATTAATCCTTGGATTATATTTAATCAAACATCAAATTTATTAGATTAGGAATTTTTTAAAAGATTTTATATGCATGCCAATAAATAAAATTTAAACACAATAAAAGAGAACGAAGTTATGTACAATATTATAAAAAAACATCAAACATATCATACCGAAGGGTCTAAACAATTTTTTAAATATACATGTGCCCACGGCGTTTTACTAAGAGCAGACATATTGTAAAATAACAAACTTTGTTTACACTAATACTTATAAGAAACAACGTGTTCCAAAACTTAAGGCTTCTTCATCAGGATACAAAGTACTGTATACATTATACATGTTTAAGTGCGAACTTAATTTTAATTTTAAATTCTCCGTTTTGTGAAAATAAATTTATAAGTTTTCGAGGTACATTCATTTCCCAGTGGAGAATATACGCATGTTCGTGAGAGTTGGTCTCCCAGATACTGCTAAAATGTTATCGAGTAAAACGAAGTGGGTCTTGTTGACAAGATGGCAGGCGTTGATTCGTAATAGATTATTCTTAATTATATTATTATGTCACTTTGATGGGGCAGCTTATTAGTGAAGTTACCGTTGTATCTCATATGTATCAGGTGGCAAGAGACTCAAAGAATAAAAGTTGCTTGGGTGTGATAATTTGTTTATTGCGGTTGAAAATAAATATAAATTTACTTCATAAAGCAGTGACTGGGAAGAATGAGCTCTTCTTTTAGCTTCTTCAAGTTCATCGGTTATGATTTGTGGTGCTATTTCCATATTTTCTGGAGTTCCTACAACTCTTGGTCCCATGGTGGTCAGACGACGTAGGGTGTTTCTGGACCTTTCCCCGCTGAAAACATTGTTTTTGGAAACCTGCACAAAATAGACAAAATTTTCTTGTTAAAAATATCGGAGTATCTTTTATGCAGATGACATTATAGAATAAAAACTAAAGTATACTATCTAAATTTGCCGAATGAGGAAGATTTCAGAAGTGATAAATCTGAAACACTAAATCTGATAAATTCCTTTCAGCAGGGTGGGTTTTGATTCCGACATGTAGATATAATTATAATCAAAAAAATTTCATCATCTTACTTTTTTGATACAAGTAGAGATGATGATATTGCCAATGGAATCTCCCATGATGGGATATTTACAAATGAAAATTAACTTATGTGAATGATAAGATAAAGTAACTTGTTTCATTACAAATAATAAATTATGTTCTTTTTTAGTTCAGTTGTGTGGTTTCTGTTTCAGTCTGTATTTGGTTTCAGGGTGTTTTCTATATTTGGAAGTTTTGTATTCAGATTTTTATTTGAATATTAAATGCTATTATAATGTGGTTGTGATTTATGAACGCGAGTATAATTGTTGTGAAGAGTTTATCTATCATTATGGTGAACTTTTTTTCCAAATGTTCTATTCGTGGTTACTTGTTGGATATGTTTTGCCCCTAAAGTCTTGTGTTTCTATTTTTGTTTCCATGTAGCGTATTTGTTGTTTGTTGTTATTTATTGTGTTTTGTATATGAATTTAAAAGAAATAATATTTAAGAAATGTTGTTACGATATTAAGATTCTTAATTGTTGAGATTCTGAGATGGTCTATATTGCTTCCGTAGTTCCGTGCTTCTGAGTCAAGCAATCATTGCACTTTTTCCAATGTTTTACCTGATACCTACGATAGACCAGCACCTTAAAAAAAATTCGCTCAGGTTGTCAGTGGGTAGATATTTGCCAGTGTTTTCTGATTCTACAACTAAAATGTAGCTCCTAAAGAATCTGATCATTTTTCTAGACAAAATATCGGCATTGTAGTTGAATCGGAGTTTCCCCATCAACTTTATATAGTTTTTTTCTCCCAATAGTTGCACGCAACTCATGAGGTGCCTTATTAATAGTTTTAGGTTCTGCTGGCTCCCTCAATGAGTTCCTCTCCGTATCCTGGCATTGCTCGTTCGGAGATGTGATCTAATTTATTGAGTTATTTCCTTGCACATATTTCAGGCATGAAAATAAAAATACAAAATATTTGTACCGCTTCTTCCAGAGTAACCACAGTAGGCAACTGATGATCAAGCAGATGGACAATATAGTAAAGCAAGCATCCTATAGCCAGCATGACCACAGGCCATCTCCAAGACACGGAGTGGACGCTGTGACGGGTTGTCTGTCTGCATTTCTCTGGTTTCACCCTATCTGTAAAGGGGATGGGTTGGAGTCCCAAGTCGATGGTGTCGGACATATCCAAGGAATGCCTACCGCGAAGAGACATTTTAACCTGAAAATAAAATATGATTTCTTGAAATACATTCCCTCTTGACTGTTCTTACTCACCCTGCAATAAAAACAATACTATTAAGATCTTGAAAGTCGACTGAAATAAACCAATTTAGATATAAGATTAACCGTTTTTTGGGATCTACGCAAAAGCATCGCCAAAAAACATATTTTATTTAATTTTTTTTAAGCACACGTTCACTAAAAACTTTAATTTGCCACATTTTATTACATCAAAACCAAGTAGTAAAAAACAAGAGTTCAAACGAGTAAGAGCAAGCATTTCTACAAGAGAGACAAGAGACAGCACTACGTTTCAATTTTTAATATATTACAAAGAGACTTTGCTATAAAATACTTGTTCAAAAATATGGCAAATTTCTGCTTGCTACATTTAATTTAAAAAATCCGTAGTAATTCCTGGCATCAAGTACTCGCATGAGTTATGTGAGGTCAGTAAAATTGAACAAGTACATAATATACATTTAACAAGTATCAAACATAATCAAATCAAGGTCAATACAATTTAGATTCTCGTAATACAATCGCAGATACAACTATCGTGGAGTGAGATTATCCGTTTTTGACAATGCGTTAGATAAGAATGTTAAATCTTCAAAATCCATGTTCGCTTTCCAATAATGTAACTATGATAATCCTACACTAGAAACAAAAAGTTATAAACGAACCAAACCAACCATGCAATTAATGATGGACCCAAATTCGTAACTCTGTACTTCAAACTGTTTGATAATGCTAACAATAAATTTGACAAATACAGTTTGTAAATATTCAATTGACTGATTACAATTGATTGATGTTCTGTAAGGTTACGCTATTCGTAACCTACGAATATCACTCACTCATTATCCATACTAATATTATAAATGCGAAACTACTCGAGTTTGTTTGCTACGCTTTCACGCATAAAACAATCAAACGATTTTGAAAATTCTTTCACGAATAGATAGCTAAATTATATGCAAGGACTATAGGTTGTTTATAAATGTAAGCTCTGGCGTTATGAAATTATAAATATGAATATATTTCATTTTTTATACGTTTTCTGTCGCTAACAAAACAGGTATTGCAAATGTCAGAAAACAAATCGTTGCCATGGAAACGATGTTGACATATTTGTGGGCTCTGTGCTGACAGGAACTCAGTACCCTACCTACTGGTCGGCTGGTCGGCTGCTCCAGAAAATTCAAATATAAGAATATGTTTCGTATTTATTGGACAAGCTTATGTTTTGGAATAAATAAAAAATTTCCGAATGACTGCATCAAATTGAAAAAAAAAATTATTTGAGCTCTAGCATTATGAAATTTAGTTGGCACGCGAGCCGTTTGAAAACTGAATGTACCGGGAATGAATGCATGGATGCGGGAGGGAGTGGGGGGAGATAATTGATAAGTGCAAGCGCTACAGTAATTTCCCCTAATATCATGCGAGCGAAGCCGCGGGGAAAAGCTAGTCTTATTATAGTTTCGCTCATAATGTCTTCATTTAATTAAAATATTACAATTTGAGGTCTTTTACTCATAAAAGTTAAATAAAAAAATAAAAATATTCATCCTAGACTTGCAGAAAAGTCAATAGATGTCGCACATTAAATAAAATAAATAAAAAATTATCCAGATACCATCTAAATTGCATTTGGTTCGGGTTTGAATCTTGCAATCGTACATAAAAATGGCAGCCAATAAAAATATGCGTTAAGAAAATGAAGATAATATGGGTGGTTCTTAGTCGAAGTATGGTACAGTAGTTGAAAGTGACCGAATTGGATATTGACACCTTAGCTCAGTGGTCAGAGCACTCGCCCGGAAATAAAGAGGTCCTGGGTTAGAGTCCCAGAGGTGCCAATATCTTTTTCTGATTTTTCTGTTTCCAGATTTTCGATTGAGTTTCGCTCATAATTAAAAAAAAAATAATAATTTAAATTTTTTTTAAAATAATTTAAAAAAAAATATTTCAAGATATCTTTGATAATTTCAGTTCATCGTTATAATTATTTGTTTTATTTCATCCAATTCTATAAACACCATAATGTAAGAAATTATGTTTGGCAACCTGATGTTTATTACTAACTGAAAAATGTAATTTATTGTTACATTATGTACCCAATGGGCGTCTAAAATAGTAAATTGATAAATAAATAAAATTACCTTATATGTTTATATTTTGTAGTAGAATCAAAAACCACACTCCTAGTAGAAACTGACTTGCTATATTAGTAAGTTAATCCATGACATTATTTTTCATTGAAAATAAGTATCTTTCTACAATTCACAATGTTTTTTTCACCAAACACAATTTATTACAACTTTTTATTTGTTTTTAATAAAATGTAAACAAATGTCAGTATTTGTCAATCTCTCCAACGCCAAACGCACTAAAAAAATGTTTATAAACTGGGGTCCAAATATGCAATATACACTCTGAATTTTTATCAATTGTAAGGCAGGGTTATCTTGGTCGACATATAATTATGCATTAATATAATTTTTATCAGTATTATTGTAAAATCAATCAGAACCACAGATACTTATATAAATTATATTAGTGGATGAAAGTAAAATTAGAGTTATTCTTGCATTGTATAAAACATGTGAACATATAAAATATTATGGTGTGACAAAAAAGTTTTAAAATATGTACTTATTTGTAGATAGCTTGTATTATTTTTTGTAGAATAGCTATATAATTTGTAGAATAGCTTCGTTAGGAACGGTGATATCTTTGGTTCTGGTACCAGGGGTAAAATGGTTCATAACCTCGGTCGACGAAGATAATTTTTTGTTTTTGTCATTTTTCACAAAAGCGTTTCGAGCATGATAACGAAATATGAAATCGATAATATGACCGATTCATCAGGTCTCAGTAGCACAATTGGTAGAGTCTTGGTCCCTGTAAGACCAAGACCGCATGCTTTGGTTGTTTGAAACAGATTTCGACATTCGAGTCCTAGTTGTAAACATTATTTTTTTTGTTTACTTTCGATTTCTTGTTCAATCTGTTTGGTATTAATACGCTAGCGTCTGTACGGTTCAAATCTAAGAACCTGAAGCCGCGCCTTCATCATTGTTCCATCATCGTTCGCGAAAGTTACGTGTTACATAGTTACTTAGTACGTGAAGTTTGTTACAAAGCTACTGTAGTGGTTTTTAACTGCTAGTTTTCATTATTTCATTGAGAGCTGTCGAATTTTTTTTCAATATTTTGATTAAGTAAAATATTACAATAAGGTTTAAACATCAAAAAGTTAATCCTTAATTTAGTAATATTTACTGACAAGTTTGCGAAGACCTTCCTCTTTCTTGTATTTTCTACCTCACTTCCATCAGTTTCACAAAATTAGTACCTTATTTATTTTTATTTTTTTTTATTTATCAAAAGTATACAATACAGAATAAAGTATATTATATAAAGCATTGTACTCCCAGGAGTTAATAAACTCATTGCGGGAATGATACGCATTACATGAAACATATAGCTGTATGTATTAAATGGACATATGATGGGGACATACACAACATTATTATTTCAGATAGTCATTAATAAGATGAAGTTTGAGCATGTTAGTTTGGGTCTTTTTACATTGACTTGCACGTTTGATCTCGTTGGGTAGTTGATTATATGTTGTGTGAGCTATGTATTCTAGGGATCTTAGTCCATATTTTGTTGATTTGATTTTTGGTATATGAAGTTTGTGTGATTTCTTGTGTTGTGTTGGTGTACGTCGCAATTGTAATAGAGTGTAGTGTTGGAATGTGCCGAGTGTTGAATTACTTGTAATATAGTTTTAGTTATTTCAAAAGTGGGAATGGTATTAAAAGGAAGTATTTGGGTGTTTCTGTAGATATCTTTTATAACTTAAATCTGATATTTACAATTGTGTCTTTAAGTTGGCCGTTTTACGGAAAAAATATCTTTTATCGTAATTAAAAATCACAGATAGCGAAAATAATCTTTTAAGCTTATCTACTCGCAGATAACGAAATTGAGCAAATATAATATGAATAAGCCGATAAACGAATTGAGCTACGTTGAACGCCAAACCCTCGACCGCGCACAACAACGTAGAATCGATTTTTCGCGAATTTGTTGACTTAAGATAATAAATTCTAGATAAAAATTATCGTTAAATTACCTTACCTTTTTGATAACCAATAATTAGTACATCAACAAAGTTTTATTTTTATATCGTACCGCGTCAGAGCATGTCAGTACAGTTAATATCAAAATGCACAAAATAAGTTACAAAATTCGCCGATTTATATGAAACTTTGCTCAAATATTGAGAATTCTACTCAAAATTCTTATTAAAACTTTGTCACCTTGTTTGGTCAAAGTTCTAACTTGATTTTTTTTTCAAAATTACTGTTATATGAAATTTTTAGGTTATATTTTTCATTTTTTTAATACTTAGGTTTAATTTTTTATTTTCTTAATACTTAGATTTTTGACATATTGTTTTTTAAATGACTGTTACCGCTTGATTTTTATAAGAATTCCAAAAAGATATATTTGTTTAATAACAGGTGTAGGTAAATATAAATCTAAGAAATCAATGATATATATATATCGCGCAAACAATGAATCCAAAGTGTTATTTTTTTAATAAATGAAAACAAATAACTTTGTGAACACCACTATTTAATTAACAATATCGACATGTTTCAAAAACTATGTTTTCTTCGTCAGGATAAAAAGTTAATTAACTTAAACATAGTTGTCGAACACACAAGTTATTTGTTTTCATTTATTAATAATGACGCCACAAAGTGAATTTGCATAGTTCGAAGATGTTATGTTTTTGGTTATTTTCCAGGAATTTTTTTTAAAAGCCTGATAAAAGTGAATTGACAGTTTTTTTTGCAGATTGCCTAAAAAAAGAAATGTGGCTTCTAAATTTTGTATGATCGACAATTTTTCAATGCTTGGAGTAAAAACAAAATATTTTTGTCAACTTTATTCGTGTTTTAAATTAAAATATTCCGTAAAAATATGAAATTTTTTTAATTCTATTTATTATTTCATCAATAGATTTTTACAATTTAATACATTTTGTTTAGTTATTATTCATTCCATTGACAAAAAGGTCACTGCTCATACATTCAGAATTTCTCCTGGAACGCAGGCTGGTTTTCAGCAGTGCCTCTTAAAAGTGTACTTCAAATACAAAAAACCGAAAGATAATCTAGTTTCAAAAATGAATTTTTTTTACAAAATCACCAAAAAGAAAAAAAAAAATTAAAGCGCATTTATAATACTTTGGAAGTATGGCGAAATTCGATGAGAAAATTCAAGTATTTACAACAGATGACAACCCTCTTTGGCTGTACAAACAATGTAGTAAGCTAATGGGATAGAGAAGGAGATAGAAAAGAAGAAGGTGGGAGAAATACTGGCTATTCTGAATCTGTAACCAAATATGGCTAAAATCATTTCCTTTGCTCATTTCGATGCGTTAGGATGCGCAATTCAGGTCGTCACTTTGGTTGGATAAGGTTCTAATTTCACTTTACCATGTTGTGAGCTGTCAAAGTTTTCAAAGACGAATTCAATCTTGTATAAAATATTTACTTTCGTATATATTTTAAAGAAAAAAATTAACAATGACGTGGCACTTTCTTGGAATGGCATTAGAGAAACGTAGTTAGAACCTTATACAATGAATTATTTGCTTTTTTCCCTTTTTTGGTCCTTCATTCATATTTACTGAATAAATAAACTATACAAGTGTTTTAATGGACACGTCTGTTTGCCCGAAGAATATATAAATATATATATTTTTTTAATTTTCTTGTGTAATTGATCAAATGTTATCATAAACCTTTTTTCAATACATAAAACAATTCATTGGTCTAACTTGGGCCAATGATTTGAAAGGTCATATGTCATTTGGCTTTCAAATCAATATAGAACACACTTCTAGGTATTTTTTGTTCAGTGTTACAGTATTCTGTTCAGTGGAACATACATGGCGAATAAAAACATGGTTCAGTAAATCGCTTGTTGTAAGTACTTGATTTATATAAAATGCGTCGGTGAGTTGATTTGATCTCCGCTTTATCTGAATAAATATAATCATTGACCATGCATTTAGTTGCTTTGCTCTTTGCTGGTAAACAAACGAATAAATTCAGCACATTTCTCACAACAGATCGATACGGCATCAACAAAAATGGGAGTTGTGTTTGGTCAAATAAAATTCGCAACGCTTAGCATATTTTTTTCTATCACAAAGGCTAACACTTCGTACAATTTGACCTAATTCACTGATTCACTTCTTCCCAGTTCTTTTTTTATTCATGTTTATAAATATACATAAATACACACAGCAAAACATTTGATTTACTTTATAATTTTGTGGAACAGTAATCTTCACGTAAAATATGCTGATCAAATTATGTAGAGTAACATTATTATAGTGTGTTATTATAGCCTTCTTTCAACTCCATTCTGTGCAATTGAATAAATTTAAAACTTCTGAGTAAACATTTCCTACTGCATGCAATCTAGGTTCAAGCTAGTTCTAAATGTTATTAAACTTTATAAACCAGGGCTAATTTTTTTATGTGAGTACCGCATAAGAACCTCACTGCTCCCGTTTGGAGCCAGTGAGACTATGCCATCCTCAAACAGGGGTATGTTATCAGGCTGAAGGTAGTGGGGTGGGAAAAGAGATGGGGAAAAAGAAGGTGGGGAAGTACCTGGCTAATCAGATCTCATCACCAAACATGGCTAAAGCCATTTCAAGCAACGTTTCAATTCTGAATGGTGTTTTTACACCAGGGCGATACGGAAAGTATCTTCCTCCCTGGAACGTGCCGCAAATATACTATATATAATTTTTTAATTAATTGAGAAGTAACACAAATAAATCAAATTAAATTTATTTTACACGCCTGGATTTGATTCCACGACCTTCGGATTGCGAGTTAAGCGTCTTACCCCTCGACTACGGAGGCCGTCATACTTCTGAGAGAGCATTTTCTACGGCATGCAATCTAGATACAAGCTATTTTCTAAATGTTAGCATCTACAAGATAGTATCTAACTAACCATCACGCCGTTTCTCAGCAGGGTAAGGCAGAGAGGACAGACCGCCAAACTCGGTCTTGGCACACACTCTTTGTCTCACTCACGTTAATACTCTTCTATTATTCTGACTTTTGACATGGCCCGACTCAAGTATTTGATTCACTTAATCGTGCCATGTCATCCTCGGGCGTTCCCGACTTCTTCTACCATTCACATTTGCGTCATATATTCTTCTTACACTGCTTTCTTCGTTCATTTGCTCTACATGCCCAAACCATCAACGATGCCATAAAATAATACCAGTATTTGTTTAAATAAAATAACAAACTCTCTGCCATATTCACGAATTCACTTTGCGACGTCATTTTTAATTACCTGAAAACAAATTGCTTTATTTGTACCAATTATTAAATCAAAATTTTCAACTTGTTTGAACAAGTTGTTTCGAAACCATTGGTATTGGAACATGTTAATCATTTTGATAAAATAAGTGGTGAATACAAAGTAATTTTTCGCATAAAACACTGTGTTTATATCACTACAAAATATATAAAAAATTTTAATTTTTTCGAAACCAAGGGTTTATCGACAGGGTGCAAAGTACTCATAAATTATTTTTTTAATTATTTTAAGTAAATATTTCCCGTTAACAATATTTTACCATCACACTTACTTTTAATATATTTATTTTTTTAACTTTTTTTTACGTACCAGTAAGCGTAGTGGCGGTCCGTGAGTTTTCAGTCAACTAGAATGCTAAAATTGAAAAATACGACGTTATTGATGTTGTTGTAGCTGAATTTTTTTTTTCTTCAAAAATTCAATATTTTGTATAAATCTTCAATTTTTTTAAAATCTTTTCAGGATTCTTTTTGTTTGGGCAATTTTTGAATAGCAATTACAAAAAAAAATAAACCAAAACGCAGAAAAAGAAGATATTGTTAAGTCAAAACCAGAACAAAAGATTTCGATCAAGTTCAAGAATTGAGTCGTATAATAACAAAATGTGTATAAGGTTTGCAATTTGGGAGGCGGGTTTAGGTATCGCCGCCCCGGGAGTCATGTATTGAATAACCAACACCCCTGCCGTAAGTTAACCCAAGGGTTCGCTACGTTTGATGACTTTGCAGGGTAGTCTAGATTCATGGGGGTGAAGTTTGTCAAGTCTTGATGGCAAAGATTTGTCTAGGTCTTTTGCTCACCTGCTGCGTGGCAGGTCAGACCGGGAGAGACCTTTAGGCCTCTCCAGCTGGACTCTCTCAACCTATTGCCTTGCGCTACAGTGGAAGGGGTG
Source organism: Glyphotaelius pellucidus (assembly GCA_936435175.1). Lineage (NCBI taxonomy): Eukaryota > Metazoa > Arthropoda > Insecta > Trichoptera > Limnephilidae > Glyphotaelius > Glyphotaelius pellucidus. The sequence goes on along the minus strand of OW386555.1, from coordinate 11,795,708 downwards.
GATTAAAACGTTCTGAACACATTTACCCCCAGATTCCTATCTACCCGCCAAACCTTTTTCCTTCTCAGAACTTCCTTTACTTCTTTTCCCTTAAAAGACCCAGCATGACCAAAGTTTTCAAAAGTCCTGAGGGATTTTTTTATTTCAAGACTTCCTGTGGGAACCTAATATAACAAAAGAAAAGGAAGTTCTGGAGAGGAAAAAGATAACAGGGATGGTAGAAATCTGGGGGTCAGTGGGTCCAGGAGTGACAGACGTATGAATCTAAAGATATTGCAAGTGCAAAGATAGTGCAAGACGATAGGTCGAGGGAGTCTGGCTAGATATGTCAAAAGTCCACCATCAACCTGTCTCTCTCGATCTGGCCCGCCACGCAGCAGGTGGACAGACTCCATGCCAAGATCCCGCTAAACATCACCCCATGAACCTGGGCACTTCTGCTGAGTCACCAAACTTAGCGAACCACTTGAGTTAACCTACGGCAGAGGTGTTTGTTATCCAATACATGGTTCCCGGGCGGCGGTACCAGCAAACCACTTGAGTCCACCATCAACCTGTCTCTCTCGATCTGGCCCGCCACGCAGCAGGTGGATATATTCCATTTCAAGATCCCGCTAAACCTTACCCAATAAACCTGGGCACTTTTGCTAAGTTACCAAACTTAGTGAACCACTTGGGTTAATCTACGGCAGAGGTGTTTGTTATCCGATACATGGTTCCCGGGCAGCGGTACCCATACCACCCCCCAAATTGAAAACAATTACGCACAAATAGCAACCACTTAAAGATATGACCAAAAGGTAGATAAAGAAGATATTATTAAGTCAAAGCCAGAACAAAAGATCTCGACCAGGTCCAAGAATTGTATCATATAATATACCTAACAAAATTTCAAATTTAAAAAAAAATCTTTTTAGGTCAGTTGCTTCACAACTTGAACAAATCTTTTTAGGTCAGTTGCTTCACAACTTGAACAAATCGACAAATTTTAAATGTTTTAAAATAAAGGAAAAATTTAATTTTTTCCATCTGTAAATACAACTTTTATACTGGATATTTGAATTTTCAAAAAAAGTTTTTTACGCTACACCCTATTACACATACACTAAAACGTAACTTTAGGGGCTGTAAAGGTAAAGGCGTATTCAGACACATAAAATAAACTTGGTGCCTTCATCCAAAACAAGAGCCCATTAAAAATTATCCTTTAAAGTTCCGTTGATGAGCCAATAACAACGGCCAATAGTTATCAGCATCCTTAATGGCCTGTTGGTTATAGCCAACATTAAAACTCGTAGCCGCCAGGTTTTAAAACTAAACTAAAACCTAAACTTAAGAAATAGAGAATTAAACTTTAAAAGCACCTCTCTAAAATTCAAAAACACTTTTGGCTAGTTGGGAGTGGGGACTGTTAGTGAGGTTTATCAAATTTGTTTAAACACATACTACAAACAACAGACTTTTATAGATTAACAGATAACCAACACTCCACCTAACCTACTACCCATGGTCATATCCTCTGAGAAGGTGTGTGGCCAAATATCCGAAATATTGTAATAGTCAAAACAAGAATTTAACATTTATATTATTTGTTAAGTATAATTTTAAACCAGAGCATAAAAAATTTCAATCCAAGAAGATATAAGAATTTAAAAACATGTAAATATTTATTAATCTGAATTTACAGTTAGGATTGTGTAACCCGAATAAGACCTCATAATATCATAAAATATCTCAGAGAGTGCAACATCTAAAAAAACTATTTCAATTATAAACAATCTGCTAGTAATAACACTTTCTAGAATTTACAATTTAATCTAATGAGGTCATGATTTAAGTCAGTGGTTCCTCGGTGCCATAATATCGAACCTTACAAAAACGTGCTGTGGTAAGTCAGATTTCTTTCCAATGTCCACTGTTCACCAAGGCATTTCCATAATTGTGTCACTTTGAAAATCCGTATTTTAAATACAGTCCATTGATTCGCAGTCAATGTATCTGCGGCTACAATACACGAGTACTCAAGAAAAAAATTTACATCATCTTGTCCGGAATATTGTTCCAATGTAAAATAATAATAATTTCGTATAGTTCCAACACAATAAAGCTACGCTTGTTGTATGAGAGCCGTGTTACAATGATATCGTTGTTTATATGTTAGAATATATCTTTAGTTTACATTTACATCATGTTTTGTACATTCAAATTTTAATCGATGACAGATATATAAAATTTGAAATTGTTATTTGTGTTTCTGATACTTTCTGTTAATACAATATATGAAAAAATCTCCATATTTATAAATTATTTGCTCCTTTTTACATTTCGAAAATTTGGCGTTTGACTGAAATTTCTTTTATTTTTAAGTGGTGCAGTTAATTTAGAAAAATATCGTTATACATTTGTAAAGTTGCGTAGTAGAAGTGTTATTGGTGTAAGTATATTTGGTGGACACTCCTACATATTTATTTTCTTCTCCGTTCTCCATTTTCTTCCCTACCCCTTTTCTTTCTTGTCTCCTATTTATCTTTTTCCTTCACTATCGCTTTCCTCGGATTCTTCTGAATATAATTTCGACGATTCGCTTATGTCCGAGAATTATTTTGTTTGATTTCGAAAACCTTCCTTTGTCTGACTAATCCTTTTCATTCCTCTAAAATTTTCCAAGTCTTTCTATATCTCTTTCCATATATGTATATATATATACAGACAGTTATAGGATGGAATAATATGTTTTCTTAAAGAACTGACGTTATTTATCATATAAAAGTGGGATGATTTCTACCAATGACATTTCATTCAATATTATTACTCCCTGACCTCTTTGTCAGACAGCGTTTTGTCAATTTCAACCAGCCATGATATTTATTTATAATAAATGAGTATCTAGAGTTTTTATATTTATGGAACGATTTTTTAGAAAATTAAAACAACATCGGAAAAACCAGTCCTTCCACTATTCTTTGGGCTTACTCGTAAGATCAATTCTTGGAACCCCCTCAATTTGTGGCGTATAAAATTCTAGCAAAGGTTTATTTTTAGTGTTTTTTCTCGTCTAATAAAAATCCTTTGAACGGAATCCTTAAATTATACGGACTCAAGAATCGATTTTGAATACTACTCCAACGCTTGGTATGTAGGTTTATCGAATGTGATAAACTTTTATGAAACTATACAGGTACCTGCTCAACTTAGATTAAAGTATGTAGAAACCTAATTTAACCTGATACTGGTAAAATAACTACATTTTTATTCATCGAAACCCTTTGAAAATCGTAAATCATATCTTCTTCGTCCTTTTCAAAGGGTTGTTGAGATTTGTAGGGTCTTTCTTCAAATAATAAATACTTCACGAGATTGACTAGTGAGTTTTTTATTCACAATTAAGATTACATCGTGGGACATAACACAAGCGAAACATTACTCTTTTACATCCCGGTTCCAGTTCAAGAGAACGAAAGGCGTTGAGCTTTGTTTGCTATCCGATTATTTTACAGAAAAAGAAAGTACTTAAAAAACAGTTGGGTCAAGTGTTAAAATATTATTATTGTCATGAAATCAGATACTTTTTTGAGGGCCACGGTTAGGTTTTGAAAGAAGACATTTAGCATAAATCTTGTTATATGTCGTTAATTTTTTATTGTTGTTGTTGTTGTTTATGCTGTGATTACTGACTCCGCTCTTGAGACATATTCCCCTTTATTATGGTCTTTCAATACGACCGCAAGTTTCTAAAGGATGCCCGAGGTACTGAAGGACACGTCTCAAGGATATTGTTGAGAGAATATCTTTGGTTTAGCTCTTAAAGATTAAAGTGTTGGTACGTCGAGCTGTCTATTCGTCTGTACTCTATTGCAGCGGTCGGCAATTAATTTTGGTGGTGAGCCGTATGAATGTGTCAATTTTTTGGGGGGCTACGTAACCGTTGACGTCATTCTTACGTATGCAAGCCTTAGTGCGCTTGTGACTGCACTCCACACCTGTGTCTGATCTCCCGTCATGTCATGCCTAGCAGTATCGTAAAGCGCAAAAAGACCTGAGCGGTGAAAAGGATTAAGTGAAAATTACATGTTTCGAAATATCATGACCGAATGGTAAAGATTGTTATCATTCGGTCCCGCTTTTTAAGTTGGTTCCCACTCGGGCGTTGCCGGTTCGATCCTTTATCAGGTTAGTCTTGCCTCATTACAGAAGTCACTTTTCTACTTATAAAGAAGTGGGTGGATTTTCAAGAACTAGATAAGAAAAAAATATAATCGAGCGGCGATCGCATGATGAGAGGCGCCTGTGACGTCACATGGTGGCAAAAACATCGTTTTGGGGGCATTTTAAAAAGGCGTATTTTAAAAAGTTATAGAAAGTTAAGTCGTCGTCGTAAAAATAAAATAAAAATTCCGTTATCATTGTGATTTTTTGCTTAATTTTTTTAAATAATAAAAAAAATTGTGAAAATACCCCATTGTGGGAAAGGAGCGATGCTACCACAAACGGCGCGGAACGCCGTATATATGCCAAAACGTACTATCCAACTTCGATATTCCACCATCTTCTCCCATACTCAGCCGTGTTTGGTGACCAGACCTGAATAGCCAGGTACTTCTTGCCTTCCTCTTTTCTATCTCTTTTCCCCTCCGCTACCTTCTCACAAGTCTCACAACATAACCCAATAGGGGATGCCACAGGCTCACTGCCTCCATACGGTTCGATGCAGTTGGGACTCTTGTGCGGTATTCAATAATATAAAATATCTACCCATCTCACAACATTACACTATTGTGCTGAAATGATCCCATTGGTTCTGGGAAGTGTTCTTTGAAAGATGAACCTGATTTAACCATCGTGTGATACTGATACATGTCTTAATAAATTGATGGAAATGTTTATTATTTTAAAGAATATCGTCAAAAGGCTTTAATAAAAAACTTCAACGATACTTATCAAAGTAATCGTAATACAATTTTAATGAATGGGTTCTGTATAATTCAAATGGCATACTTTACTTCATGATAACAATTCCATGAAATTATTATGTAGATATATATGAAATGTTTTAAAATATAGGTGATAAATAAATATCAAGGACACTTTGAAAATTCCCCCGAAAAATTCTTTATACATAAAAAGCTACTCAATTAAAGATAAAAAATGAGCCTCCCGAATTGAATAATGAAGAATAACGTATATAACACCAGAAGCGCTGTCCATGTGAATTTGAATGGAAACAAACAACATATCACAATATTGAGGACGCCATAGTCTCACTGGCTCTAGAGCTCTAGATGGTTGGGAGCAGTTGGGAATCTTATGCGGTACTCACATATAAAAAACATTGTGTGAATATTTTTCAATCTTTTTACGTACTTATATTAAAAAAACGTTTTGTTAATTAAGATTTTAATACAATGTATTGTTTTTTTTTAAAACAGGAAATTATGCGTTACTGGTATCAAATTATGCGTGCCGACCTGAACAACCCGAATGGCGCAGTTAAAAATTGAACAAAAAGCTCCTTGGCGCCTTTTTGCGAGAAAAGGCCCGTACTGAACGCCTTGAACCGGCGACTGAAGCGGCCCGAGAGTGGCTGTACAAAATTGAGTGGCCCTTTGTAGGCGCACACTCCTCGCTTTATCCGCATTCAGACATATTTTTTTCTTCATATATTCAATTAAACACACACTTCTTGCTCCATTCACGTTCATACGTCAAATCGCATTGTGTTTTAACCCGTTAGCTGCCTGCAACGGGCAAAAGCTAGTCATTATTATTGTTCATGATCGAATTGATTTTGTGAGATTAAGACAGTTTTAGAAATTTAAAAAATATATTTCGTCACACCAGGGCTTACCGTTTGACTGGCCCTGGAACTCAACACAGAAGGCCCTGAGGAAAAGATATGAGGGGAGTGTAAGAATTTAAAGATCAGTGTGTTCCGCCAGCATCCACCACCAAGATCTAGAAAACCTCACCCCATGAACCCCCCCCCCCCCCTGTTATGTTGGGATGAACTACGGCAGAGGTGTTGGTATTCAATATTTTCCCGTCTCTCACACCCTTCACCCAAATTATTAAATACATTCGAAGTGTGAATATTGTCTCTTTGTCGTTTTCATTCACAATATGTGAGAAGGAGAATAAATTGAAATTATTACCGGACATAAGAAACATATGTACCCTAATATTGTCCAATGTATTTTGAGTTTCAAAGTTTCAGTCGAAGTTTTGAACCGAGTTTGGTTTTGAATGTGAAGGCAGTTAGATTTCAATATAGTTAGTTTCTCAACTCTATATCTACTCAGTTTCTGAATATAGAGATCGGTTTTTAAATTGTGACCAGAGGGAATTAAACCTCCCCAAGCTCTGGGCCAATAAATACAGAAATAATCCAAGGAAACTGAACACGTGAAAATGTTTCCCTACCCACTTTATAATGCGGGGAACTTGTTTAATATTTATATCATTGGATGTTTTCTCAATTTATGTTTGGAATTTTACACGTGTAAGTTTTACGGAATGGGAGAAATTTTATTTGAAGACGAGGAGAGACTTATATTTTGTTACTGGCTTAAGTTAACGTTTCTGCACAATTTTTCAAAACCTTTTTTATGTGTTTAGGTACTACACAAGAGTGCCAACTGCCCGTAGCCAGTTGGCCTAAGGAAACAGTTCAGTGGTAGTTTGTGAATTCAGAGATTAAAAGTGGAAGAAACGGATTCCCACGGTATATGAGAAAATCTTAAATTGGTCTTTTATAACAACTTAAAACCCGATAACGACAGAAAAAAGTGTGTGTATATTCTTTCAAAATACTATTTCGTGCAAGCTAGTTGCTTGCAAATTTCATTGGTGCTATTCATTGGTGCACTCAGGCATCTTGTAGACTCCAAAGGTTTGCTTTTCAACCACTCAGGACCGCCACAACAATGCTTTTGTAGCATCTATTAATTTTTATGATTAAAATTACTTGATATGTTTTGGAAAACTTCAAATGAGATCGAGATTCGTTGACATTACAAGTTGCTTTATTTATGTTTATCGTAAAGTTTTAAAGTTTTAAGCTTTAACAAACATGCTGAATACACCCAAAAGAAAATTGGAAAAAAGAATCTTTTTTGGGAAGAATACGGCAAAAACTTTCTAGAAAAACTGCAGTCACTATTTATAATTCAATTATTGCTCCACACTTTAACTACTGCTCAACTATCCTTTTCCTGTGTAATGAACGAGAACAAAATAAGTTTCGAATTCTCCAAAACAGGGCAATGAGAATAATACTTCGACGAAATAGATTCTCAAAAGTAAATAAAATGTTAAAGGAACTAAATTGGCTAACCGTGAAACAGATGTTGACCCTGCACACTATGATATTTATCCATAAAATAGTGAACAACATGTTACCAAAATACTTCTCAAACAAAATTATATACAACAAGGACATTCACAGACATAATACAAGGACTTGCAAGGAAATCAGACTACAAAAAAAGGACAAAACGAATACGCAGAACAGTTTACTATACAAAGGGATGAAGTTATACAACACTCTACCAGAAACTTTAAAGGCCGCACCAATTGGAAAGTTCAAAATTTATTGTAGGAGATACATAGAACAAGAAAAAATATAGTTTGAAATATGAAATGATATAATTAATTAGGAAATTGTAAACTTAAATGTACAATTTACTAAAATAAAACAAATAAATAAATAATAAAAAATAAATAAAAATATTTAACTGAAATTGATGTCCTTACTCTAGGAGGCTCCATGTTGCTCCATTCTTCTGCTAAGGGTCGTCTGCCATCTGCCCGTCTACCAGATGCCTTAACTATTATCATTATTTGTTCATTAGATACGAACGACAATAGATGATACTCTTCTAAAATAAAACTTATCTCTTATCTGCTGAGAAATCAAAAAATACAAACTTCGTATATCTAACTATGCTAACGGCTTCTTTAAATGATATTGAAACTAATTGACTAAACTAAACACAACAGTTTTGAATCGAACTAAGAATAAATTATCGATGAAGGTCTCAAAGGTGCTGATAATTATGGGGACTTGTGACTCATTTTGGAATTTAATTGGCCATTTCAGGCAAAATTTTAATGGCGCGCTGCCTGTTTAAAGGTTGGTAAAATTGGTACAATAGGTAGGTAGTACATCTATTTGTCGCACAATTTTATCTTTTTTACGAGAGTTTACTGCACAGAAAACCCGCCACTATTTATGTTCGAGGGTGAAAAAAGCTGGGGGGGTGATTGAAGAATAAGTTTGGATACTGCCTGGCTTTTCACATCTGATCAACAAGCAGGGATAAAGCCATCTCAAGCAAAGCAAGGTTTAAGCGGAGAATGCCTACAACGCTTGTCTAATTAAACATTTTAGTACTGGAATCTCTTAATATAACTCATACGTGTATGCAGAAAATCGCAATTTCATTAAAATAAACCTTATTAAAATTAAGGTCTTCTTATTTTTAAAGCATTAAGCCCCGTATTCGTGGTAAACATTCTTTAGCAACAAAGTTGAATCAACGTGTTGCGGGGTTGCTATCAACATGTTGCTGGCAACACTGCGTGTTGCGGAGTTGATAACGGCATGTTGACAAGCTTACGCCCGACGAGCGTAAACATCAGTTTAGCGACAAATGTTGACGTGTGTGGACGTGTTTGCAACAGTTTATAAACATGGCAGTAGTGTGGAGCAATGATAAAATAATGCAATCAATAGAATTGTTTCAATCTAAACCTTATTATGGGATTCTTCTAGTGTTCGAAATCACTTTTCGACATTCTCGTAAATTTAATAAATGATCCATCTGTCATTCTGAGGTCACTTATCAAATTTTCTCTTTGCAGAAGATAGTTTCGAATCCACCATCTTTTTCTCTTTTTTTTATTAATATCCTATTCATCAGATACAGAGAACACAACAACACTACTTCCTCGGGCAACATTTTAACGCAGACTGGTGTGTAGTCAACCACATTTATTTCAACAAAGTTTCCAGCAACATTCTCTCCGCTCATCAACAACGTTGATCAAATGTTGCTAAACTAATGTTTACCATGAATACGGGGCTTTAGAAAAATGTTAATTTTTTTTTTAAATGTGAGGTTGATCAAAATGACGGAATTCAAAAATATTTCCATAGCACTGATGGTTAACGCCAAAAAGGTCCCGAATTCGATAGCCGGTCCCAACGAAAATATCAAAGTATAGTTTGAATATGTTCCATAATTTCGTGTTTATTTTTATGATTATCATGACGGCCGGCGTAATCCTGCGGTAAGGCTCTTGATTCGCATTCCGAAAGTCGCGGGATCGAATCCCGGCGTGGCAAATAAATTTATTTGATTAATTTGTATTATTTCACAATCAAATCATTTAAAATAATATATAGTACATTTGCGGCACGTTCCAGAATGGAAGATACTCTCAGTAATCGCCCTGGTCAAAGATCACCATTCAGAATTGAAACGTTGCTTGAAATGGCCGTGTTTGGTGACCAGATCTGAATAGCCAGGTACTTTCCACCTTCCTCTTCCCCATCTCATTCCCCTCCCCACTATCTTCAGCCCCACAACAAACCCCAATTGGGGATGCCACAGTCTCACTGGCTCCAGCTGACGGGAGCAGTTGGGACTACCACTTAACTGAAACCCGCCATTACTTTGGGTGAATTCCTGAAGTCCTGGGAAGACCCAAAATGCAACGAGCTCGCCTAATTACAGAGGTCCTCAAAAAATTCATGTTTATAAAAATTATTATTAATAAGAAAAATAAATAACTTAGCTTTTTTGTTTAAAATTATTCACTCTAAATTAGACTGTTGTGAACTCCTGCATCTCATCGATTTCAAGGTACCTAATCGAGCAACAAGGCAAAATATACTATTCTGCAACAACAATTCTGGAACCAACTGCCACATACATGCCTATTCCTCGATTTCACAAACTTGGAAACAAATTCACCTCATATATCGTCGTATTTAATATAAGTTTACCATTACTTAAGAAATAACCGAATGATATTTTTACGTGGCATATTTTGATATGGAGCATTGCGTAGGAGCTATTGCATATATTTGTGTATTTTATATTTATCTAAAATGTAAAAATTTGTTCCTCTTGTATCGTTGTATCCTGCACTTTATTCATCACAATTAGTCAATCACCTGTAAATTTTGAAATTACTAACCTCCACGATTATTTATTTCTATTCCATCTATAATTTAAAAACATAATTTTTTATTTTAATACATTATTTTTAACATAAACTTTACCTCTGAATTATACACTATCATGTAAAAGCCCTTCGGGGCATTGAAAATAAATAAAAAAAATAATTAAAAATCAGATACATTGTAATACTTTAGATTCTCCCCAAGTTCCAAGCAAGATCTACTACTTCTTCTCTGTTTGCAATGAGCTGGTAGTCAGGTCCAGAAAGTTTGGCAGACATGAACCATGGAACTGAGGTAAGTTAACCTCACAGATTCGACGGGCCACGCTGACGGGTCACTGATTTATCGAAACCAATCCAAAGGGTTCACGGTACCCGGAAACTTAACTGCAAATGTACGTGGTTTTGACTATTTTGAGGGTCTGAATAAAAACTTTGATCGTGGTTTGGTTGTTAATTATATTAGTAACTAAATCAAAATTATTGTTTGTATTGCCATCATCACTTTAACTATACAATAGGAATCTATATAAGAAACTAAAGCATTCAAATGGTTTGTTATAGCTGGTGACCGGACAACTCGGAATGAAAACAACTCTGAACCATCTCAGATAAGTCATAGAGTGATAAAAAAAAAAATATAAAAACGGTTAAATAGGTAACGTTAGATTAGGGCTATCGGCTAATTAATTTTTTTTTCATAGCTTTAATGACTTTTCAAGGAGATGGACTTTATTCTCAGTTGGCATGGAATCGTTCTAGCTACATCACACATTATAATCATCGGGGTAGGGCGAAGGAGTTATTAATTATTCTTCGAACACGACAATTAGGGAGGCGGGTACAGGTACCGCCGCCCCGGGAACCACTTACTGGACAACCAACATCTGTGCCACCCCAAGTAATTACGCTACGTTTTGTGATTTATCAGGGGTGCCCGGGTTCCTGGGGTGAGGTTTTTTAGGTCTTGGTGGCGGATGCGTTTTCCCACCTACTGCAATGCGGAACGAATCTGGAGAGACTGTTTGACCTTTTGATTACTCAAGCCAAACTTTTTCGACCCATCGCCCTGCACCGCAGGGAGGACTGGATTCATTCTGTCACTACTGAACGCACTGGCCCCCAGATTCCTACCCACCCTTCGTACCTTTTTCTTCTCAGAACTTCCTCTCCTCTCTTTCCTTAAAAATACCCTCCCCACAGCATCCACTAAGATGGCGTAGGCCCTGAGGGAAATTATTTTCCTCAGGGCCTCTTATGTGGAGAAATAAAATTCGAAAGAATTGAAGAAATTTGTCAAATTCAAAGACACATGGAATCGAAAAAAGATCGGTAATTACTTTAAAAATTTTGACCATAATGTGAAACTATACTGACCATCATTCTCTTCAGAGGTAGGCAGAGAGGATGGACCGTACACAAAACTCTGTATCAGCACACACCCTTAGCATCGATCACGTTCATACTTTGTCTCTAAGTAAGAGTACATAAGAGACATTTCCATTGCTCTAAATTCTTTACTGAACCCAGCGACCAAATGTTGGTGAAATATTTATGCTTTTTAGAAATTTTTAAGAAGTAAATCTACGAGTGTACTATCTTACTTATATTATAAACGCGAAAGTTTGTATGGTTTGTGTGTTTGTTAGTCTTTCACGCAAAAACTAAAAGGATTTTAATGAAATTTAACAATAATTTAGCTCATACTTGAGAATTACGTAAAGGCTATATATATAATGGTAATCTCCGGCGTTACGAAATTTGTATAAATGAAAATGTGTGAATTTCATATATTTTAGCGACAGGGAGTAAAGGCTGGGGGAGGGGAACGGGGGAGGTGGGGTTCGCGGAGAGGTAAGAGACGAGCGAGGGAGAAGGCGGGGAAGGTCGAAGGGAATGGGGAGCACGGGGAAGGACATGCAGGGAGAATCAATTTATTTCTGTAAATGGCATTGCAACGCGTGCCGGCGACCAGCTAGTTAATATTATAAATGCAAAAGTGAGTGGGTTTGTTTGTTATGCTTTCACGCCTAAACTACTAAACCGATTTTAAAAATTCTTTCTCCAATAGAAAGCTACGTAGGCTGTTTGTAATGGTAAGCTTTGGCGTTATGAAATTTATATAAATGAAAATGTGTGTATTTCATGTACGTTAGCGGCAGGAAGAAAAGACGGGGGAAGATGAGGTTCGCGGAGAGTGAGCGAGTGAGTGAATTAATCAGTGGTATTTCCACCTTATACCATGCGAGCGAAGCCGCGGGTAAAAGCTAGTAAGCCAATCGTAAAAGAATCTAAAACCCTACTCAACCAGTTTTTGTATTTAAAAATCTACTTTGCATTCTTTAAACTTTTTCGTTCTTAATGTCTTCATTTACTTCGACCGCCATCTTTTTCCAATCCAAACAATCAATATCTCAACAAACTTTTATCGAAACTTCACAGTTTTACTTAGTCTCAATCCGTAGATCTAAGTACGACTCTACGAGATTTCCGAGTATGTAAAAACCCACAATCTCCCACAAATAAAGCCGGAAAATAAATAAAAATAAAAGTCTCAAACATCTGGCCGAGAGCGGCTGGAGAGAACTAATACCTGAATGCCTCGGGCAAAAATGGCCTGAGAGAACTTTTGGAACCTGAAATAATTCTCTACGATGGCGATGATAGAACTCGGTGGATGTAGAACAGGTTCTGCAAATCACCCACAAAAATTATGGATTTTATCATACACAATTCAAAGAAATTGATAAACCTTGCAATTATTTACGCAACCACAATGAGTATCATTTTCGAGAGTGAGAGACCTGGTTACGCATTGTAATATATTTTTTTTGTTTGTTTATTCGAAAAAAAAAGAATTTATATATTTTTATTGCAAAAATTATGATTATGGTGATCTCTAGAGATTTTCAACTGGTATATCATACCTGAAACTGTTGTATCATCATGTTTGACTGAATGATTCAGAGATGTCGCCCGCTTGTCCATTTGAAGAGATAATGCAGTTTAAAAAGTTTTGAAATAAAATATTATTGTCACCAGTAAATAATTGTCATGTTATCTTGTGATTTGAAAATTTTTGCTATTCATAGTGGTTTCTCCTTTAGTTGTGTAAAGTTAACAGCTGACTTGGCAGATTTAAAAATATAAAAAAAAACTGTATCGAGGTTAATTTAAGTGGATGGAATTTATTCGGGAGGCCTTCCACACAGTTTGACAATCAAGGTTAGTGTATCTGTTTTTCCTTTGAGATTCTGCCAGATCGCTATTTTTTGTAATATATGGTTCGCGCAAGGTATTCACCGTCATAATTTTTAAGTATTATGCTCAGAGAGCGTTCTGGGCTATTGACACGCCCCAGGCTCGCAAATTCCAATACAGGGCCAGAGCACACCGTCTATGTATTCAATGGTTGTGAAAATTCAAAAGATTTTTTTCTGCATACCTCCACTTGAGAGTTTTACCTTGTTGATACCTACCGCCTCCGTTCTAAGAGAGTATCACATTACTGCTCATGGATCATAAACTTCTGAACGGTTTCTTGATAATATTCTATATCCTGGCGAAGATATGCATTATCTTGTAAATCAAAAATTCGTTTAGCTGTAGCAAAAAGATAACATAGCAATCCAATGGTGAGTTACTGCATTATGGAAAATGCAAAGCTTTACCTCCTTTAAAACGAGTTTTAGGGGTAGGCTAAACGTTCAATATTTATCACGATCCAGATTGTAATCCATCAAAATGGATCAGAGTACTACCCTATACATTCAATATGTATTATAATCCGTAAATATTTATTAAATATCATGATATTTATTGAACGTGTAGGCTAGCATATTGACGGATCACAATATGGACCACAGATGTCTAGATTCTGAATTTCATATTGTGAACCTACTGATCTTGATAAACATTACTACAGGCTAGACGTGAAGGCTAAACCTTCAATATCTAACGTGATCCGTCAATGTTTTTAACGATCCGTGAGTTCACGATTCGGAATTCAGGAATTTAGACATCAGTGATCCGTGTTGTGACACGTCAATACACGTTGAATAAATATCACGATATTTGATAAATATTGACGGATAACAATAATTGGACTACCCCACTACAACAACAAATTATGAGCTAATTAAATTGTTATTTATATCATTTGTATAAATCCAATTATCTAGTTAAGTCCGGTCACAAGGGTAATGATTTATTTTTAAATATCTAATTAATCATCATTTCTTTGTTCTCAATTTTTTTCAGTACGGTATCTTCGGTAATTCTTGAACCATGTCCAGAGACCGTCTTAATATTCAGTCCCCGTTTCAGCAATACTGAAACCGTTTGTAATTAACAAGAAAACCAGTTTACTGTAAATAAAAGAGGCTTTCCTTCTTGTGGAATGATAGTTCCGACGCTGCTCACGTGCCCGGTGCTGTAGTGGCCATAGACGGTTACCGTAGGCCTCTGTTTCCCAAACAGACCTCATCCCTCCGCCGGGCTTATATTAGGCTTGTACAGTGAGGGGCAATTTATCGGATGTTTGAACAAACACACCATTTTAACGACAACTATTCGTTAAATTCTAGTTTATGCATGGTGTTAGATTTCTAAATGACGAAACGTTACAAAAAAATGGAGTGCAGTTCTCACGCGGTATATGTGAAACTTTACCCACACGATCTCAACCAATAGGAGCCTTGAAAAATGAGCTCATAATCAAAGTGGCCAATGTGATAAGAATTAATTTTATCTCATCCTCTCGCAGGCTAAATGTGTTTGTCTCTTTTTAGTGACGTTTCCATTTCGACCGAGTTTCAAATCTCAATGGTGCTAAAGAAGTTTCACTTCAAAACGCTTCAACTTATGGCTTCTGAAGCTAGGATAAAAATTTTGTTTTCTACTTAAACCACACACAGAATACCGGTCATTGGCTGAGTGGGCATCACGTTTGGGTCCCATCCGGTCGTCTTGTGTTCGATTCCTCGGCTGGCTAAGTCCTACATCACGACACAAGAAACATTTCCGCTTAGTGTGGTGGTAGTAGATTTTCAAACATTGTTGGGTTATTTGTAACCCGGGAACGTCTCTTAAAAATAAAAAATATATATATAATTTCCCTCAGCGCTGAAGTCAGTTTTGGGGATGCCGTGTAAAGATTTTGGTGAGGAAAGGAAGCAAAGAAAGTGCTAGGAACGCAAAAGGTATGAGGGGCAGGTAGGGAGTCATGAGAGATCAGTTGCAGAGTTTTTGTAAGCCGGGCTCTTCCGATCCGGCCCGCCATGCAATAGATGTACAGGCGCATCCACCGCCAAGACCCGACACACCTCACCCGATGAACCCGAGCACCAATACTAATCCTAGCGAACCAATCGGGGTAACACAAGGTGTGTGGGGATATTAGTTATACAATAAATGGTTTCCGGAGCGGCGGTACCCATGCACGCCTCCCAAATTCAATTTCCTCATTTTACCATACATTGATTGTGCCATGTCTTCCTCGGATCTCCTCGACTTTACATCTTGTATAAATAAATAAAAATACAAAACAAAACTAAATAATATTTTTTTTAACATAAATACAAAACTACACTACGTCAACTTTAATACGACTCATACTTTATGTAATAATGTAACAAACGTTCACCGTTGTGTTCACCGTTGTATCGTTACAAAAAAACATCGAAAAATGTATGTAAGATTATAACGCCCGATAAGATTGAAAAGAAAGTCTGATTATCTTGTTATTCTCAAGTAAATTGTATCTTTGTTTGGTTAATTTATTGTGTTAGGATATGTTTTGAATAACATTTCGTCTCCTCAGTTCTTGTTTGTTCAACGGACCATTGTAGTTTTTGTTCAATCTCCACTTTAAAATTAAAAATAGAGTATAAAAATGTATAGTTAATCACTTAACTAAGAATTATTTCTATTAAAGAGACCTTTACCTTTACAAAAATAGCTTTATCTTAAACACCTTTCATAATGTTTCATTGAAATAATGAAAGAAAACCTTCTCTTTCTGTAAAATTTTCGAATGGTCTATTGAACAAACAAGAACTGAGGCAACGATTTGTTAAAAAATATCCGTTTGCTCAACAACTTTTTTTTCGCAGTTATTTTTTTACTCCAAGTAGTCACTGGTTAGATAAAGCCTTTCAATAACGTCCCTTAACACCCTATAACATATATATCGTAATTTTTTTTTATTTGATGCATTAATTTACATTTTAAAATACAATTTAATAATGTTGGCCTCAATGGTTCGTTTACCTGTGCTGAGGCTCAAATATTACTACATAATATATCATTTAATAAAAAGTATTTCATTTACTCAAATGGTATTAAAATTCAAAACCTTTATCGAAAATTTGCGTATCATCCGATTTTCTTGCAAACTGAACATTTTTTTACGTTAGCTCCACACCAGAGGCACTGAGGAAAATAATTCCCCTCAGGGCGTATGTCGTATTTGAGATGCTATGTGGAAGGTCTTTGAATAACTTTATGAGGGGTGGGTAGGAATCCGGGGTAATTGTCTCCAGGAGTGACATCTTTTCATCACTCCCACTGAGAGTCCTGCTGGAGAGGTCAAAAGGTTTCACTCAGCAAGTCTCGCCTTATCCACGAAGCTGGTGTGTAGGGCATCCACCGCCAAGAATCGGACAAGCCTCACTCCCCATGAACCCGGGCACCCCTGCTAAGTCACCAAAGATAGAGAATCATTTGGGTTGACCTGTGGCCGACGTGTTGTTGGTTATCCAATAAATGGTTTCCGGGGCGGCGGAACCCACTCACTCTCCCAAATTGAAAATTACATGAATATGGTTATCATTAACTTCACAATTTAAATAAAAGTGTTTATGACTAACATTCAGCTATCGAAATGAGATAAAACGCTCTAAATAGCCATTTGATTCGATGCTTCGCTTTTAATTATGTTATACGAGTCTTGATGCACTTTTCAGAGATTAAAGCGATTGTATTCCCCGAGCAATGGGGATAATTCAATAAAGGTTGCAGTTGTTCAACTCCAATAAACTTTTATCTATAAAACGTGTTAGGAAAACTCAATTACACCTTGGAAATACAGACTGAAGTGTTTTGTTACGGACGCTTTGTTATTAAAAAAGATACCTTTCTATTTATGAAATTGCTTCTTTATATTATAAGTAGCTGGTACCCGGCATGCCTTGCTAAGCCATTTAATAAAGAAATTGTTTCTCCCTATAAAATTTCCCGCAAATATATCAACATCGCTTCCACGGCAACGATTTATTTTGCTTAGCAATAACTCGCTTTTCTTAGGGACAGAAAAGTATGATTAATATAATGTTTTAATATTTATAATTTCATAACGCCAGAGCTTACCATTATATGCGGCCTATAGTACTCGCATATAATTTAGATTTCCATTGGTGAAAGAATTTTAAAAATCGTTTTATTGTTTTATGCGTGAAAGCGTAACAAACAAACACACGCAGTTTCGCATTTATAATATAAGTATGGATTGTGATATAAGTTAAGGTTTCTGCTCGGCTGTGGATTTATTCAATGTCTGAGTAAATTTACCCGAGTGTTTTGACTAATTAACTAAAGATACAATAACGAACTTCCTGAAATTACCAATTCCCTTAAAATTAGAACTAGTTTCCTTAACCCCTCAGGCCTCGACCATATGTTGTCAAAGGGTCAACACATTCCCTTTTTGCAATAAAATCGAGATAAATGGAATATTTCAAAAACTATTTTTGAAAGGTGATAAATTACGGTTTCAAATTTTATAAATAGAAATAAATATGTAATTATGAAACAAAAAATTTTTGCACGCCATGATAAAAATTAAAAAACCTGACGTTTCTTCAAACAAAAATTTTTGATAACAAAAAAAAAAACGTGTTTTATTAAACAAATGTATTACAATACACGTTATAGTTCATTTTTTGTCTTTCCATGCAAAAATCTTATATATAAAAATCATTTGTTTGTTTGTTTGTTTGTTCGTATGTTATGCCCTGCCATGCCGTTCATCCGATTGCGACGTAACTTAGGTGATTTGTAGTTCGCACGCCCGTGAAGGTTATAGGCTGTATATAATAGTCAGTTGTGGCGTTATGAAATTTGTATAAATGAAAATGAGTGTATTTTATATATTTTAGCGGCAGGAAGCGAAGGCATGAGGGGAAGTGTAATAAATGAGGTGGAGTTAGCGGTAGGGGAAGGCGTGGAAGGTGGAAGGGGAACGCGCGGGGAAGTGAACGCAGGAGGGGAAAGGAGACGCATGGGAAAGAAAATGCAGGGAAAAACAATTTATTTC
The DNA here is from genome assembly GCA_936435175.1 of Glyphotaelius pellucidus. Lineage (NCBI taxonomy): Eukaryota > Metazoa > Arthropoda > Insecta > Trichoptera > Limnephilidae > Glyphotaelius > Glyphotaelius pellucidus. The sequence continues at coordinate 11,777,209 of OW386555.1, read as the reverse complement.
TTTGCATCGCAACGCATGCCGGGTACCAGCAAGTAATTAATAAAAAAATCTCAAGGTTTCATCAATTTTTTTCAAATCAAAGCCGAGCTGTTGAATTTAAGAAAGAGTCGCAGAAACGACAGAACTTACAAATGATGTGCGGGCGTTTGGCGTATTTTCCGAATATGTACCGGTGCCGAAGGGATCAAGTGCGTCAGTTTATCAAAGCATCTTCCATTTAATTATGTCTGTCCAATTTTTTTGTTCCAATTAAAAAAAAAAATTTACGTCGAGTAGTTTTTGTTGATAACTAAGCTTAATAAATCAGAGTTGTCTATAGTACCATCAAAAAATTTAAAAATTAAAGTCAAGTCGGAAATACGTCTTCTGTCTGAGAATTTCAATAATTTTAATTATTTCATCACATGGTTGTGATTTGTGGTTTCTATGGGTAGACCGAGTTTAAAGTAGTTAATAGATCTTAGGAATTTATGTTGAATTTTATCAATGGTATCGAAGTGGATTTTAAAGTGAGGGGACCAAATAGGAGAACTATATTCGACATGACTTCGAACTAAAGAAAAAAATAAGGTTTTTAATGTTTAAATATTTTTATATGTTATCGTTACAACGTATAACGTAGGGAATATTTGTTTTTCTTTTGCAAAAGAAAAATTTGATCGTTCACCCTGTAATGTGCATGTTTCCTCCTAAACTAATTCATTGAAGGGACTTGTGTCGTATCAATTCTGAAAATAATATATCTGCGTATATACCATTAATTTTTGCACGACTGCAAAATGTGTTAGTCAGCCAACATCCTAAATAATTGAAAACGCTTATAATGAAGTGTAAAAACGGATGAACGCACACAAATATGTATATTGCAAATTATTTTTTAAAATTTCGCTTCGATAATTTCCCAAGAGACACTTTTGCGATCAATAATTGATCCATTTTCGGTCTCGAGTGAGTTGCGCTCATTGAGATATGAAACATTAGATTATTTTTTGTAGAATATTGACAGACAAATTGTGTTATACTAACTAACGAATCGTCACGCCGTTTCCCGAAGGGGTAGGCAGAAATAACGGACTGCCAAACAACTCGGTCTTGACTAACGTGACCAGACGTCCCGTTTTCACCGGGACAGTCCCGTTTTCAGGCAGCGTGTCCCGGCATCCCCAAACACAGCTTGGGGACGCCAAGATGTCCCGTTTTCGAAAGGAAAGAAACTCGCAGTAGAATTAAATATAAAAAAAATTCCAAAAAAAGAATCCTGGCAGTAGAATGTAATACTAAAAGATTAAGTCGTGGATACGCGCAGTAAAAAAAATCAGTATTTTCAATGGGCTTGCGCATAAAAACTCATAATGCATCTGACCATAGATTAAAAATATCTGACGAGAAAACATTCGCTCATTAGAAATTACGTTTATTAGTAAAAGTCGTCCAAGCGATTGGTAGCTACAAGATGAATTGTAATCTAACATTTTTGTGCAGTGCTCTTGAGGCGATTTTCCTCGAAAACAGGGCTTTATAAGTTGTCCAAATTTATTATTTTTGTTATTACCTGCTGCAAAGCGGGCCGGATCGAGGGAGGCCTTTTGACCTTTTCAGCAGGACTTTCTCGACCGTTGGAGGAATGGATTCGTACGTCCGTCACTCTTGGATAAACTGACCCCAGATTCCTACTCACCCCCTATACCTTTTTCTTTCTCAGAACTTCCTGTTCTTCCCTTTCTTAAAAAGACCCTCCATACAGCAACCCCTAAGATGACGTAGGCCCCGAGGGAAATTATTTTCCTCGGTGCCTCTTGTGTAGATTTTGTATAAAAACAAAATTACCTACCTTTTTTTTCGGTGTCCCGGTTTGTGGGAAAAAATAAATGGTCACGTTAGTCTTGACACACACTTCTTGCCTCATACACCTTCAAACATACTCTTCCATTATTCTGACTCTTGACACGGCCACACTCAAGAATTTGATTCAATTGATTGCGTCCCTAACCTCTTTAACCATTCACATTTGCGTCACATTTTCAATTACACTCCTTTTTCGTTCATTTGCTTTACATGCCCAAATCATCTGAACGTCCCTTTCTTATTCTTATTCATTACGCTTACTTCAGTCTTATATTCTTTGCGGATCTCCACATTTCTCACACGATCATACGTGTTTTTAATACACATGCTCTTCGAGGATCTCATTTCTACAGCATTCAGCCTACTTTTATCCTTCCTATGCCAGTTCCACGTCATACTGCCCTACGTCAGGGTAAGTACCAGGTACCAGCAGTTGTGGACTGCTAACTTCGCTTCTTTAGACATTTTTTTTTTATTAGCGCCAACGGCGTTCAGTCCTTCATTAATGGAACTACCTATATTTACCCTTCTTTCAATGCCTCTATCAGCTTCCCATCTATCGCAAACATATTTTTCAAATACGCAAACTCATCCAGCTGCCATAATATCTATGACTGAAACTTAAATTAAATAGTAATAAAATAAAAACACAAAAATATTTATTACAGAAGTAACTACTCGGTTTTGCCCGAGATTTTTATTTTTGTTGTTTTTTATTCGTCGTGAAAAATATGAAACAAAAAACCGTGCAAATTTTATAAAGCCCGAATTTGCGCTGTCTTAGTTGTAGATTCAATAATTTCAATCAGAAAATTTTAATAAAAAATATAACAAACATTGTGGCGCCTCTTCTCACAGTTTTTTACAATTAAGTTCAAATATTTTTTACAGCTTTTAAGCTCATGTTAGCAAAAACGTTGCGACCAAAAAATAGTAACTTTGACCAAAAAATTGCAGACTACAAAAGTAGTGCAAGTTTTATTTTATTTTTTTTTTTTCAAATTCTCGGTCCAACATTGGTAATAGTGTTCCGTAACTTGAATATCTCACAACCGAGCTCCCGTTTGGAGCCAGTGAGACCATGGCATTTCCAATTGGTTTATGTTTTGAGGCTGAAGGTAAGTGGGGAGGGAAAGAAGATGGGGAAGAGGAAGATGGGGAAGATACCGATCTAGTCACCAAACACTTAAGCTTTTTCTAGCAACAAACTATTTCCAACAACAGCTTAAGCTATTTCCAGCAACGTTTCAATAGTGGTCTTACACTAGGGTGATACAGAGAGTATCTTCCACTCTGGAACGTGCCACAAATTTTATAATATTATTTTCAATTTTTAAATAGTGAAAACACAAATCAATCGTTGAAAGTTATCCACCATTTACCCGCCCTGGTATAAGTAACAGACGGTTACTCCTTCAAAGCTCTTGCAAGGACTCCAATTTTTTGAAAGAACGAAGCTACATTTAATTTAGAACGAATCTAGACCTCCAGTGTCCCTACATACATTGTTAGTAAGCAGTATGCAAACTTAGCGGGATATACAAGATTCAATATGTGTTAGTACAACAAAATATAGGCAAGACAATGGGACAGGTTGGTGACAGTCCACGAGGTGGCAAGCGCTGGGTGATTGCATCCAGCAAATTTCAAAAAGCAATTGCAAAGACACAGTAAACAAATAATAAGGGCATGGCAAACGGGATCCTATCCTAACGGGTGGGTGCCTCTCCTATCGATTGGCAGTTCCAGCAAGAATGCACATGACGTTCAGTTTAGCCGTAAACCACACTCAGCTTCCGCGCCCCTAAGCCGGTTCCTCGGTGATGCTTCATAGAAAAGTAAATGGGAGATTGGTTGAAAATACCCGACGACTCTAAGAAATTCGAATCTAAGGAACAAACCAATCAAATAAAATTTATCGGCGCACGCCGCGATTTAAACTCGCGACCTCCGTATCTTCAGTCGAGAGCCTTGCCCCTTGACCACGGAAGCCGAATAATTAATTTGTTTTAAACATATTTTTTGTGCCTCTGGTAATAGTCAATAAGTTCATCTAGTTTATTCCAATATTTACATATCAATATTTTACAAATTGCAGCCATACCCCAATGTGACAAATTGAGCAAATACATATTTCGAATAGCGCGTTTCTCTTAATTAAAGTGCAGTACTCCGGCAATATGAATCTTCGTTATTTTAAAAATATTGTGCAATTTCGGATGGAAAATGCACGGCTAGAAGCCGGTGGTAAATCAAATGCCTGTTGGAGTTGCATCCAGTATATTTTTTGTGCACTTTTATGTACTGTGAACAAAGCATAGAAATATGTATCACTGGCTTTATATTTCACTGAAAAAACCGGTATTGAGAAAAACAGAAACAATTAATTCGTTCACTAATTCAAAAAGTATCTATGGATAACACTGAATACTTTGGAGGATTGACATTTTATTTACAGTTTTTGTGACCAATTAGTGGAACTCCATAATATATTTGTAGGATAACTTTTTTATTTATTCTCAAATAAACTTTTCGCGTTAAGATACATCGAATAGTATTAATAGGCTTGCGTCTGCGTGGTTGAATTTCAGAACCCGGCTTCTAGTGCATGTCTGACGCCATGCTATACGCGCCACACCACAAATAACATCTGCGTACGAGGAATTTCAAACAAAGCTGCCGTTGTAATTCGGTTTCGAATTTAAGAATTCGTCACAATATTGATGGCCGGCGTAGTCCAGCGGTAAAGCACTTGACTCGCATTCCGAAGGTCGCGGGATCGAATCCCGGCATGGCAATTAAATTTTATTTGTTTAATTTGTGTTATTTCACAATTTATTCATTTAAAAAATAATATGTAGTATATTTGCGGCACGTTCCGGAGTGTAAGATGCTCTCATTATCACCCTGGTATTACCACCATTCAGTATTAAAACGTTGCTTGAAATGGCTTTAGCCGTGTTTGGTGACCAGATCTGAATAGTCAGATACTTCCCTCCTTTACCTTCCCACTACCCTCAGCCTCACAACATACCTCAATTGGGGATGCCATAGTCTCACTGGCTCCAAGCGGGAGCAGTTGGGACTCTTGTACGGTATTCATATAAAAATTTTAAAAAATTTGCTTGATTAGGTTAAACCTACGTCCAAATAATCAAATTCAATACGTATTTTAAGATTGATCTCAACACCGAAACAGCTGTCACGAAAGCGTTACGCAACCAGCATTATTATACTTAAATTAAAAAATATAATTGAATTACCTTTGCCTAAGTGAAAATGTCCGCATTATCCAGAACTCTTAACAGTGCAGTTACTATTTTTTTCAACATGCAACATGAACGGCGAGTATGGATACCATTAATTGGATAATCAATTCCTCTGCAACAGGTCACTCCAAGTCTTATCTACGTTTGATAACATACCAGGGGTGACCTAGTTCATGGGTGAGGCTTGCTCAGATCAGAAGAGGTCGATTGTGGGAGACCCTTTAACTTCTGCAGCCAGACCCTTTCGACCCATCACTTTGCACCGCAGTGGAAGGGAAGCTTAAGTCTCGTAAAACGAGTTATTTTAAAAAAATTAATTTCATAATGTTTCTGTTCATGCAGGTGCTGTTGTGACAAATGTTCTTTCTAAATTTATTTTATTCTTGTAAAAAATTCTAGCACTTTCAAAATCTCAGTTCTCAATGTTGCCTATTCAAATTTGTCTATCAGACTAGACTACTTAAACTGGTTTATTCTCTACATCAATTATTTAGTAATAAATACATTGGGAATTCATGTCATTGTCAGATATTTTTGGTTTATAAATGTTTAATTTTCTAGTACTTAGTAAATATTTAAAAAAATATAGTGCTTGCAATTATAATTTAAATTATGCAATTATAATGTTCTCCATAATGACCTTGAAAGCATCTCATCCTTTGGAAAGTAACTTTTTAATTTAATTTAAAAATTAATTTTTTATGTTCCTAATAACTTGATCTCCCTTTTTGTTAATATTTAAATTTAAATTTACGAATCTTTTGCTCTGTTTTATTCTTTTTTATTCTTGTAAAAAATTACTAGCCCTTTCAAAACCTGAGTTCTCAGTGTTGCCTGTTCAAATTTGCCTGTAAGACAAGTCTTCGTAAACTGGTTTATTCTTTATATTCATTAAATAATATATAGTATATTTGCGGCACGTTCCAGAGTGGAAGATACTGTCACCATACTGATATACTGACATACTGATCGCCCTGGTGTAAGACCACCATTCAGAATTGAAACGTTGCTTGAAATGGCTTTAGCCGTGTTTAGTGACCAGATCTGAATAGCCAGGTACTTCCTCCCCTTCCTCTTCCCTATCTCCTTCCCCTCCCTACTACCTCCAGCCTCACAACATACCTCGATTGGGGATGCCATAGTCTCACTGGCTCCAGACGGGAGCAGTTGGGACTCTTGTGCGGTATTTACTGTAAAAAAAAAAAAAAAAAAAATAGTCATAAACACGTTGGGAATTCATATGGCATTGTCAGATATTTTGGTTTATAAATGTAAAATATTTAAAAAATTATGTAATGTATATAGTGCATGCTATAATTTTAATTATTCAATTATTATGTTCTCCAAAATGACCTTGAAAGCATCTCATCCTTGCGATCTCTTGAAAGAAACCATTCCTTTGTCCAAATGCAATCATTAGTGTTCTCCAAAATGACTTTGTAAGAATCACATCTTTGCGGTACTTTCAAGGACATAAAGAAACCATTCCTTTATTTAGAATATTATAAACTAATTGTGTAATTTGGCTGTCCTAAAACGGGAAACCTTCCCAGTTGGACAGACCAAGCATAATTTTGTAAGGTATATTACTGTAATATATATGAATAAATAAATAAATAAATGAATTGCAAAAAATGCTTTGAGTCGCGCGTCGCGCGTTGCCCGTATTGTAATTAAAATAATTAACATTGCTTGCTCCTTCACAACCGTGTCCCATAGTCCCAAAATATACGTGTTATGAAATGTTATTGCGTTGTAAACATAATTTTGACTTTAATTTTTTGACTACAGAAAAGTATTTTGAAATCCGTTTCATTATTTAATTTGATGTAAAAAATTTACATGTGAATTAATTTTAAAATTACAATTAATTATTTTTTACGAGTAATTGCATAAATTTTCTGTCTGTCTGCTTGTCAGGACCTTTGATTTGTGTATTTATCTTTGATGAAAATTAAATAAATGGAAATCATGGGAGCTGTGCGACGGGTCATTTCAGCGTTTCTTTTTAATATTTTGCTAATATGAATACCGAACAAGACTTCGAACTGCCAGAAGCCAGTAGCACTGTAGGGGCGTACACCCAGCTGAATAATGTAGGGAAGGGAAGGATATAGGGAATATGAAGGTTGAGAAGTCTTTACATGGACGTAATTATTGAATTTGTTCGAAACGAAACTATTGAGTTTATTTCCTTCGTCAGTATCAACGTCTTATCATTATATATATATTAATCCTAGCGAGAGATCGTACTTACGTCATCAAAATCGTCGGCTTTCTTCTTGAATGAAAACAAAAAAAGGGAGAATATGTCTTGTACGACATTACGGAAAAGAGCCATTTAATTTTTTGGAGGGGACGCGGGAGAGGAAGGGGAGGTAGAAGGGGAACGGGACGAATGGGAACGGATACACAGGGAAAAACAATTTCTTTATTATGTGGCATAGCAACGCACGCCGGGAACTCGCTAGTAATATACATTTTTTTTTTAATTTTCACATGTAGCAAACACTTTGCGGGAATACATAATTATAATAAACACAATAATTTATTTTTTTATAAGAAAAAATCTCTTTTTATAACTTTTGAAGGTTATTCCCATCAACGTAATATATCATTGAAGAAGGAGATAACACTTATAATCTAAATAAAAATATGAAAGAAAACAAGACACAGAAAAATAGAAAAAGACAATGGTCGCAACTGGGACTCGAACCCAGACCTCTCGTCTAACCGGGACGTGCGCGTTATCCAATTTCGCTATTGCCACCTTCTGTCAAACCGTCATATTTGTCAATCTCATATTTCAAATATTTAGAATCAACAATATTATCTTCAACTAGTTCTTTTTTCCATATTTGACAGAAGGTGGCAATAGCGAAATTGGATAACGCGTACGTCCCGGTTAGACGAGAGGTCTGGGTTCGAGTCCCAGTTGCGACCATTGTCTTTTTCTATTTTTCTGTGTCTTGTTTTCTTTCATATTTTCATTTAGATTATAAATGTTATCTTCTTCTTCAACAATAATTTAACTTTGTTTTAATTCCATTTTACTATTTCCTTATCCAACTGGTTTTGGTGCGACCTGAACCTTCATCAGGAATGAGTAAAAATATATTTTTTAAAACAAGGTTATATTATTGTACTTATTACATCTTGTAAAAGCTTTAAAAATTTATTTTTAAATAGAAGGGTAAAAACTCAAATTTTAATATTTAATTGATGAAGACAATATTAGCGACATTAAATCGAATATCTGAAAATCGGAAAAAGATACGGTGTCATCTAGGACTCGAACCCAAGAGTCAGGCTAAGAGAGTTAGGCTAAGGTCTTGGGTTCAATTCCTAGATGAGATTATATCTTTTTCTGATTTTTCTGTTTCAAATTTTCGCTAATATTATAATAATAATCAGCATTAATGCTTAAATTAATTAAAGCTTCAAAAATGTTCAATGTCAATCGTCTCAATGATATTTTACAATTATCATTTTCAAAAATATTTAAGGCAGTGAGAGTATATATTTAGTATATATAATAAAAGGATTATATATTATATCTACCAATCTTCATAAGTGGTAACTTCAGGTCAGCACCGTTTCTTTCAGTTATCACTTCAAAAGTTCAGCATGAAAAAAATATCTATCTAAAACTTTTCTTTCTCTAAATTTTAGTTCGCGAGGAAAGTTCGCGAAAATCGGAAAACAAGTCCCCGCACGCCTCTGGAGCCGCCACCAGTCATTCTGCAAGGAAAAGTTCCGCACTTCGCCAGGGGCGGCCCGAGTAAGACGGAGCGGAGAAGTTCCAGCAAATCTCATTAGTCAAGTACTTTGCGAGGCTTTAAATTAGGCTGCTTGTTTGTCACTTTTCTGAGAAGAGCGATATTAGGGCGAATATTTTTTTATATGAATACCGCGCAAGAGTTCACTGTGCTAGCTCCCAATCATCTGAATCCAGTAAAACCATGGCATCCCCAAATTGGACATGTTATGAAGCTGAAGGTTATGAGGAGAGGAAGGAGATGGGAAAGAGGACGGTGGGTCAATATTTGATTCTTCAAATCTGGTCATCGAACAACGCTACAACCTTTTCAAGCAACGTTTTAAGCCGCCGCATCCCAAATTTCTACAGATTTCTTACGCATTTCTTACACACTTGAAGTTTTTAAGCTCTTAAAAAAATAAAGGTTAATTTTTGAGATAAAATCTAAACGTTCTGAAACGCAAATTAAATGAAATTCCCACGAAGAAAAAAATTGCAAAGAATGCTCCGAAAATTATTATAAACACGTTTTATTCACTTATTTTAGATGTTAGGTATATCTATGAAATAATTCACAGTGTTTCTTTAAATACTATTTTAGATGTTCCCCACGAGATTTTTTCTCTATTTAAACGTCGTTTTAGTCGTTTTTTATTAAACATTTTCCAAATTTTATCGTTTTTAAAATAAGTGCGCTCTCTCTAACTTTCGTGTAAGCATAACTCTTCATCTTCTTCTTTTTGAGCGGGTTTACGGTGCCTTAATTCTTAATTGTGGTCTTTCACCAGGCGATATTGAGTGTTTTTTCCTGCTAGAAGGAATTAAATTTTACAAAATTGTAAAAAAAGAAGATGTCATAACAGAATGAAAACTAATAAGGTATGATTTTAGATTTTTACTAGCCAATGTTTCGGACAGCTTTACAGTGTCCGTCATCGGGGCATGTGTGTGTCCTGGTGATGGACACTGTCGGCTAAAGAAGGAGCAACTCGTCAGAAGACCCCAAAAATAATCTTAAATAAAGTAATCTAATTATTATTAATAATTAAAATATGTGTTTTTTACGTTAGCTCCATTCAAGAGGCCGTGAGGGAAAAAAATCCCTCAGGGGCTATTTTATCTTAGGGTATCCTGTGTGGAGGGTCTATTAAGGGAAAGGAAAGAAGAAAAATGGTATGAGGGGTAAGTAGGTATAATGTTTGACGGACGTATGAATCCATCCCTCCTACTGCGGTGCAAGGCAATGGGTCGAGAGAAACCGACTGGAGGTCTAGTTCAGGTTCAACCAATCTCTCCCGATCGGACTCACTACGCAGTATATTGGCGGCAAAGATGGCCAATGCTTGTGCGTTGGCCGCCAAGACCTAGACAAACCTCACTCCGTGATCCCGGGCATCCTTGCTAAGTCACCAAACATAGCAAGCCACTTAGCGTAGCGAACCACTTGGCGTAGCGAACCACTAAGCGTAGCAAACCTGCAGAAGTGTTGGTTATCCAATCAATTCTTCTACCCATATTCGCCTCCCATTTTGAAAACAAAGCAACAATGAAGTAACTTTGTACAGGAATTCAGTAAAATATTTACAAAAAAAAGTTATCTAAAAGTTTTCCCAAATGTAAATACTCTTGTTAATTAATTAACTGCTCTGGAACTCGAATTAATTCGTTACAATTGCGACGCTTCGAATTGATTATTAAGTGTATCGATTAATATAGAATTAATATTAATCTATGTCAGTAAAGTACGGGCTTATTGATTAATGCTATGGCGACAGCTTTATAGGCAATTACCCCCAAGGTCGAAACAAAATTGCTACCAATTTTGTTCATAATTCATATTAAAGTTATTACGACTGAAGCAAATCATTTGTACAGGCCTGGATTCAGAGAAATGCTTTAATTTTTAATAATCCGGAGAGCGTGCATGGCTGATACAAGCGCAAAGAATAAGTTGAAGAAAAGGACACTCGATGATTTCTGGAAGATCCTAGAAACGAATAAAATGTTGAAATATCGATAGCGTAAGGAGAGTTTGAGTCGGGTAGTGTAAAGAGTCAAAACATAAGTGTGTATATGAGACAAGCGAATGCGAATGAGGTAATGAATGTGCGCCAAGACAAATTTATGAGGCGATCTATCTTTTATTCCTACCACTACGGGAAAATTGCTGATCGTTCATTAATTATATTAAATTCTTAATAAATAAAAATAAAAAATTATTACAAAGAATTTTGGTGGAAATACAAGACCGACAACGGATCAGACCTGGACGCGATAAATTACGAAGTCAGCGCAGTCGCTAAGTCCTACATAAACATTCTGATCACTGTGTTGATTTAATATCACTTAGTTCGTTAGTTTAATGTTTGATAGCAAACTAACCTTTGTGTATAATATTAATAACTTAAAATAAAACAATAACTTTGTAAACACCACTTTTAAATTTCAAATTGCATAAAAAGTGGTGTTTACAAAGTTATTGTTTTATTTTAAATTATAATGTCACATCACAAAGTATCTGCTTCATATGAACAAATATTAATAATATTATCAATAAGGCCCTAAAGACTCTTGGTTTTGTTTTGAGAGCTGCAAAAGATTTCAATAATTTCGGCACATTTAACATATTATATAAAACCCTAGTACGATGCCAACTAGAGTATAACTCTACGTGATGGTCTCCCTTTTACAATATTCATTCTGACAACATTGAAAAGATTCAATATAATCTCCTAAGGTATAAACTATAAATTGCATACTCCTGTACAAAACATTGATTACAATTACCTACTGGATAAAATGTCCATATTCAAACTTTCAGAAAGAAGAATAAACACAGACTTAATACTATTACACAAAACACTGCATTACAAAATTGACTGTCCTGAATTGCTTCAATTAATAACATCCATATTCCCAAAAGATCCGGCCGACATTTATTACCATTTTACTTTAACAACACCAGGACACTGTCTTACCAAAATTCCCCAATTCCGAGACTTCACAGCCTCGGAAATAAATATTCTGATTTAGCAGATATATTTCACGGTTCCATGCCAACTGGGAATAATGTCAACTCAACACCTCCTTGAAAAGTCATTTAAATCTATGAAAAAAATAATTTTAAATTAGCCGATAACCCTAACCTAACATAACCTATTTAACCAATTTTTTAAACATATTTTTTTATCACTCTAAATGACTTATCTGAGATGGTTCTGAGTTGGTTTCATTCCGAGTTGGCCGGTCACCATATTTCACTTTACACATAACAAGTATAAATATTGTTTATTCCAATTCTTCTTTATATCTAGGCACAAACAGACGTGTATAACTTCTGCAATTTTTTGTTTATATTCAATATTTTTTTATGTAAGCCTTCATATCATTTCTACAAATGTATTTTATTTTTATTATGTATACATATGCTTGTGTTGTTTACATTTTTTTTCTCATTATATTATATTATATTTATTGTTTTAATTTTCAAGTAGGTACTTAAAATAAATATGCACTCAACTTACAAATTAGAATGTAAAAGCCCATTAGGGCGTGTAACAAATAAATAAAAATAAAATATGCTTGCGGTAAAACGTCTCACAGGGTTAAAACTTAACACAAACTTTGATATGTTAACTAAAAAATTGCAAAAAAGGTTAATTTCTTGAGTAAGATAAAGAGAAAATTAGACATTTAAACAAATAAATTGGTCTACAACACCGCTGTAGCATCTCACCCGAATAATACAAAAGAGTGATCTTTTTGAGCAATAAAACACAAGTTAAAAGAATGGAAATAATTATCTTTATTGCGCTGTTGCAGATATACTAGAATAAAAACCCTGCAACTTAATATCAATAAATGCCAACTACTATCAAGTATGTGGCAACGATTAATGCCAACTACTATCAAGTATGTGGCAACGATTAATGCCAACTACTATCAAGTATGTGGCAACGATTAGTCTACAATACCCAAGTATTTATTTATAAGTTAAAAAATAAAATGTTACCTTATTATATATTGAATAATGTTAGAATTAAAAGTACAGTACAAGTCTTGCAGTTTTTCGTTGATCATGTCTCAATGTTTTGAAGTCCAAATTTTAATAAGTAGGTAGTAAGTAATATTATAGTGGTTTTAGAAAAGAATATAGTAAATATATATAAGATGTAAAATTTTGAAATTAAATAAAATATACTTAAAAAAAACAAACAAATCAGTAGTAAAACGAGTATCAACAACAATCGCCGCCATTCGCAAACTGTCAATGTTTGATGACACTGACTTAATCACGTGACACTGTATGAAGATAGTAAATAGACTTGACAAGATCAAAACTCATTTGAAGTTGGTATTAGAATTAATTTGATCATTTGAAAAATGTACCTATGTTTTTCGTGGTATTTTTATACCTACTTCAAGACATTAATGGTGAAGTTGAAAACATGTGAAAATTAGAGCCAACACTATTAAAAAGCATAAATTCTCACAGATGTTGCCGTTTGCAACACATCGATATGCAAATATCCTCACATAAATTGAATCTTCTCTCATGCTTCACCCTCTACATTTTCTGCAATTCAGCGGCCTATATTCAAAAAGCACCTTGTTTAAAATATCATTTTCAATATATCAGAGACACTAATAACCATTGTCGCAACTTATTTTTGTCAATTAATTATAAAATGGATTCAAGGGAGCTCGGAAGGACATTACTAGCCACATTCCATTAGAACCTTTGTTCGTCATCGGAAAGAGAAATAATTTTTCTTCTCAGAAGGACTCAAATATTTATATTTGATTCCATGGATGAAATCCAAAATACTGTGTGAATACAATTATCAGTGAACGTTTACAAATTGGCGAGATTTATAATTTGAAAAATAAAAATTAAATTATTTATTTTTTATTGTATAAACGGTTTTTTTGCTAATTCCGAGGGAATGTGTTTTCTGGTTACCGAATTTTTTAGCCATAAGTTTATTTTGTTTGATAATAAAATTTTATTATTGAGGAATATCAACATTGTTTGTCGGAACAACTCTAAAAAACTATATTTATATTTTTTCATTTCTAAAATATTATTTATTTTTATGATAACTTCAAAAATAAGATATATTTTATAAAAAAGATGTATTTAAAACATTGCGGAAGCTTTCCAATATTGTTTCAAATTTCACCGTATTGCTGGGATTTGTAGGTATAAACATTTTATAGTGTGATGGGTTATTATTGCTGTGACTAACGGTTCAGATAAGGTGAAAAGCGCAATATGCAATTTCACATTGTTTTGAAATACAATGAATGACCCTTGTTGAAATACAAATACCTTGGTTGGTGGCAAAGTGACAGCGCTCTTGAAGTAACTTTTCATCCAATTATAAATATTATTATTATTTGTTATTTCCGCCTACAAAACCTGATAAAATCCAGACTGCTGCCCAGAAACACCAGGATATTAGTCTTAAAACACTTATTAGACAAGTGCTCACGTACGCAGCTGAGACGTGGACAAGGAATGAGTGAGCTCTGGACGTTTTTGAAAGGAAAATTTTAGGACCGGTTCTAGAAAATGAATTTTGGCGCAGACGTTACAACAATGTTAAAATCCATACGCTGATTAAGGAGCTTAACGTCACAAAATTTATGAAACTGGGAAGACTTCAGTGTTTTTTTTTTTTTACAGTTAATACCGCACAAGAGTCCCAACTGCTCCCGTCTGGAGCCAGTGAGACTATGGCATCCCCAATCGGGGTATGTTGTGAGGCTGAAGGTAGTGGGGAGGGGAAGGAGATAGGGAAGAGGAAGGTGGGGAAGTACCTGGCTATTCAGATCTGGTCACTAAACACGGCTAAAGCCATTTCAAGCAACGTTTCAATTCTGAATGGTGGTCTTACACCAGGACGATACTGATAGTATCTTCCACTCTGAAACGTGCCGCAAATATACTTTATATTATTTTAAATTAATAAATTGTGAAATAACACAAATTAATCAAATAAAATTTATTTGCGCACGCCGGGTTCGAACCTGCGACCTTCGGATTGTGAGTCGAGAGTCTTGCCTCGGGACCACGGAGGCCGTCGTGTGAAGAGAATGACCGAGCATCAAGCGCCAAAGTCCCTGCTGAACTCAAAACCGATAGGGCGAAGGAGCCTGGGAAGGCCAAGATTAAGATGGAGCGACAACGTCCTCAAAAACATTTCTACCTAGGAGCTTCTAAGCCGGAGAGAGCTGGCTTAAAACCGAGAAGAGTGGAGGAACATTCTTGAGGAGGCCAAGACCCACCAGAGGTTGTGATGGAAGATCTAGCCAGCCGAGGAATTGAACACGCGGGTGGGTCCCAAGCACGATGCCCACTCAGCCACTGACAGGACAAAAACCCTTCCATGACCACTGACTTCCGCTGACAGGACAAAGACATTACAGTCGTTGCATTACATTATCAGTCCACCGACTTTCTAAAAATTTTCTTCATAGTTGTAAAAAATTACATCTTCAAAAATTTGATCCGTCTGTTTTGACTCTATGCAATTCAAATCTCCATTTAGCGTAGGCAATCCCTTGAAATTTTCATTGGTTGCTCTTCGATTTTGTAACAGGGTTGTGAAAACCGTATCTTATACGTTTTTACAGCCCCCAATGGGGTGGCCTCCCCAGGGGTGTACGTGACCCTCCCTTATTTATTTTATGTCAAATCCAGGGGCGGATGTTATTCCTGAGATTCGTAAAGATTTTGTAAAGTTTGCGCTACTGCAGGTAAAGTTAGGTGACTTCAGAATGGGCTTTTTAAACAACCCTTAAAAGTTTTTTGCATATGCACTGCATATCTACCTGTCATGGGAGTCAGTGATACTTTTTTCATTTTGCATTTACTCCATTCAGGAGGCCCTGAGGAAAATTATTTTTTTCAGGGCCCATGTCATCTGAGATGCTGTGGTGAGGGTCTTTTTGATGCGAGGAAGGAATGAACATTGGTCTTGAACAGACCCATGTTGTAGAAAAGAGGAAACAGAGGCTGGCAAATCGTTCCACAGCCGAGCTTTCGAACACAAGAACTAGTCGAAGAAGCGACCCGTTCTCGTGCGACAAATAATGTCAACCCGACTAAGCACCGGTGCCGAAGGGATCAATCGCTAGTTCTTCGGAGCATCTTCCATTGAAATTCCGGTAGAACAAGGATAGCATCCCACCCGACGCCTGTTCTGTAAAGATTGAGTTTCCGCTGTGTTGCGATCAAAAAACGTTCGAAATGTAGGCCTCAACGGCAAATGCACGCTCCTCACTGTTCCAACGAATGATAGCGACTAAGCTGTGTCGGAACAAAACTTTATAGTTCCGCCTCTCGAATGAGATCACTGGCGCTCCGCTACAGCATCAACCGACTGAATGGCGCGTATTTAAAAAATGAAGTTTTGCTGCCGCACCCCGTTTAACTCTACTCTTATAAAATTAACAAAAAGGAAACTAACGAGAAGGAAAAATAAAAGTATTTCAAAAAGTTGAAAATTTACAAAAATTAGTCTGACTACTCCATTTTCTCCCTCTTTCAAAATCACACCGTAAAAAAACTACATCGAAAATGTTACAATCATTACCTAATTAGAACATGAAATATCCTCCGATCCAAAAAAGCTTTGGATTTATGTTAAATTCAAATCACAAGGGTGCCGAACACTGTATTCCTTAACCTTTTCATCCCGGAAAGAAAAAAATCACTCATGATCCGAAGGGGGGTCACTCGTGGACCCCAGTTTGTTTTGCTTATTAAAGGGTGTTAATGAAGTAATTTTTTTGTAATTTGTTTTGGTAATAATTAGAGGGGAGTGTATTCATCGTATTTCAGCAGTCATTGTCAAAATCGTTTGATAAATAAAGTCATGATTAATATTCTAATGAATTTAGACCATAACGTGTATTCTTTCCATAGAAAACAGAAAAGGCGGGCCGATAGCCAAAATAACTCATTTTTTCCGAATCTCGGCTGGCGATTGACGCTTACAGGAAACGACCCAGACCGAATGATCTTTGACCGGCAAGCGACATTAAAGGATTGTAAAAAGAGCAAACAAAATGCGCAGTGTAAGCAAATGGGATCTAGTTCTTTCCACTAACAACTTAGAAATTACTTGCTATCACTTAGAATTGTTCCGATACTTCCAGCAGATGGGTACGGGGTAACGCCCGAATAGAGGGGAAGGGGGGCGGGCGGGACAGGGGGGACTCCGCCGGAATTTGAGAGAAATTATTTAATATTAAGAAAAATAGTAATGCAATATTAATTTTTTGAATGCAGGTTGATACATCTCGTACTTTTTCATTTCATATCTTTTAATTTATGTTCAAAACCTTATTATTCAATCTCTCTTATTGTATAACGTTATACTTTTTACCTACCATCTTTACTTCTATGTACCAGGTGTAAAACCTATTTATGTTATATTTGTTATTGAAACACACTAGTATGCACTAAATCATAAAAATGTAATTTTGTATGTAAAAGCCCATAATGGCGTTAGTGATTAATAAAATAAATAAAAATAACCAAATTGTTTTTCTAGGATTACCCAAATTATTGAATATGTGGTTAAAAAATCAACTTACATACAGCGTAAAACTCTCGTTAGTGTAAGTGGGTTCCCCCGGTCCGGTGCGAAAATATTAAGGATAAAAAAGCTGAGAACGTGTCTGAGATTGTGTATTTACTAGCCAAATATTTCAGTCCTGTTTACACCAACGATATTCGTTCTTCTCCGCCGCTTCCGCTTCACGCGATTATATCAACTAACCGATCGGGTCGCTTCATCACATGTTATTTGTCACTTAAGACCAATGACATTATTATAAAATATAGACTCGCCATTACCTCACAAACTTGAGAAAGTATGTGGCATGTAAGAAACACTCCTGTTTTCCAGTAAATTCTTAATTCAAACATCATTCATCCATGTAAAAAATAGACCTTCAAGGAGTGTGAGTGTATGAACGAAGTAGATATAGGACCTGGCGGCGTTTGCATATTGCGCCGAATACTACGTTCTACATCACCGATGTGACTGAGATGCAAAATACGCTTACTCGCTTACACTAAGACGAATACGGAATGCTGTATAAGACAACTTACTGTCGTAGGTTATCATTTTTGTTTGCTATCTCACTTTCTCTAATGGCGCTAAAAATCTTCCGGAGATAATCGGCATAATTGTGTTTTTTTAAATTATTAATAATTTTTTTTGTTTTAACGAATGAAGTGTTATTCCTTTTTTATATACGAATACCGCACATAAGTCATAAGTCACAACTGCTCCCGTCTGGAGCCAGTGAGACTGTGGCATCACCAATTGGGGTACATTGTGAGGCTGAAGGTAGAAGGGAGGGGAAGGAGATGCGAAAGAGGAAGGTTGGAAAGTACCTGGCTATTCAGATCTGGTCACCAAACACGGTTAAAGCTATTTCAAGCAAAGTTTCAATTCTGAATGATGGTCTTACACCAAAGCGATACTAAGAGTATCTTCCACTCGTGCCGCAAAAAATACTACATCTTACTTTTAATTAATTAATTGTGAAGTAACACAAATTAATCAAATGAAATTTATTTTCCACGCCGGAATTCGATCCCGCGACCTTCGGATTGCGAGTGAAGAGCCTTACCGCTACACCGCGAGGGTCGTTCATTTTACTAGTAAAATGGAAACATTTTCTCATCACACATGAGTGCATTTTGACGTTTTTTTAATGCAATTTACTTACTAGTAGGACACGACCTTACGCATCGCATGGCAGTTGAGTACTAAAACTACAAAATCGAAGACAAATACAATTGCCTTGTCTTTGGCTTACCACTTTTGAGATCCTTATTACGCGTCTATAAAATTATAACGTCATTGCTTAGGACACTTGCAAGTGGTGGCGTCTACTTGATATTTGTTTCCCTGCTTCATCCACATTCATTTCCGCATTCACATTCATTTCTTGTTTCATTCACTTGCTTCATTCTCATTTAAATGCTTCTCCTATTCAATTTTATTCATAGAGGTAAACACTCTCAGTATCTCCGTGGTGAAGGACCACCGTTCAAAAACGAAAAAGAAAGATATACATTTAAACTAAACCAAAGGCTATTCCCTAAAATTTGTGATAAGAGATCGTTCTCCCGCGAGAAGTGCTGTCAGATTTGTGTGATTTTCTACAGCTGTTAACTGAATCAATAATCATGCATACTTGCAGGAATTCGTGTTTAAAACGACGTAAACTGAAATACGTGACAGCTCACCGCCGAAATTTTGACATCGGCCGATAGAAAAAACAAATAATAGGCGTAGAAAATCACACAGATCTGACAGCACTTCTCGCGGGAGAACGATCTCTTATCACTATATAGCCTTTCTGGTGTTATAACTCACCCAAAATTGAAGAATTAATCTGCAAGGAATTGGATGGTACTTTAGCAATTCAAACATGAAATGTTTGAATTGCTAAAGTATTTAACACTACAAAGTTCAGAGTGGTTCAGAAACATTAACGACTTTGAAGCTCGGTCGGATGGTCAAAACATCAGCGATCGGAGCCAGAAGATGAGGAGTGTGATTAATGAAGTCTTTTCTAAATTGTTGTTTTTTTTTTGTATTCTAGTAAAAAGAAAATTACACTTTCTCTCATTTAACCAGAAATAATGAAATATATTAAACCAAACTAAACACCATACATTACTCTGTTTATCAAGAATATACATAAACAATTTTTTTTTTTAATTTACCCACTTTTTTTCATTTTTAATGTCGTTTGGGAGGCAATTATATAAGTCACCCCTCGTAACCAATGTATTGTTTTCCATAGTTAGTGTGGATGGCGTTTAAATGTATGTTATCGTGTTGTCGTGGAAAGTGTTTGTGTACTTGGAACGTTTTAATGAATTCTGTGTTTGTATGTATTAGTTTATTGTTTATTTCGTATATAAGGAAACATGTATTGTAATCATACATTTTTCTTAATGTTAATAGTTTTGTTTCTATAGATGATCTAGGCTTGTAGTGAAATAGTTTTTTGATTAACTTGTTTGTATTACTTGTAATTCATTTATATATGTTTCTCACTGTTTCTGTTTTATCACAATTCTTAGTACATAATTTTTCATCCTTTTCATGCATAAACAGCGTACGACCAGTTTTATGCCTTTGAATTTCAATAAATAAATAACACGGGAAGTACATTTTAATCCTTCGTAAAACCTTTGAGAGCTGTTCTCTCATACGTTTGCTCTTAATATGGTTGCCGTATGAGTCTTCAATTTCTATTTGTTTAGGAAAGCTACACTATAAAATTATGAAATAAACTGAAAACAAGCATAGAAATTATGTTCTGCAATTTCGTTAGATTCCTTTGTTTGCTTGAGTACCATGCAAGGCTTTTGAAAACAATTATTCAAAACACGAAACAAATTCAAATTACGCTGAAAAGATTAGTATTCCATATTTGAAATGAAAAGTGGAGTGTAGGAGTGTTGCTATTTGATGTGGTGGGATGGATATAGAAGTTCACAGCTCATTGCGAGGGAACCACTTTATTCAGGTGACGTAAGATGGGGTAAATAAGACACGATGCAAAAATAATAAATGTATCAAGTTTGTGAAATACAACATAAAGAGTAAATTTATTGTTTTTTTGATATTTCATACGCCTAGTACCCTAGCAGGTATTCATCTGAATTACATATCAAATTAATTTTATTTGAATAATTTGTGTTATTTCACAATTAAGTTATTTAAAGTTCCAGAGTGGAAGATACTCTCAGAATCACCCTGGTGTAGGACCACGTTTGGTTACCAAATCTGAATAGCCAGGTACTTCTCCACCTCCCTCTTTCTATCTCCTTTCCATCTCCACTATCTTCAGCCTCACAACATGGGGATGACATAGTCTCACTAACCCCAGACGGGAGCAGCTGGGACTCTCATAAAAAAAAATCTTTTTTGTAATTTAGACCTTCACCTTTGTTTTAAAACTTTTTTTTACATTAAATATTCATCCTCCATTTGTGGATGCCATAGTCTCACTAACCCCAGACGGGAGCAGCTGGGACTTTCATAAAAAAAATCTTTTTTGTAATTTAGACCTTCACCTTTGTTTTAAAACTTTTTTTTTACATTAATTATTCATCACAACTTTTTAACTGTACATTTTCAGTGAATTGTTATAAAATAAACAGTCATACTGTAGGTAAAATTCCTAGCGAGAGATCGAAAGTGACGATCCGGTATCTTCTGTCTTTTTCGTTTTCAAACAAGAAGCATGGGAAAGAAGAGGACTAACGCTGATGAAGTCCGTCTCGCTGAGACAAGCTTAGCTGTTCCTCACCATAAAGAAACGAGATTTATGTGTGGTGAGGAAATTTAAGCTTACATTTAATATCGTATTATAAGAACATAAGTAATAAAATAACATCATTGGTATCGCAAATGCGACACGTGGAGTGGACTGTATCAATATATTTAAAAAAAAAATGTTATGCTTGTGAATACTTGACACAACTATGGGGAATGGTAAACAGATGAATGGGGAAGGAAACTGACTTACCCCTTATGATTGATGTTCGGCTCAATATTATGGGTCTGAGGGAGCACTAAGTCACTCACTGCACAAGCTTCCATAAAACTGGTCGATGTTATATAAAACTGAGAGAATAATGATGTTCGTTGCACAGTTTCTTTTAACAGACTTACTAACGATTGATGTTGAATGCGCCAAGAGATCAATGTAGATCATTGCAAGCACATAACACACTTAGACTTCTTCAACCGTGGATTTTGAATGTGCAGAGAAGCTATTCTGAACCATTGCACCGCACATAACAGACTCACTGACATATTGATTTTATTGTTGTACGGTAGGTAATATTGTCAGTAGGGACAGGTAATTGTGGTACAAAAAGGATGGGTAGAGAAATGGAACAAGGTATATAGATAGGTATACATAGTTGCATCAACAATCATAATAACAAGAAAATAAATATTCTACGATATGTTTTAGTGGTTAATGATAACCGTTAAAATTAATCATTATTTTGTTGCACGAGTAAGTCTATTAGAACAAAAATAGGAAAACCCGTGAAAAGAGATGTGTAGAACTTTCCAGGAACGTCGACAGAAAAATTTGAAAAGTTTTAATGCGATAAATTATTTGCAAACCGATAATATTGTATATAAATGCAAGCTTTGATACATATAGAATAAAGTTTTTTTTTAATATTTTCGACGATATTATTATTCAATTTATAAAAAACAGTTTATTAATAAACAAGTTTTTTAACTATCATATCTAGAAAAACCTTAAAATTGAAATGAAGTTCTTCAAATTGAGCTTGACAACAATAAATAAACAGAATCAATTCACACACCAGTTCGCATTCACCCAGCTTTACCAGTAATTGAAAATGTTTCATGCAGAACTTAATGTCGACCATGTGGGCAGTTGGCAGTTTGCTGCGGAAAATACGGAAAATTCTAACGGAATAATAAAATGAAAAGTTAGACATTTCGCAAAACTACCGGGAACCAGTCCCGACAGGAAAAGTTTCAATTCACTAATTTGGTTTTATGAGATTTTATTGAATTATTTTAATTGTTTTCCAATGGTCAATTGAATAAAAAATTACAACATTGGGATGCAGCTTTCGAAAGTTTTTTTTAATGACAGTACAATAAAATATCGCACTGAACGATATTTGTTTACGCAATCGGTTGATTTATTAAAATATTATGTGCTTTGACATGAAAATTCCTTCCTTGACGTGTATAACGCAAACAAATCCAAACTGCACCTAGTTGTCTGGTTTAAACTATGGCATTCCCATTTAGGGTATTTTGTAAAGCTGAGTTGGGAGGGAACTTAGATGCGAAATTAGAAGGTGAGAAGGTAGCTTAAAAACTATATAGATGCTGTCACCAAACATGGATGTAGCCTCAAATTCTAATATTTTTTTTAATGAAGACAATATTTGCGACTCTCAATCAAATATTTGAGAAAGAAAAAGATAACATAACATCTAGGAATCGAACCCTACATCTAGATCTTAGCCTTGCCGGGGTGGTACTCTACCACTGAGCTTATGGAAACCTATCTACCTCGGTCGTACTTTACAGCGTCGTACTTCGACTAACAACTACCAAAGTTATCTTCATTTTCTTGACGCATATTTTACTCGCTGCTATCTATGTATGATTGCAAGATTCATCTCGAACTAGATGCTACCTAGATTTTTATTTTATATGCGACACCTATTTACTTTTTTTTTTTGTTATTGTTTTTGGGGTGTTATGCCGTGTTTCGCTACCTCCTTCATTAGCCAACGTTTCGGACAGCGTTACAGTGTCCATCATCAGGGCAGATGACCAAATGATATTGGTGAGAGTGTTTACTTGTGTGTCGAAGCGATACCGTGCTGCCAGCTCCATTTCTCTATGAGCTGGTGTTAGAAAAAATTCAGCATGGTTTTTTGCGTTTAGCTTTGGTGTACAATTACTGTACTTGTACTGTATTGTACTTTGGTGTCAATTACTGGATACCAAGAACTATTGAGCTTAGCTCCGTCGTCTCTGTTAATATTGATGGGGTTTTTATGGATTTCAATTGCCTCCGTAATTAGGCGTGCTCTGTAACAATAACAAAAATACTTTTTGGCCGTGAAAACCTAAAAACATACCTGACACCTATTTACTTTTCTACAAGTCTAGGAGAAATACTTATTTTGATTTTAACTTAATGAGTGAAACCTCAAATTGTATTATTCAATTAAGACAATATTAAAAACATTGAAGGTTATCCACCATTTACCCGCCCTGGTAACGTAAGTTACGTGAGTAACGCTAAGTACCGGATGGTTACTTCTTCAAGGCATAATTTCTTTGAATGAACGATTCTGCATTTAATTTTGAAACGAATTTAGACCTTCGTACGCTGCATGTCCCTGCATTCGTTGTCAGTAAGCAGTATGCAAGTGCTTTGTGGATACAATATTAATAACTCTCAATGGAAAATTTGAAAAAGAAAAATCACAAAAAGATACATCTACTAAGAACTACCAACATTACCTTCACAAAGATAGCAGCCAATAAAAATATGCGTTAGGAAAATGAAGATAATGTTGGTTGTTCTTAGTCGAAGTGTGATGTAGTAAAATACGATCGAAGACGATAGAGTCCCATTAGCACAGTGGTAGAGCGCCGCCCCGGCAAGACCGAGGACTGGGTTTGATTCCTAGATGTGACCATGTCACTTCCTGTTTTTTCTGATTCAAATTTTCAATTGAGAGTCGCTATTGTCTTCAATAATTAAATGTATAATGCCATTTGAACCCGCTGCCTCCAGATTTGTACCCCTTACACTTCGACCACGGAGGCCGTCAATGATTTTCTCATCACTAGTTCAATATCGCACTTGACTTAATTTAAGAGTTTAACTTGATCACGTTGGTTAATCATTGGAATTTCTAAACAAATTTTATTTTTCTAACTTTAATGAGCACCAAATGAAGATTTGATTTGAACATAATTTGCTAAATCCTCGATTGTATTATTAAGTGACTTAAGATGAATTGATCGGTATTAAATTAGATAATTCCATTGAAGTTAAATTTAATGAAGTAAGTCTTACTGAATATTGGATTATGCTCTATTTGTACAATGAGATAAGGGAAGGTAATTCGTGGTAAGGCAATTTGGAGATAGATTTTTAACATAATTTAGTTTTTAGTATTCATTTGCTAAAAAAGGGGGTTTACCTCGGAAAGAAACGGAATAATCTGAAAATTTATATTAACCTTTTATTTGGCATTTTAAATGTTGTCTCAAAAGTCTCGTGTGAGTGTCATTAGATATTCAAGGTCAAAGGTCGCGAAAATCAGTTTTTTGAAATATCTCGCTTCCATTGTAAAAATTGGAGAGTATAAAATTATCTGCAAATTTTTCCTAAGTATTTTTTATACGCTTAATCATTTTTAAGATAGAGCGCAAAGAATGCGGAGCGCTAAATCATACATAGCGCAAAGTATCGTGGATTCCAGTGATCTTGCGTGTATGTATGGCTAAGCGCTCCGCACTCTTCGCGCTCTGTCTTAAAAACGGTGAAACATGTAAAAAAAACAAGTTTTCTGACAACTTTTATGATGATTGCAAATACGATTCAAGGCAAAGGAAGAGAGATATTTCCAAAAAAATGATGAAAAATTTTTTGCGACCTTTGACCTTGAATATCTAAGGACGCTCACACATGACTTTTTTGAGAGAATGAAACAAGTTCTTTGTTTAAAACCACTTTATTTAAATTTATATTCGTCGACCGGTTTCGGTCGAACTCGACCTTCTTCAGGACAATAAACATATAAACTAAATTAAAGTACAGAGTTAAGATAATGAGGTAAACACAAAAGAAAGAGAGAGCATATAAGAGAGAGAGAGAGAGAGCATCAGATAATGGTTGGGGGCGGGGTAGGAGGAGGGGTCAAGGGAGGGTGGGGGTTAGAGAGGGAGAAAGGGAATAACTTTAAAATGGGACTGGTGGTTAATTCTAATTGTTTGTTTAAAATTTGGCAATTATTTTTCTTTGATTTTAATATTTCTAAAGCTTCTAGGTTATTAAAGCGTATTCCTATTTTATTTATATGGACTATTTGGACTCCCGTATTTTTATTAAAGGTATGGTCAGTATCAATTAAGTGTTCGGCAAATTCTGAGAAACCTTAGGTTTCTCAGAATTTGCCGAACAGAAATTATTAGAAATATTAAAATCAAAGAAAAATAATTGCCAAATTTTAAACAAACAATTAGAATTAACCACCAGTCCCATTTTAAAGTTATTCCCTTTCTCCCTCTCTAACCCCCACCCTCCCTTGACCCCTCCTCCTACCCCGCCCCCAACCGTTATCTGATGCTCTCTCTCTCTCTCTCTTATATGCTCTCTCTTTCTTTTGTGTTTACCTCATTATCTTAACTCTGTACTTTAATTTAGTTTGTATGTTTATTGTCCTGAAGAAGGTCGAGTTCGACCGAAACCGGTCGACGAATATAAATTTAAATAAAGTGGTTTTAAACAAAGAACTTGTTTCATTCTGTAAAATGTCAAGCCACAAAGTGTTTGCTTTCTTCGATGACTTTTTTGAGTTAACATTTAGATTGCCAAAATAAATGTTTAAACAAATTTTCTGTTTATTCTATTTCATTCCGAGGTGAAACCCTATATTGACTGGATTGTATTTCTGAACTGATTGGTATTTCCCTGTAAACAATTTGTCGTAATATCCTGTAGGTACTCGGTGTAGGCTGGTGGTTGTTAAGTAAAGAACAACAAGGTTGCGTGATAAAAAACCTTTAATGAGTTCCTACGAATTATAATTATTGTTTACACACAAACACGGTCAGCGCTATGGTCTTACGATAAAAATAGTACTACGTAGTAAACACTGGGTCAAGGTTAATTGCGGATAGTAGAGGCGACTGCTTCGGTGAGTTGAAAGAACACTGACTCACTCGAGATTGCGTCCGCTTTTATAGCGTGGGCGACGAAATCAATAATGTTCTGGAACGCCGTGAAATCGGGGCACGGCGCTAAACGGGAAGACTCCCGAATGTTCTTGTCACCGTGTTCCTAGGTGCGCGAATAGTGCAGGAACTTTTGCGGAGGTGGCAGATGATATTACTTGTCAGGTAGGTAGGTCCGTGGCTCTGTTCCGATGGACTTGGTACCTACTGCTTAGTTGCTTGCCGTCTGTGCCAGAGTGCTGACGGGAGCTCTAGGAACTTCGATTGCGTATATTTTAACACAGGCGCCATTTCTGGATACATCGATACATTTCGGGTGCGATCCACAGCGTGACGTAGCGAAGGCTGATTGCTATAATCCTTTACAATAATAAGAAGATGGTGGTACCGTTACATATTCACCTGAACAATGCATTTTTCATCAGACTTTTAGGAATTCTGTTTAGTCATTGCATCTAACTGACTAGCCGTTATTAAGGCGGGAAAATGCCCAAGTTGTACATCGTTTATGAGTTTGAGTTTATTGATTTTATTCTATTTGGGATTTCGTATTATTTGTAGTTTTAACAATGTATTTCAGCTGTAAATTTTTCAACGTATTTGTTCACAATAGTGACAGCAGCGATAAATGATATTTGGTAGATCCATCACCAAAATACGTAATATAAGAGCTTAGATCGGCGAGGTAAGTTGTGAGTTGTTGAGGCTTTTTTTATTTGGATAAAACCTTTATTTTTTTATAATATCTCATAATAATAATGGCAAAGTAATAATAATACACTGAGTGCACGTTTATATTTTATTTCCATGTATAACTAAATTATCCATGTTCGGTATTAATTGAAGCATAATTTACATATTGTTTCCAAATTTGCCCGGCCATAGAAATATATGTATCGCTATTTCGGCAACGTCATCTCGTTTTCGTTGACGGTGAGTGTGGACAAACGCCCTAAGGATGGATGCCATATTAAGACCCGGTAATAAGTGTTCAAAAAGAAGAAGAAAGTAAGGTACATAAAAACGAATGTTAGAGGGAGCGTTCTTATATTAAAACATGGTTATAATTTAGCGAAAATAGTAATTTTTTTTAAAAAACACGAAATATTTAAAGTTAAATCATAATAAACAAAAATCTCGTAGAAAATATCTTAATTAGCATTTTTCATACACATAATATATAAAATAACATAAAAAATGTGTTTAGGGGTCGTCCATCAATCACGTGATGTTTTTTCGTAACTTTTTAACTCTCTCCCTCGCCCCCTGGTGATATGTGGTGAAGTTTTAGACTACTCCCTCCCGCCATACCAAAAATCACGTGTATTTTTTTAGTACAAAGTATATTGAAATTTTCAGAATATTGTTTTTAGGCAAAACTTACGCGGCAACGATTTACGCATGTATTCGGCATCAAGATCACAGCCTTTCTGGCGACTGGTGAGCCGAGCGGTTGTTGCAACGCGCGGGGAAATCGTTGCTTGGAAACGGTGATTCAAGGCGTGATATCTCATTTTATCTCCCCCCCCATAATTGGCAAAATTTTTCTATCGAGGGAATTTCGTGTATTTGTCGTGGTAAATGTATTCTTCAAAAATAACATTTATTTTTTAAAGAGCTTAAAAACTGAAAGTGTTTTAGAGAAACGTATTATAAATATGTTAAATGTGGAATATGGGGGATAGTAGTTCATTTCTTAATTCATAAAGATATTATTAACCATTTCCTTCTTAGTTTTAAATATTTTTTTCATCGTACTGTCCTTTTATGACACCTTTTTTTAAAGATGCATTTAAAAGGAAATATAAGCTAAGTACTAACACTAGCAACTGTGTGCCTAGCAATTTTCAGGACGATCTGAAACTTATTTCAACACTGAAACTGAAACGGGAACTTTCAGTTCTGAAACTGAATTTACCCTGAAATGTACTAGTCGGACAAAACTGTATGAAAACTAAAACTATGATATAATTGAATTAGTTTAGTCTATGATCTGTAGAGTACCAGGTGGGTCTTTGTAAATAAATTTTCCATTAATTTTGCTGTATTTTAGATAGATTGAATTTAAAATATCAATGACTTTCTCAAATTATTAATTTATTCACCTTAATTATTTTAATTTGTATTTTGTTTGTTGACAATTTGAATTAAATGACAATTCACATCCTTTTTTTAAAATAGCTAGTATATTTTTTTATTATTTAATATAGATATAAGTGGGTACAGTGGTGGTATTATATAAATTACATATCGGTACAAAGGATAAGATATTGAAAGGAAAAATAGAAGGTCGCTGAGGGCCTGGTAGGAGACAAATGTCTTGGCTACGAAATATACGAGAGTGGACCCGCCATAGAAGGGTGGAGGAGCTATTCCGGGCAGCACAAGATAGAGAGAAATTTTCCTGAGTGATCGCCAACGTCGGGGGGACCTGATTTGGCACACAAGGAAGAAGAAGAATCGGTACAAAATATATTTAAGATCTCACCAAAGAAGAAATTAGTCCGTGTGCTTGGTGAGCGAGTTAAACTAATTATAAGGAAAATAGATTACATATATCATAGGAACAATTGAAATTTCTGGATCATCTATATGTCTATACTTTACTAACCGGTTTTGCCGTGGTTACAATACTTGTTAAGAAGCTTTTTTTATGACTGCACTTCACAAGAGTCCCAACTGCTCCCAACGGCCAATGGGACTAAGGTATCCCTAATTGGGGTATGTTGTGAGG
Organism: Glyphotaelius pellucidus; assembly: GCA_936435175.1. NCBI lineage: Eukaryota > Metazoa > Arthropoda > Insecta > Trichoptera > Limnephilidae > Glyphotaelius > Glyphotaelius pellucidus. The sequence goes on along the minus strand of OW386555.1, from coordinate 11,748,067 downwards.
CTTAATTTAGGGGAAAGGAGAAGGAAATGGGGAAGAGGAAGGAGAAGAAGTACCTGGCTTTTACATATTTCAAGCAACGTTTCACATCTGAAAGATGGTCTCACACCAGGGTGATACCGAAAGATCTTCCACTTTCTAACTTGCCGCAAATATACATTACATTATTTTAAAATTATTATTGTGAAAAAACCCAAATCAATCTAATTAAATTTACTTGCGCACGCCGGGATTTGAACACGCTTCCTCCAGAACGCTAGTCGAGAACCAAGCCCCTCGACCATGGAAGTCATAAAGCTGGAAGGTACTCATTATTTTTTTTCGCAACTTATGAAAAAATCTGTTGATATCTCATCTAATTTTTCATTCACAATATATATTCAAAAGCGTCACAGTTGATAGAATTGACGTGACGTAATGTTAAAATCTGTGCAAATTTCATATTGGCAAAGCTTCCGCATCAAGAGTTTTAAGTAAGACGCATTAAATCATTTAAAAAAATTGAAATATTCAACGATGAAAACGTTAAAGATGTTGCGAGCTGAATATAATTGTATTTTAGAAATTCTGGACGCGCAAACAGATCTCTGATTTATATTAAGTAGATCATCAAAAATTTCTTAGTATTCATAGACATATGAATATTATTAGACGAGAATAGACAGGTGAGGGGGTACAAACCAAATACAGCGGGACGCGAAGGGGAGAAGATGACTCTCATGATATGTGATTCGTCAGTAAATCAATCTGATAGTACACAGGCATCTCGCATTGTAATATCACCATTTAGTTCTTAGAGCTGGTTCACACTCAGCTATCAAATATAAAAGATCATAGCACGCCAAATAACGCTCTCCATACAATCCCTTCAGACCGTTCACACCTAAGCGTTTTTAAGCGCAGATCAATCATAGATAATACACATCTCAGACGTAACCGCTCCAGACGCGATATCCCAGAAGATAACTCTCCCTTTCTCCGACTAAAACAGGAGAGGGGGTCATTGTAATTACGGAGCTGCCTAGACCCGTGGATGACAGATGTCAAGTTGACAGCTTTCAGTACAAAAAATATGCGTTCCGTTGCCGCTCCCTAATTCGACTGACCCCCTCTCCTACCACAGGAAGAAATATTTGATAGCCTCGTGTGAAAGGACAAAAGATAAGCGCTCGCAAATCAACAGATATCTGCTCGCAGATATATAGCTCAGGGTGAACTAAGCATTAAAAGTAAAATCTGCTTTTGAATGAATAGACCTTTTTACATTGGAGCGCGAATTGCTCGCCACGTTATGAACAAATTTGCAAAGTCGAAATACGGCAAAGTAAAGTTCACCTGTTTTTAGAGTCGTATATTTTGTTGCCGTATTTAGTTAAGACACTTTTACAAATGTTTCATAATTTACTTACCCCAGTAAAAAGCGACGAACACACTTGAGAAACGCCAATATTCGTTTTGGTGATAGATGGTTACTAAAACTGATCATATTATATGATCTGAATAAGCTTAAAATAAAGTAAAATAATGCTTACCTTTGAAATATAATAAAACAATTGGATTTTTTATCTTTTTCACGTCCATTTTTACACGTTTTCATAAAACAAGTCACCATTTTTGCCGTGTTATTTCGTAAAATGAGAGCTCAACGCTGGTTCACACAAGAATGATGACGTCACATTTTTTAGATTTGCTCGAGACTATTCGCGAGCCCAGCTGGCTCCAAATGGAACCGGTATGGGAAGGGGGTAATAATATGCTTTTATCACTTAGGGCAGGTCTGGTAATATTCATATGTCTATGGTAGTATTACAAAAATTAAATTTAACACTTCGTTGAATGAATTCATTTGTGAAATTCTGCCTACTTTAATAAATACTGCCTACGTAAATCGCATCCCCCGCGAGTTGAAGCCTTCATAATTAATTTTATCCATTATTATATTGAAACGCCTCCATATTTTCATACTCCATGCAAAATAATAAATTAAATACGGTTTTACGTAGCGTCATTCTACGAAAGATATTTAAATATTTTTTTCTTTTTAAAATGCAATGAAACAGCAGTTTTAGCACATTTATTTATACTAGCAGTTAAAAACCCGCTCCTTAAGTTTTTGCTACTAGGCTCTGCGGGCGGCTTTTAATTTGGTTTCGCCCAGTTAGTGCTGCTGACCATTTTATAAATCCAATAGGAACTGGTTCCAAAATTAACCCGTTCCTCGGATCCTCTGTCATCCAGTGTAGCTAATCACCGGGATAACCGAAACAGGCAATGACGCTGTACGTAATATATAGCATAAACTATATATTACCGTCAATCTTTCCATATCCGGAAAGATACTACGCATTCACAAAATTGTAGCAGTTATAACTAGGTGGAACATGTCCCAATCCGGTCTGTATTCAAAACCGAATTACAACCGGAACTTTGTTTGAAATTCCACGTACACAGGTGTTATTTGTGGGACGGCGCGTACGGCGTGGCGTCAGACTTTTACTCGAAGCCGCACTCTGAAAGTCAAACACGCAGAAGCAGACCTATTAATACTAATCGATACCAGATAACCTTGAAGAAAACAGTTTCCCTCGGAGCCTATTTCTTATTTATATGTATTTTTAGGGAAAGGAGGAAGAAGACGTTTTGGGAAGGAAAAAAGATATGAGGGTTGGGTAGACAAGACGGTGGGTCGAGAAAGTGACCAGTTGGAGAGATCAAAAGGACTCCTTCAACGAGTCTCTTCTGGCCCGCCACGCAGTAGGTGGGCAAACCCATTTGCCGCCAAGACCTTAACAAACCTCACCCATGAACCCGAACACCCCTCCTACGTCACCAGACGTAGTGAACCGCTTGGGGTGACCTATGGCAGAGATGTTGGTTATTCAATAATTGGTATCCAGTATGCAAATTGTTTCATTTAGAGGTATAATTCGGTACACAATTTTGAAAGTCTAATCAAACTTTGGAAAATAATCGTAAGTACTGACACTGGTTTTACGATTTTTTTATTAATAATAAAAGTTATGTTGAGTGGGCAAATTATTAAATACTTAAATAAATTTAAAAGAACATACCATCGACTTCAATTTCTACCTTAGTGTAATTTCTCTCTGATTTCAAATAAAACCACTAACGACCGAACAGCGTACACACCCGAAAGAGATGGATCGCAGAGCGGGCAACAAGCACACATAGTAATGTTTTGTAAACACCTCACTAGGAGAACCTGCGCTGAGGTGTTTGCATATTTTTAAAAAGTATAGTTATTCTGCCGTCACAAATAGAAAAATAAGTATTCTTTTTGAGACTATCAAGGAGTCTTCGTGCTAAAAATATATATTTTTTTTTATTTAGTAAAATATTTACACATTTATGTACGTCTATCAATCGTCTATTTAATAAGTCAGACATCTCCCAAAAATTGAGAATTGAGATGATTATACAATGTAACAGTAAACTCTGTCTATTTACTAATCTAGTACTATACTCATTACTCATGAACACCACCGAACCAATTATAAAGCAAAAAACTTGTTGTGCAATTAAACACAATATTGACATTTTCTGGGTAGTAATATATTTCAGAATGTCACACTAATGGACTGTTTTACCTCTAATGTTTTTGTCCACTGGAGCAACAACACCAAATAAATAAATTTGCCTCGATTGCTCGAGATTTCGAGAGGATCATTTTTTAATTTTTCGCCAACATTAAAAAAAAATCATACTTTTGAATTCAAACAGGGTAACATAAAAACTTATTGAAGTGCTATATAGCCAATGAATTAACCATTATTTTGCCGTTTATCTCATATTTGTAGAATTTTAAAAATATATATAAAATAAACGTAAAATTTATAAGGAGAGGTACTTATTCGAATCAATATAGAACATTTTCGATTTTCGATTATGTATGTTGTCTGTGGTAAACTTGATAATGAAAGGTGCATATCTATGGAAAGGGGTCTTAATTTTAACCGTAAACAGCTGATCAGAAATTAAAAAATTTTAAAAATTTATTTTTACTTCATTCTAAAATAGTCTACGAAGTTTGAATTTGCGACATCTATGGTCGTTATAGACAAAACATTTCAATACTTCTCTCAAATCAAATCATCTCAAAAGTATTCCGAGATGTCCGACTAATCAGTTGTTCGATCGATGTATCAGCATTGAATTAAGGAATGGGTAACTACGTACTGGCTTAAAAAATATATAATTTGTAATATCTCACCCTTAAGGATCGTAAACGCACAAGCCGCCACTGTAAGCTTGTATGAACATTAGCAACGCAAGTCTCGTCTCACTAAAAGCATGAAATAATTGGGACATTACCTACACTCTAGACTCACACTGCGCGCTACACGCCTAAAGGCGTTATGTTCCTCGTAAGGCGCCCAAGGCTGTTCCACTGAGTGCGGAAGTTAATTAAGATTATTATATAATTCTATTAGAAATTGTGGTTACCCGACATTCGTCACCGTTGGCTGTGACTGAATTAGGAAGCTATTAACGCAATGTAATACATAGATTTGCCTTTACCAAATTTTGTATATACATTCAGAATTGTAATCATTGTTCAAGTGGAACGTTGAAAATCTTAGTGGCGTGACGGTAGGAGCTTGGTTTGAGTTAGTGGCGTATCAACAAGCCCTTACGACCCGTTCGCATTGCGAATACCATAATTTTAGTAGAGTGGGTTAGTCAGCTCTTTAGTCGATTCAATCCATTTCGTTCTAATTTTTCGGCGAGTAGCGCTCCCCTCCACGCGTCCCTGCGCACTAACATGCGCAAACCCGCCGTTTTAGCAGGGTTCATTTGTAGACGCGCGGAAAAGTCGTGGCATTGGAGCGAAGATGCAACTCTAAAATTGTTAATTAATATTGCTATTAATCTCATTTCGTGTCCATAATTTATTTATTTTCATTTTAATAATTTATTCTTCCACCTCTTCTAAAATTTCACCTCTTTTAAACATTACAATATGCCTAATTAGCGTATTTACTTTGCTTTGTAGCAGCAACCCGTCAACCGCCGTCATCTTGCAACGAGCAACGGGGACAAATGTACTCTACTTGAAAGTAATGCGAACGATTTTCGGCGAGTCAGGTGGCGAGTTTCTCGCCACTCGACTTATCATCTGCATTGTGCAGTGAACTACTGGCTTAGTCTGAACAAGCCTTTAGGGCCCTAGTACAAGCAAATCGATAACTTTGCAGTATCAAACGTCTCATAATATTTAATATATGTAATATCAAATATTCATTATCATCATTTTATCAATTGTTTTGTGTTTAATTCGTAGAACTCGATTTAATTTTTTTTATATTTAATTAAAATTAAATTTGATAATTTTATTATCAAGTTCTGCAAGTATTTTATTATGTATTTTAGTTACAGCTGTTTCGGTTTTTAAGACCATTTTCAAACTGTCATTATTTTAGATCGGTCAGTGGCTGAGTTGGCATAGCGTTGGGGTCCCACCCGGGCGTCCCGTGTTCAATTCCTCGGCTGGCTAAGTCTTCCATCACGACTCAAGCAACATTTTTGGGTTACTGTGGTGCTAGTAGAAGAATTTCACATATTGTCGGGTTATTCGTAACCCGCGAATATTTGTCTCACTTTTCAAAAAAAAAAATCTAATCTTTATTTTTTTTTTTTTTTTATATGAAATACCGCACAAGAGTCCCAACTGCTCCCGTCTGGAGCCAGTGAGACTATGGCATCCCCAATTGGGGTATGTTGTGAGGCTGAAGGTAGTGGGGAGGGGAAGGAGATAGGGAAGAGGAAGGTGGGGAAGTACCTGGCTATTCAGATCTGGTCACTAAACACGGCTAAAGCCATTTCAAGCAACGTTTCAATTCTGAATGGTGGTCTTACACCAGGGCGATACTGATAGTATCTTCCACTCTGGAACGTGCCGCAAATATACTATATATTATTTTAAATGAATAAATTGTGAAATAACACAAATTAGTCAAAAAATAGAGGTGTTATACAAAGGTATTTGTTTTTCATTAAATTAATGATGACACCCCAAAGTAAATATGCCTATTTTGAAGAAATAAATAAAATTTATTTGCGCACGCCGGGTTCGAACCCGCGACCTTCGGATTGTGAGTCGAGAGTCTTGCCTCGGGACCACGGAGGCTGTCAAAATATCTAATATCTAATCTTACCAAATATTGAAAGTCTGATATTTAATATCAAATAATATACGTAGTCTTAAGACTTGTACAACACAGCTGTAAAAGATAAAAAGATCATTTGGCGTAGCCTATTTCGGCATATCGCTCGACGTACATTCCCAATGGGAATATATGGCGAGCGATATGCTGAAGTAGGCCAAGCCAAATGATCTTCTGTCTTTTATAGCTACGTGTGACACAAGTTTTAATGTCCTACATTTAAATTCTACAACTGTTGTCCAAGAATTATTAACCGCTCTAATTTAAAAAATCTGTAAAAAATTATATTTACAAAAAAATGGAATGACATTTTAGGTCCCCACTATTTTTTGACATAATCTCCGTTACGATCGATGCACTTGGTGAGCCTTGGCACTAGGTCCTTGATTCTTTTATCGTAGAACTCCGCAAAGAATGCCATCGCCTTAACAGCAGGCGTCCATCTCAAACGGGCGCAAAGATCGCACTGAAGCAGTTACCAAACCGGATTATCTCGTTTTTTTAGGGGAAAGTCTGAACTACATGCTAGTGTTGCCATATTTTGAAAAATAATGTCCACGTCACTAAAAATGAGAAAAGGTCTTTAATCTTGTCAACCTTCGTGATTTTAATATTGATTCGGTGAACTTATCATTAGGCTATGTTAAATCTGTTAAATCTAATTGTTACTGAGTCACTCAATGTCAAGTCTAAGGATGGGTTGTTTCAAAAAATTTGACGAATTCGTCAAATATTTGACGTTAATTTTCACGTTCTGGGTAAGTTCTATTCAAGTTCTGTGATGATTTCAGTTTTCTGAAGCAGCTGGCCTATGATGATAAAATAACAGAACTCGAATAGAACTTACACAGAACGTGAAAATTAACTTCAAATATTTGATGAACTCATCAAATTTTTTGAAACAACCCGTCCTAAGACAAAATAAGCTAACAACGCGACGTTTGTATATTGATATACTTAGCTGGTAAATACATCGATACTTTTATCAAATTTCAAGTTTAAACCCGTGTTACGCGTTTTATTGCCTATTTCCGTAATGACGTAACGTAAAAGCACTGTTTTACGCAATACACTCACAGAAAAAATATCAACAGATGACAGTTTAAATAAACTTAAATAAAACATAGACTAGACAAGAACAAATATAAAAATGTTTTATCGTCATTTCGCTGGGTTTCTTGGTAATGATATTTTTTGTAGTTGAAACAACTTGTTTGTCATTTGCGAACTGAATGCGGTTTTGACTAAACGACCTTAATTTGCCTAAGTAAAGCGAACTTTCATCTCAGAGCGAAGAAAGCGAGGGAGCTTTAAGCTCTTAAGCACAATTTATTTTACTTTGTGCACAGCACTGCGATACAATTATAAACAACTTTACTGAAACACCTTGATTTAGCGAGAACCTATGAACTGGATAAATAATATTTTTAATCCTTTTTTAAATTTAACTTTTAACATTAACTTTTAATCTTTTTTAACATTAGTTCTACACAGGAGGCCCAGAGGAAAAAAATCCTTCAGGGCCTACGTCATCTTTGTGGATGCTGTGTGGAGGGCCTTTTTATGGAAAGGAAAGAGAGAAGAAGTTTTAAAAAGGAATAATGGGTGGGTAGGAATTTGGGGTTCAATCCAGGAATGACGGACGAAGAAATGAATCCATCCCTTCCATTGCAGTGTAAGGTCGAGAGAATCCGGCTGGAGAGGTAAAAATGTCTCAATCAATCATCTCTTCTGATCCCGCCTGCCACGCATTAGGTGAGCAAACACATCCGTTACCAAGACCTAGATAAATCTCACTCCAAAAATTCGGGTACCCCTGCTAAGTCAACAAATGTAGTATATTGGGATGATCTATGGCAGAGGTATTGGTTTTCCAATAAATGGTTATTGGGGCGGCAATACCCTTACCCGCCTCCAAAATTAGGCGTTTACACAATACATAGCTACACTTACCTACATACATACATCTATACATCATGACCCTCTACTTGTAGTTAGTATTGTTACATATCTTTCGTTCCCATTAGACCCATCATTTTCGCTTTACCCACATCAATCGACCCTCGCCGCATAAACATCTATACCGCTCATATACCGCATACCGCGACTAATACAGTTATTTGTGCACAATAAACCCAGCCAGGATAGAAGAGATACCAGCACAGTGAGTCTTTTTCTCTTTTCCTTTGTGTGCATATTATCTGCATTGTGCAGTGATCTTCACACACATAAAACATGCATCATTCATGGTCCTTCGACATACGCAATCGCAAAAAAACGAGGCAGTATGTATTTTTGTTACAGTTGTTTCGGTTTACAAGACCATTTTCAATCTGTGGTTAAATCCACTCTTAGGCGACTTATTTACAAATGGTCTTGAAAACCGAAACAGCTGTAACAAAAATACATACTAAAATACATGCAAAACTTGACAATTTAATTTTAATTAAATATAAAAAAAAAATTAAATGGAGTTCTACGAATTAAACACATACACAATTAATAATTTATTTAGTATTTACTTACAAACACTGGTTTTATATATTTATTTAACCTTTGTTTCGTAGACATTCCTGGGTTTTAGTGAGTTAGAAATACACACTGAGATTTGCGAGTCGCCCTGACATTATTCAGCTGTGTTCCACCAAAATTTTAATCTACAACTGGTTGTTGTGACACGGCCGAGTGAAAGAAGCATAGTAGGAGTCATTGTTCAGCTGTGTCCCACCAAAATTTTAATCTACAACTGGTTGTTGTGACACGGCCGAGTGAAGGAAGCATATTAGGAGTTATTGTTCAGCCGTGTCCCACCAAAATTTTAATCTACAACTGGCTGTTGTGATACGGCCGAGTGAAGGAAGCATAGTAGGAGTCATTGTTCAGCTGTGTCCCACCAAAATTTTAATCTACAACTGGTTGTTGTGACACGGCCGAGTGAAGGAAGCATAGTAGGAGTGGAAGTGGCGTAGCCGCGTCCGCATCTTCGTTGTTTAAAAAAGTGAGTAAATTTTACTCACTAGTACCTTCCTAGGGTTAAATTGTTATTCGGTGAAGACACGAATAAAAATTTTTGGGCCATGTCAAAAGTCAGAACAATAGGAGGATTCGTGCAAGTCAATGTATGAATGTGAACGAAGCAAGAATTGTGCGCAGACAATACTGAATGGCGCTTCAAACTTTCCGCCAATGCCTGAAGAGGTAAGACAGAAAACATTTTGAAAAATGGTTTGAAATGTAACGACCTACCGGTTGGTAGCTTGGTATTTATTGATTTCGATCCCCTAATAGTAAGTCCTCCATCATTGCAGAAGTCACATTTTTACGTATGTGGATTTTGATTTCTAAAATTCTGAGATTATTTATACATATAGCACACACGAAAAAAGCGCGAGCGAAAAACATTATTTCAAGTAGTCATTCATTACACGTTTTGAAATATCATGATCAAACATTTAGTAGAGTCGAATATAGTTTTTGAATCCCACTCTCTCGTTGCTCATTCTTAAAAACTTGCATTTATGTTTTCTTCACAATAACTAGATGACAAAAGAAATATGATTGTGACTGAGGATGGTGGGAATTTTGGTGCGCCAAATTTGGTGGAAAGAAATAATCTTACGTTCAGAAAGTCTTCCATCTGACCCGCAGGACCAGAAGAAATCCCCCTTTGCAAGCCACATCTGGCCCGCGGGCCGCCAATTGCTGATCGCTGTTCTACAATGTATATTGGCTTAAACCATCTTATTAAATTTTATCAAACTGTTTTTTTTTTCTGAAGCGACCCGTCTAATCAGTCGGGTAAGTAGGTACCTATGTTTCCTGTCCCTGATTGTAAATAATTAGAAATAAATTAGAAAGTCATATTTGTACAGCGCCCTTAAATTATTTTTCATAAAAACGGCGCTAGGTGCACATAACATCAAATTATTATAAACGCATTTCGTGGTTTGTGTAGGAAAAAAACATTTTTCTTCGATCATTTTAAAAATGTCACCTTTCAAATATTTTATTGTGTGCCCGTAACAGTTCTGGGTAGTATTTTTTCTTTGGTGTAAATAAATGGAGCATACGACAACCCCGGCTAATATTCTGTTACCGGGGTAAGTTGGACAGAAAAACCCTAGAAACCATTGACGAAAAATTGACTAGGTGGTATACCAGCATTTAGCATCACCGAAATTAAGTTAAAAATCGTTCAGTCTCTGTTTTAGCACTAGATTTTAGATAAGTTGGAAGATCATCAATGATTATTTTTTTTTTTTACGTGAGCTCCACACAGGAGGCCCTCAGGAAAATAATTTCCCTTTGGGCCTATGTCATCTTTGGTGATGCTGTGTGGAGAGTTTTTAAAGAAAGTAAGGAGGGGAAAGTTTTGGGAAGGAAAAGGGTTTAAAGGTGGGTAGGAAACTGGGGTTCAGTTTGTCCTGGTCATCCACCTCCAAGACTTAGACAAACCTCACCCCATGAACACGGGCACTCCTGCTAAATCACCAAATGTAGCGAAGGGGGTGACTATGGCAGAGGTGTTGGTTATCCAATAAAGGTTCCCGGGGTGGCGGTACCCATTCTCACCTCCCAAATTGATTATTGATCAAAATGTATCAACAATCTGACGTTATTATTTCGCTAACGTCTGTTAAGTTTAAATTTAAGAATCCAACTAAGTATGCAACTGTGTCATATAAAATGTAATATCTAGTACAAAGAATTTCCCAAGTTGCCTCTAAAATCACGAAACACTTAAATCTTTAATGGCATATAGCTTATAATTTAAAGCAAAAATAAAAAAGAGGCTCGCATCCGTACTAGATATTTGATACACCTTTTGATTCCAGAAATAATTTTTAGTTTGGTTGGGTATTTTGATCTAAAATCCAAATTTAAGATTTGTATGAAACTGGCCGAAATGGACCGCGCATACGTTCCTCTTAAGCTGCGTATGCAAGTGAAAACAAAGCGCAAGCCGAACCATGAATTATGGGAAAGGAGAGAAGCAACCGTCTCCGTTCTCTGTGATTCGGCGCGCGCTTTTTTCTCACATGTATATGCAGCATTAAGTTGTGAGTTTGACGCTTTGAGAATTGGCGAAGCGTGTCTGGTGAAGCTATGCTACGGATATATTTATGTGTACACAAGTTGTTTTGCAATGTACACCACGAAAATCGGATATTTCGATTGTCCAGTTGAATAGTCAGACACCTCCAAATATCAATTTTGAGATAATGACGAAAGGAATATTCGAATTCTCACCATAAATCAAATATTGTTTTCACATGCATATTTAATACGCTATAAAATAACAATGGGAGGCGTAACAAGATAATATAAGATAATATACATAATATAATATAAGATAATACAAGATAATATACAATATAATATAATATAATATAAGCATAACAACATAATAAGACAAGCTCATTACAGAGGATTCCCAAATGGCTTTAAAGCTGGGTGCTCTACTGATACAGCCATATAAAGCATGAAACTATCAATAGAATATTACAAAGCCAGAAAAACATCGGTATATGCATGCTTCCTAGATCTAAGCAAAGCTTTTGACATGGTTTGTCATGATAAATTATGGAAAAAACTGACGGACCGACAAGTACCACCACAAATTGTAAATATATTGAGTATATGGTACAAGCAACAGGAAAACTTCGTCAGATGGAATGACAGCCTGTCAGAAGCAGCAAAATTAAAGTGCGGCGTTAGGCAAGGAGGCTCAATGTCCCCAGTGCTGTTCAACGTATATATGGACGAACTTAGTAAAGCACTGAACAAAGCAAGAATCGGATGCCATGCTGCCGGAGTATGTATGAATAACATAAGTTATGCAGATGACATGGTCATACTAGCCCCATCAGTAAGGGCAATGAGAAAACTTCTGGCCATTTGCCAAGCATACGTCGATAGTCATGGTTTGATGTACAATGCCAAAAAGTCATCATTGCTGTTGTTTAAAGCAAATACTGTTCCTACTGTCATTTCACTCATTCTCCTCGGCGGAGACAATGTCAAAATCTGCAGTGAAATAAAATATTTGGGGCATGTCGTCCCTGATGACTTAAATGATAAAAATGACAGAACGCCAAAAAAGAGTACTAAGCGTGCGAGCCAACATGCTCGCCAGGAGATACAACAGGTGCAATTCTCCGGTGAAGAAGCAAATATTCCAGAGCTACTGCATGAGCTTTTACACCGGCGAACTATGGACAAGATACTCACAAGGCGTCATGAACACACTTCGACGATGGCGATGGCGATGGCGATACCTTGGCGATGCAGTGCCTCGCAGATGTTCGCAGAAGGAAGGGTACATGGGTTCGCCGCTTTAATGCGCCACAGAATAGCCGGGGTGAGACAGCGCTACCAAAGATCGGAGAACACTCTCGTCCTGGCCGTGGCCCAGTGGCAGGGCGCGCCTCTTCACCAAACATGGAGAATTCATCTGAAGCCCCCGTAGTAGATATACGAGTACTAAATATGTGTATATATATATAATATAGATGTTTGATTCTTTAATTTAATTGATAAATAAAACACTTGTGTTGCTAAGTTGTGTAACGAAGAAACGACATTTATGTTTATTATATCACTTTCTTTTTATGGTTTCTTCTAACAAACTGACACTTTACAAATAAAATCATAGAATAATAAAACAAGTGACAATTCTCATTTTAACCGACACCAAAACAATACTTTTTCTTTACATCTCCCCCCCTCGGGAAAGAAAATTATTGCAAAATTTTCTCCAAAATTACTCATCTTCGAAGTCCTCTTCTTCCAATGTTTGAACTGGAATAAGTTTTGTGATGTGGAATAGGTTTGATTCTGGTTTTTTATGACCCGTATCTATCCTGTATATGGAGTTTGAAATTTTTTCAACTATCTCATATGGTCCAATTTTCAGTTCATCCAATTTCTTCCTGTTCAGCTTGTTTCCATTTTCTACAAACACCATGTCTCCTACATTAAACTCAAAGTGTTTTCGCTTTTTATCGAATAATGTTTTATTGTAGTTATGTGATCTTATTGTGTTTTCAAGTGCTATTTTCCTGTCTCTCATCCAGTTACTATTTGATTCTCGTTGTTTTAATTCATTCGGTAAAATCGTGCTGTCCGTACCATACAAAAGGTAACTCGGTGCAAAGTTAGTGACTGAGTGAATAGTCTCATTATATTTTTGGGTACATTCTTGAGCTATTGCTGTCCAGGCTCTCTTTTTTCCTTTTTCATTTATTTTACATCTTATTTTGTTAACTAAAGTTTGATTCAGCCTCTCATTTAAACCATTTGAAAATGGTGCATTTACTGCTGTGAAGATCATTGGTATCCGCTTGTCTTGTAAATATTTCTTGAATTCTTTTGAATTGATTCCCGGGTATTGATCGGTAAGTAGCATACCTATGTCTCCTGTTTCTGTTTTGTTAACTAGATTTACAAAATCGTTTGCAGTTTGAATTTTTGAGGTAAGAACGAATGCATATCTTGTAAAGTGATCTACCAACAAATGTAGAAATTTTTTTGTTGATCTTGTACCTCCAAATCCTCCAATTGTGTCTATAGATACTATTTCAAAAGGCTTTGTTGCCGGGCCTAGATGAGACATAACGCCAAATTTGTCTTGACCTCTTGATTTATTTTTAATACATATTTCACAGGTTCTACAAACTTTTATTATGTTTTTATTTAAATTTTTGGCTACGTAATGTGTGCTTATCATCTTTTGCATTTGTCCAATTCCAATATGGCAAAGGTTTTCATGTATTTTTTTTATAAATTCCATGCTAAACTCTTCTGAAAGAATAACTTTTTCTTTTTCTCTGGTTTTTTTAAAGTAAATATGGTGTTTCTCTATTAATTTGCTTTTTTTATTTTGTATTTCTTCATTTTTATTCTGATCTTTCAAAATATCTTCTATTTTAATCATGTTTACGACTTTCAATTGTTCATCAGAATTTTCATTTGATTCTAGAACTGGATTTCTGCTAAGACAGTCAGCTTCCAAATTTTGTTTTCCTGGAGCATATTTTATATTAAAGTCATATTGTGAAAGATAATATGTTAAATCACCCAGCTCTTCATCGGTTCTAGATTTGAGATTCATGTTTTCCAGTGGTTTGTGATCTGAATAAACTGTAAATGGTTTACCTATCAACCAGTATTGCCAGTATCTCACTGCTTCTTTTATAGCTAAGCATTCTAGGTAAATTGCTTTTTTCTTTTTCTGGGCTCCATTTAGTTTTTTCGAAAAGTAAGCTACTGGTTTTTCTTTTCCATCAGATTGCGTCTGTTTCAAAATAGCTCCAACACCTTCTAGAGAAGCATCTGTGTATATATTAATTGGCAAATCTTGATCGAAAATTTCCAGGATTGGTTGTGAGCATAGTAGGTTTTTCATCGTTTCAAAAGCATTTTGGCATTTATCAGTCCAAATAAACTTTTGGTTTTTCCTTAGTAAATTATGCAAAGGATCTAGCATTAATGCACTCTTCGGAATGTACTCATGATAAAAGTTGATTTTTCCTAGAAATTGTCTCACATTCTTCTGTGTTTTTGGAACCGGAAAATTCTTTATTGAAGTCAAATTATCCTTTACTGGCTTGACTGAATTATTTTGAATTATATGACCCAGATATTTTACCATGTCTGATGCAAATGTGCATTTTGTAAATTTTAATCTAAAACCTTCCATTTTGATTGCATTCAGCAGCTTCGTTAGATGATCAATGTGTTCAGCAAAAGTTTTTGAAAATATAAGAATGTCATCTATGTAATTGACAGCAAATTCGTTTAGTTTATATTTTCTCAATATATTGCTTAATATCCTCTGAAAAATTGCCGGAGAAGTCTTTAACCCAAAAGGCAGGCAGGTCCATTGATAATGTCCCTCTTGTGTTACAAATTCTGTTTTTTTTTTGTCTTCAATCCGCAGCGGAATAGACCAAAAGGCTGAGTTTATATCCAGCGTTGAAAAAAATTTGCAATTTCTGGTCTTTGTCATTAGGTCTTCAATCAACGGGAATGGTTGAGCTTGAGGTACAACTATTTTATTTAAGTCTCTGAAGTCTATGCATAATCTGGATCTTTTGTTTTCTTCTTTTTTAAATGCTAGAGTAACCGGTGCAGCAAATGGACTGTAGGACTCTTCTATCAGTTTATTGTCTAATAATTTTGCTATTTGCTCTTCTATTTCTTTTTTATCTTCTACGCTGCATCTGTAAGGCCTCTTACTACAATATTTATCTACTAATAAGTCTATCTTCGCTTCGTATCCATTAACAGTGCCAACATCATATTTACTCTTCGCAAACACTGATGTGTATTTGCCTATTAGTTCATTTATTTCTGTTTTTTGATCATTATTTAAATGATTTATTGTTATTTTAAAATCTTCTTCTTTAACATGTTCGTTAAAATTAATTATGTGTTTTTCTATAGTGTTCTTATTTTCTGCACGTTTAAATTCAGTAATTGTTTTAACATCTGTAGAGTTTTCATCTTTTTTATTTGTATTATTCCGGCAGAGTTTCTGTGATATTTGTAAGTCTTCACTTTGAATAAGTTTGAAGTCTTTTATCATGTCTAATCCAATCAAAAAATCATACTTGAAATTGTGTTCATCAATAATGTACACATCAACATTTTTCTCCAATTCCAAAATTTTTATCTTTAAAGTTGTCAAACCACTTGTCTTTTTAACACCATTAATCGTTACTAAATCTGCTCCATTCAAACTGTTTCCTTTTCCCTTTAGTTTCAATAACTTAGAATTGATTAGAGAAACATTTGAACCCGAATCATAAATTCCATATATTTCTAATTTATCATTTAGTAATAGTTTGACTTTTATTAATGGTGTTACTATTCGTTTTTTTGATTATTTTCATTTAACTCAGTCTCTATCACTGAATTGTTTACATGTTTAATGGCACTTCTTTTAAATTTTTCATCCTCTTTTGTTTTGAACCAGCATGTGGCTTCAGGGTGGTAACGAGAGCCCTTATTCAATTTTTCACAAATTTTACATGGATTTTTACCTTCATTTTTATTATATTCTGCATTTCCAAATGTTCTCTTATTTATGAATCTTTTTTTGTTGACCAAATGTTCATACTTGTTTACTTCATTGAATAAATCCACAATATCTTGTAATCCTTCTCTATCAATCTTGTTTAGTATGAATTCTGGTAGTCCGGAAGCAACAAGGTCTATTAAAGTACCGGTGTCGATTGATCTTCTCATATCCAATAAAAGTTTTTCTTTTTTCATAGCATAATCCAACAGAGAACCATCTTTGTATCTAAATGAGAGTGCGTATGTGACAGGGTTCCATCCTTTGTTTGCGAATGATTCACAGAATTTGTTTTTCCATGTTGACCACTCGGAGTTCACTGTTAATTTTATAATCATGGAACTGTACCAATCTACACAAGTTTTATCCATGAACAATCTGAGTATTTCTATTTTTTTTTCATCCGTGATCACATCAAACGTAAACATTCTTTTTCAAACACTTCAATCCACTGGCTTGCATTTGTATTTTTATTACAGAATTTTTCAATAACGAACTTCTCAGCAATGTTTTTTAAGCTCTGTTGGTTATTTCCCATTAATTTTTCAATCAATCTTTCCAGTGTACTTGTTTCTTCTCTTTGATGTACTGGGGGACTTTTTTCTTGCAATTCTTCGAGGTATTGGTCTCCAAACTGTAAATTTCCATGTTCGTCTACATATGTTTTTTTCAGTTCTTCTGTCATGGTAATCCAGACTCTTCTAACCTGGTACCTTTTTCCCAAACTATTTTTCACTTTACTAAAAGCAGCAGTTTTCATTATTTCCTTGTGATGGCTGGCTGATTGTAGCGACTCTGGTACTGCGTACACTTTATCATCACTTGTGACTATTGAGGTAATGCTACAAACATTTGACTTGCCTTCACTTCCAGGTAGCAGAGTGAATTCAAACTGAAGTCTCTCCATTTTTTGGTTTTTAACGAAAAATGTCGTTTTATAATATAGATGTTTGATTCTTTAATTTAATTGATAAATAAAACACTTGTGTTGCTAAGTTGTGTAACGAAGAAACGACATTTATGTTTATTATATCACTTTCTTTTTATGGTTTCTTCTAACAAACTGACACTTTATAAATAAAATCATAGAATAATAAAACAAGTGACAATTCTCATTTTAACCGACACCACAACAATACTTTTTCTTTACATATATTTCTTTTTAAATCTTTTTTTATTAATTTTTTTTTTTTTTTCATATAGTATGTAATGTATACTTTTATATGGCTGACAGAGTATTGCACCCACCGCTCTGTTCGGCTGAAATAAATAACTTATTATTATTATTATTATTATAACAGTGCGATATATTAGTATGGCATTTTGAAATATCAATCCGGACATCAATCAACATTTTATTCGATTCAACCCAAGTTTTTCTGCATTATTAATAATTTGGTGGTGTTTGTGATTAATCTGATTATTGTACCAGATGCTGAGTACACTATTACATATAAACAGGATATCTCAAATTTCAATTTTTTAGTGATATCTGACTAATTATATAGTATATTTGCGGCACGTTTAAGAGTGGAAGATACTCTCAGTATAGCCCTGGTGTAAGACCACCGTTCAGAATTAAAACGTTGCTTGAAATGGCTTCAGCCGTGTTTGGTGACCAGATTTGAAAAACCAGGAACTTCCCCTCCCCACTACCTTCAGCCTCACAACCTACCCTGATTGGGGATGCCATAGTCTCACTGGCTCCAGACGGGAGCAGTTGGGACTCTTGTGCGGTGTTCATATAAAAATTTTAAAAATTAACCGGACGATCATCCCTGTGGAAGAAATCAAATTATGAATTGAAAATGAACTTACTAAGCGGGAACCATTTATCAATCAATTAATTTTTGTTTTATTTCTTATCAGGTCAAAACTCACCTAGTATTTTGTATATCACTGCCTCAGATATATAAAAAAAAGTGGATGAGGGTAAATTGGACCGGAGCGGACTGACAGAGAAGAGGTACAGAAACATCAGATCTAATCATCTTTTTATGGCCAATTTACTAGAAGCAAAGCCGGCTTTTTCCGGGTTTTGCAGGTTTTCCAGTCCTTCCAACCGAACCTGTGAAAACAGCTTACAGTAACCCGGTAAATCTGGAATACATGTTACATGTATATGGAAAATCAGAGGGAATCTTGTATACATGCGATTTTATTTCTTTTGAAATGTCATTTCAAAGCAGAGTTGTAGCAAATTTTATTGAGGCTGTCGATTGCACGGTAGGTAGAATGCTCGGCTAGCAGTTGAAATAGTTTATTCAGTTTGGGAGGCGGGAATCGGTACCAGCGCCCCAAGAACCAGATATTGGGTAACCCAAGTCACCTCACATGGTTCGCTACGTTTGGTGACTTAGCAAGGGTGCCCGGGTTCATGGAGTAAGGTTTGTCTGGATTTGGCGGCGGATGACCTGGGCATACTGAACCCTAGATTCTTACCCACCCCTCTTACATCTTCTTTCTTATAACTTCCTCTCTTTCCTTTCCTTAAAAAGACCCTCAACACCGCATCCCCAAAGATGATATAGGCCCTGAGGGAAATATTTATATATAAATATTTTTCTCAGGGCCTCCTGTGTGGAACTAGTTTTTTACAAAATTATACAATTTTTTTAGCACTGAGCATTGGGAACTCACCATATCAGTCAGATTGTAAGAATTGAGGTGTGTAGAAGCAAAGGCAGCAATCTCCACTTCTTTATGAGAAAAATCTGACAAACTCAGCTTTCTCCCATCAAAATCATAGTTTGAAAATATGTATCGAAAGCAAAGATATCAATGTGTTTTTTGCCTTTTTTTCCAAAACCGAAAGTGAAGATTACTGCCTTTACTTCTACACACCTCAATTAAAAAAAATACGATACTTTACTACAATTACGCTTAATGTAATAAAATTTGTTGCATTAAAAGTTTAATTTTCAAAAATTTCATGGACGTTGTCCCCAGGCTCCCATACTTTAACTACCATAATGGCAATGGCGTGTGGTAGTCGAAAAACCTAAAAAAAAACTGTACGTTATTTTATGAATAGAGAATAAAAATTTTAAGACCAATGTACGTTCGTTTTTTTTGTTTTTAATCTTTATTTTTTCCCATTATATCTATGTATACAAATTTCAATATTAATTTTTACATTATTTCTAAATACAGTTACATTCAAAACATAAGATCCAAGTAATGTAAAAGTTATCAAAAAGTAAATATAACTAAGACAAAATTAGGTAATGGGAACCGACTAAGGCACTGCCTGTGCGTGGGTAATATAAACAAAAAGTGCTAAATTACATCGAAAAACACAAGTAAAAAATGTAAGTTTTAAAGTAAAAGTTTATAAATATAGGTATCTGTGAAAAAATATTGTAAAAAAGTGAAGCATAAGATTTTGTTGATTTTTTGTTATGGTTTCAAGAAAGTAAATAATGTTAGTCTTGAAGTCTACAATAGAAATTGTATTGAAAAGTTATGCATGAAGGTTTACATTGAATTTATAGGTCTGGGTTCGAGTCCCAGTTGCGACCATTGTCTTTTTCTATTTTTCTGTGTTTTGTTCTCTTTCATATTTTCGTTTAAATTATTCGCGTTATCTTCTTCTTCAGTGATATATTACGATGACGGGAATAATCTTCAAAAGTTATAAAAAGAGAGTTTTTCTTATAAAAAATTGAATATTTATTTAAGTCAATAGTTCCATACGAATAATTTCGGATACATTTATCCGAAACGCTATTCAGATTACAGACCAATTCTTAGAATGATTGTTTCCAATAAAAAGAGTATTCGCCCATAATATGGAAAAAATAATTGTTCGGTTCGGCAATAGCGAAATTGGTTAACGCGCACATCCCAGTCAGACGACAGGTCTAGGTTCGAGTCCCAGTTGAGACCATTGTTTTTTTTTTTTTTCTGAGTCTTGTTCTCTTTTATATTTTTGTTTAGATTATTTAATTTATCTTTTTCTTCAATGATTTATTACGTTGATGGGAATAACCTTCAAAAGTTATAAAAGTTTCAATTCGGAAGGCGGGAATGGGTACCGCCGCCCCGGGAACCTTGTTGGATAACCAACACCTCTGCCATAGGTCACCCCAAGTGGTTCGCTACGTTTGGTGATTTAGCAGGGGTGCCCGGGTTCATGGGGTGAGGTTTGTCTAGGTCTTGGAGGCGGATGACCAGGACACACTGAACCCCGGATTCCTACCCAACCCTTAAACCCTTTTCCTTCCCAAAATTCTCCTCCACTTCCTTTCCTAAAAAAAAACCTCCACACAGCATCCCCAAAGATAACATAGGCCTTGAAGGAGATTATTTTCCTCAGGGCCTCCTGTGTGGAGCTCTTTTTGGAGGGTTTTTCTTGTAAAAAAATATAAAACTGTATATAAATTCGATATTAAACAGTTTTTTGGATTTTATATTATTTTTCGTTGCAAATTTTGTTGTTTTTAGGTGTCTTCAAATTTTTCTAAAATTACCCAAAGAAAGACAGGCTTTAAAACATCACAAAAGGTGGTGTTAGATTCTCCTTTTCAACAAATGTTTTACACGCCAAACACAGATTTATTTATTGATTTATTGATATTTACAATATAATAAAATAATCCAATATTAAAAATTAACAAAACACCATAGCCAAAATTCCAAGCTTATCCAGATAAAATCAAACCCACGATATCTAGACTCAATGTCAAGTTCACGCACCGCGAAAGCTATCAATAATTTCCTAGAAAACTTTTAGATCTTTCCTACCTCTTTTGGTTATTATAAAATAATAATATTTAATCCTTGAAGTAGATGAAAGCATTCCTCTTGAAATGCGATGATCTAATAACATTATACGAGATGTTAAACTGTTATGGAGTTTAAACCCTTCATATTTTTCATTTCCTCGGGCTGTTGTCAGACAAACATCCGCAAACTAAATGTATACATTTTCACAAGCAATTACGTTACAAATACCGAGCAAATTTCATAAGTCGGTTTACTTTATTTAAAAGCCTTAATCTCGAATTTTTAATCTTTTTTTATCCTGCTTGTAAGAACTAGCGATGGTGAAATATTCAACAATGTTAAAGTCACGTCAATTAAACAATTTTAAAACAATATTCTATTAGTCAAGCTAGCAGTTCATAATGGAGTCCTGGTACTTACACTGATGTATGGCAGTGAGGCATGGAATTGGCAGAGGAAGGATTAAAGTAAACTGAATTATTTATTTAATAGCAACGGTATAAATTACCATAAGCACACTTGTCACAAAATCATAGGAAACATGGTAGAAACAGTAAATAAAGATTATAATATATAATTGTGGCGTTTGAAAGAAAAATGACACCAGAGATGCGAAAAAATACAAAAATCTACAGTACAAATAAAATTAATATTGATTGAAAGGATTTGATAGTATAGCCCTCAATGCGAGAAATACTGTTGAAAGCCCTCAGAATGCTGTTAAAATGAGATCCCTGAGGCGGATTTGTGATAAAACCATGTATAATCGTGCGAGAAAAGTAAGGCTGATATAAGATCTTGTCTGGTCAGTGGTTGAGTGGGCATCGCGTTTGGGTTCCACCCGAGCGTCCCGTGTTCGATTCCTCGGCTGACTAAGTCCTTCATCACAACACAAGCAACATTTTCGACTTTCTGTGGTGGTAGTAGGAGATTTTCAAACATTGTTGGGTTATTCGTAACCCGGGAATGTTTGTCTTTCTTTAAAAAAAAAAAAAAATAAGCATAATGAGTAAGATTAAGAAACGGACCCTGAGATGTTTTGGGCATGTAGAGCGAATAAAAGAAGAAAATAGTGTGAGAAGAATATATGACGCAAATGTGAACGAAAGAAGAAGTCGAGGAAAACGTGGCACGATCAAGTGAATCATATTCATGAGTCGGGCCATGTCAAAAGTCAGAATAATAGAAGATTATGAACGAGACGATGTATGAATGTGAGTGAGGCAAAGTGTGCAAAAAGAGTGGTAAACGGCGTGATGATTAGTTAGTTAGTTACAATATTTCTTTACATTCCTAAATACAAAACACTAGAAATAACAACTAATTCCTGTATTAGAAACCGTAGATCTGAGAGTCAAAACATACTACAATATTACAACAAATCTACAATACAAAAATTAGATCTCCACAAAATTAGAAACACTAGATCTGAGGGTCAATAATATACTATAATATAACAACAAAACTATAATACAAAAATTAGATCACTAAAAAATTAGAAACGCTTGATCTGAGAGTCAATAACATACCACAATAAAACAACAAACCACAATCCAAATATTAAATCACTAAAAACATTTAAACGCTTGATGTGAGTCAATATCATACTACAAATACAACAACAAACTACAATACAAAAATTAGAGCACTAAAAAATTACAACACTAGATCTGAGATATAACAACAAAACTACAATACAAAAATTAGATCACTAAAAATTAGAAACGCTATTGAGAGTCAATAACTTACTACAGTATTACAATAAAACTAAAAAACAAAAATTATATCTCTAATAATTTATTAAATATATATAATATTCTATATATTCTAAAAATTTAGAAACACTAGATCTGAGGGTCAATAATATATTCACATCTTTTAACAATGCGTGCTAGCTAATGAGAGAGCAAGCCTGACTATAACAACTCAATATATACTACGACATCTTCTGTCTCGCTCATGTACTCTTGTAATAAAACTAGCCATTAACCATTCCTACAGATATAATCTATAAGAATGACAAATATTTTTTTAAGAGCTTTAAAAAAGTGTTTAAGGAAAATATGTAATAAATCGGTAAAAATTTGGGATGCCGCGGCTTAACCGGAGTGGACTACTGTGGACCAATAATGATTATGTATGGTATTCACAAAAAGACGTACAACGTAAAATGTTATCTTTGTTTATTTACAAGCAAGATGTCAAAAACCATACATTTAGAGATTGTACCGTCTTTGAGCACAGAGAGCTTTTTAAATGCCTTATCTCGCGCAGACCGAGTAGGATATTTTCAGATAATGCAACTAATCTTAAAGGGGCAAATAATCCCGCTAATAAAATCCTGTTTCCAAATTTTCAAGATATTTGGTTATGTGATATCCAAATTTAAAATGAAAATTAAATGTTTTTATTAAATTAATTTTTAAAAGTGAAAAAAAATATAATTCAAGTGCTGCATTAACTCTTTAAACAACCGTTTTTTATTGTTAATCCTCAGCCAATTCAATGTTAAGCAATGACTAAAATGTTTGGCAATGTAAGTTACTCTAATATTTATTCAAAAACGGCTTGATTCTGTGAGACTGGAAACTAGATGGAAAGCAGGTCTTGCTAGATTTAAACAACTTTATCGATAGCCCATTCCTCTTGGGATGCTATGATTTATATGTACCAGACTACTTCAGCCGGAGTCGATACCATGACCCGTTTAGAATACCGAACGGCAGAACCAACGTCCTGGCAAAGCGTAGCAAGACTGGAGAGTGGTGCTGTTAAATGAACTACCACTACCAAATCATCTAGATGTAAGTGACTGTTCTCTATATGCCTTAAAACAGTTTTTGAAGAATCACCTAACTTTATCCTGATACGGCAACTAAATTGCACTGTAATTGGAATAATATTCTTCTTTTTTTTATAAGAACAACTTTCTTTTTATAACTTTTGAAGCCATTTCCATCAATGTAATATATCATTGAAGAAGAAGAAAACACTAATAATCTTAACGAAAATGTAAAAGAAAACAAAACACAGAAAAATAGAAAAAGATAAAAAAATCTAATATAGTATAATTTTTTTATCCGAGACACTATCTAGGTTACAAAGTAGTACTAAAAACGATTGTTTCCAATGAAAAGGTAGATTCCCATGATAAGGAAAAAAAACAGTCGAAGATAATATTGCTATTTCTAAAATTTTTAAATTTGAGATTGACAATCATGACGGTTTGATGGAAGTTGGCAATGGCTGAATTGGAAAAAGCGAACATCCCTGTTAGACGAGAGGTTCTGGATTCGAGTCCCAGTTGCGACCATTATCTTTTTATATTTTTCTGTGTCTTGTTCTCTTTTATATTTTAGTTTAAATTATTACTGTTATCTTCTTCATCAAGGAATAATATTCTGTTGTACAATAATAATAAAAATTAAAATAAACTTGAGTCTGACTGAGGAGACATTGAAATTAAACAAAAATCATTTAAATTCAATGTCATTGTAAGCCCACTTTGTAGACGAGCACCTTGAAGAAATCCGCTATTTGATAAAAAAAATCCAAACCATTTTATTTAACAGTTAATGAGTTAAACAGCAAATAGCCTAAGGGAAGGCAGTCTCCTAATTAACTGAAATAACTAGTTGTAGAGTAGTTGTCTCTCCGAGGTCCACTGCATCTTTGGGAGCGAAGAGATACCTTCGACAAAGGATGATTGCTTGATAAATCACCTTTCAAACTTCGCAAATATTTCGCCCCGCCGTAAACTGACTTTAGGTAGGGGTGTCAAACTTCGTAGAAAAAGTCGATAGTTACGAATATATCAGAAATGTATTTGTTTATAACAGCATTGTAAAAAATAATTATTTAACACATTTAACCAACCGCAAGCCTGGTGGGGTCCAACCCAAGGAATTTGAAAACATTTGTAACCATTCAAAATTTTGCTAGCAAATGGCGTGCGTTAGGTGCCACTGATGGATTATGAGTCACGCTAGCATTAAAAAAGTAATTTAAGATGAAACCATGCAAAATCTTGCAAAATCGTATGCTTTTGGTTTGAAGATTTGAACGCTTAGATATATTATACATGCTTCAATCGAGTAGAAAACGTCTTGACCTTGGAAAATATCGAGTAATTTTTTAACAAGTCCTTTTGCAAGTCTGGAAAAAAATAAAGTATCAGGCCTATTAAAAATACTTTCAAGTGCCAAAATCTCCTACTAATGAATCCATTTTTGGATAAAGTTTCATTATATAATGTGACAAATTAATTTCTTTACAAAATATTCGGAAAACTTTTTAATATGTGTGCCTGAATTTCACAAAATAAAATAAAACATGAATTTTGGCGATGTTATTTCCAGAGCCGTTACCCAACTGCGAATTTCATCCTTGTGCCATCTGCAGAAGGGCCGATAGCGCGTCGATAAGTCTTACTCAGTCTCCCCCTAGATTCGGGGGCATGTGGACGTCTCTAGACTCCGCGAGCTTTGTTCCGTGCAATCGATTTTGAATTTCCCTGTTATTGTAATAAACAATGTGTAAAAAATAAGTAAATTATTTTTACATGCCTTTACAAAATCAACCTGTGAAAAACAACTCTCAAATACCTTCTCCAACCTTTCCAAAATATTTTGGAGAAGACAAATTTGAATTGAATCTGCAATTATACATTCGATTCCTGTAATATCTGGAAAGGTTTTTTAAGTGACAACCCTGCCTTTGTTGCTTCGAGTTAATAAATATTCCCTCCTGGCTACATTAGCGGTTGGACTCGGAAGTTTCGAGTTGAAGAAGATGTATGGGCCAAGGAATTGCAGCAGTGTTATATCCAAACTGTTGTGCACTTCAAAACTGCATAGCGGAAGTTCTTGTTCACTGCATAACCCGAAAAACTTCTCTTACTCGCCGCGCGGCGCTGGAACTCGTTTTGGTGTTTCGTTTTAGAAGTTCGAGGGGAGAAAAAGCGTAATTTTGGTGTGATTTTTAATAATTCGGTTTCAAAAGATAAGACTGGTTAGGCCCAAGCACGCACTTACACTTATACACACCTACTCTTACACATACATACTGTCGCTGCCTGGGATTTGGTAGTAATTATTGTTGCCAATTCCTTTATTCCTACCCATCCATTTGCCTACCCGTCCTTCCTTAATTCAGTGTCTGTAATAAACTGCCCGCCGCGTCATATAGCCATTTGCGCTCCGCTCCGCCTTTACCTAATTCCGCTATTAAAATAAAATAGTTCGCGCATGTTTACTGTGTGTTTACAATTGAAGACCAACGAGGGCCGGCCTACAGATTCCTTTTCGGTGAGTCCTTCCTCTCCATGCAATTATTTTACCATATTTTTCAGGCAGTGATGGTAGCCACAATCAAGGTTCATTTTTAACACACACACAGTAACAATTCCACTCTGCACGATCGCAAATCTCCTCCATCTTGGTCCTAGCGAGCCGCATAATTTTGAACCATAAAATTAATAAAATCCAGCAGAGTGTGAATGCGTTTTATAATACCGCATATAAGTAAAAACCCGCATTCAACGGTTTGATATAGCTACATGAGTAATCTTGTTTCCTATACTAACTATGGTTGGAAATAACGTATTTACCCGCTTTTAGAATAAATAAATACAAAGCACTCCTTTGATATTTGTTTTTGATAATTCATGTAATTGTATCTTGCTGATAAAATCGCATCTACCTACCTTAGAAATAGTACGATTATTTCTTATATTTGTATTATTGAGTATATCATTACAAATTGTAAATATAATTATAATTTGTCAATGATAATAAACGCAATAAATAACTTTGTTTACTCGGCGTGTTCTGTTAACCGTTTACATCGCGTTGTCAGTTTTAACCCCGTGAGGATCACAGTTAATTAATTGAACAAATTAAATATTAATTATTTCATTTCGCATAAATAATACAGACACATTATTTCTACAGCATTTTTTAGTTGTTTGACGTTTCATATTTTGTAAAATATAACCGGAATAAAGAAAATGGCTACGAGCGCGTCATCCGGATCGTCTCGGGACGAAAGACGTCTAAAACGTCTAAATGCTAAACTATCAGCTAGCTTTGCGAGCTTACAGTCGGTGTATGACAAGATAAGGAAAGCTTCGGAAAGCATTAACGATCGCCAATCCTTTTTATCAGGCGCAACTACTGTTGAAAAAATTCGTTCTGAATTTATAACCACTTTAGATGAAAAGGTGGATTGCGAATTGGAATTGAATCCGGAAGCAATCGCTGAATACGCTCAATTAAATGCATTTGAAGAACTCTTTGGTATTATTAAATATACCGAAGCAAATATGCTGTCAAATACAGTTGCGAAGCCTCGCCGTCAAATTAAGTTACCCGCCTTGGAAATAGCGTGCTTTAACGGGGATTTAGAAAATTGGTCTCTTTTCTATGAAACATATAATTCGGTTATACATTTGAATGATTCTCTGGATGATACGGATAAAATGCAGTATCTGATGTCTAAATTAACCGGAAAAGCGTTAAGTATTTGCAAAGCTATTACGCCTACAGGTACAAATTATCAAATTATCTGGGACGCATTATGTACTAAGTATAATGATCAACGCGTTCTTGCTGAATTATACTTTGACCGATTGCTGAAATTATCTCCAGTTAACTCGGCCACGTCTGCTTCTTTAGAGAATTTTGCAGATGCATACTCCACTAACATCGCCGCGCTGAAGCAATTAAAAATAAAAGACCTCGCAGAATTCATATTGCTGCAACTAGGTCTTAAACGTCTCGACATAGAAACTGTAAAGGCTTTCGAATCTTCTATTAAAAATAATGAAAATCTACCGTCCAGCGCGGAATTAATCGACTTTGTAAGGGTACAGCAACAAATTCTTAATCGCGCACAAATCACGCAACCGACTTGGCGAGCCGCGAGCCGTCTTGGCTCAAATAATAATTATACCGCTAAACCGCAAAAAACTAATTCCGCAAAGGCATTTATTAATGTCGAAAAAATCGATAATCACTCCATCGGAATTTGTTTCTGCTGTCAAAAGGGATCGCACCCTTTATACCAATGTTCTAAATTCATAAGTCTTGAACCACGCGAGCGATTTAACTGTATTAAGTCATCGAATATTCGAGTTTGTGTGAACTGTCTCAGTACTAGACACATCACGAAAGCTTGTAAATCAAAGAGTACATGCAAAACACGCGCGCTCAATCATCATACTTTGTTGCATTTCAAACAAACTGATGGGCGGAAGTCACAAACGGACCCAATACCGTCTCCCGCGTCACAAACAGATGCCGATAATGATAATTTAAATTCGTCGAATCCGGTTTCACTATGTGTAACAAATTCATGCCCTAGTGCAAATACTACTGCCCTCTTAGGAACGGCTGTTTGCACTACCAGAGACGCTAAGGGCCAGGTACGGACGATACGGGCTCTAATAGATAGCGGCTCCCAAAGGGACATAATTACGCGCAAATGCTGTTCACGCTTGAATCTTAAGGTGCGGTCATTTCCAAGTACTTACGTCACGGGAATAGGTGACGTAAGAAATGTGACAAATGGCGTAACTTGCTTAAAATTACTTTCCCGCTATGACATCACTCAGTCGTATACGATTAAACCATATGTAGTAGAAACCATAACCAGTGAGTTGCCTACTGTTAACGTTAACCGATCCGCCTTGTCGTATCTTGACAATTTGCCCTTAGCAGACACAACATTCTGCACGCCCGGTGAGATTGATATTATCTTGGGATGTGACATGTTTGCTCGCATTCTAAAGGCAAACAAAATATCAGGTTCTCTCGGCCAGCCATTTGCTATTGAAACTACTTTGGGATATCTCATCTTGGGTACTGCCCCAACGATGATTGAAAACCCAAGTATAAACGCCACGCAATCATTTTGTACGTTCACGCAAAATGATGAATTTTGCCTTTCGCGCTTCTTTGAATTGGAAGACATTCCAGATGAGAAGTTTTTAACGCCTGATGAACAAGAGTGTGAGGATATGTTTAAACTCACTACTTCTCGTGACACGGCAGGTCGTTATATCGTCGCGTTGCCGTTTCGAAACAGTCCCTCTGTTCTCGGTTAATCGTTACCTGCCGCCGAACGCAGATTTCGATCTCTCGAACGCCGCTTAATATCTCAACCCGCAATAAAGTTAGAATATGACAAAATATTGCGCGAATACCTACAGAAAGGGTACATTTCGCCGGTCGACAGTTCTGACTTACCGCATTACGTAATACCGCATCACATTGTAGTTCGTGAAGATAAACTGACTACTAAAATTCGCATGGTGCTAGACGCTAGTATGAAATCCGATTCGGGTTACTCGCTTAATGACATCCTACATACAGGAAAGAATTTACAAGGTGATTTGTTTCGCATTATCCTCAATTTCCGATTATTCGCCATAGCTATAACCGCTGACATAAAACAAATGTATTTACAAATTGTGGTGCAAGAAGAATGCCGACGTTATCAGCGCATGCTGTACAGATTTAACGATAGTGACCCTTTGCAATTGTTTGAATTTAATCGCGTCACGTTCGGCATGTCTTGCAGTCCATTCCTTGCGATGCGTACGTTGCGTCAACTTGCGTTGCATGAAAAACCTCGTTTTCCACTTGCTGCAAACCTGGTGGAAAAGGGTTCATTCTACATGGACGATTTCGTCACCAGTTGCTCGTCGGTTGAGGAAGCTTCCGAGTTGTCTACGGAATTGATTCAACTATTCGCTGCTGGAGGATTCGACCTTGTAAAATTCTCTTCTAATTCTCCAAAGTTTTTATCCACGATTCCTACAGCTCGTCGTGTTAAGGAACATGTGGAATTTAATCCCGATGAAAACCTAAAAATACTAGGGCTTCATTGGATACCCGCTTCTGATCATTTCGTATTTGTCGTACACACCGACGAAAGAACGTGTACTAAACGAAACATTCTCTCAACGATTGCTCGTCTTTGGGATTTGATGGGTTTCGCCGCACCAGTTGTATTATTGGCTAAGCTGATAATTAAATCTCTATGGGAGTATAACCTGGATTGGGATGATACTCCTCCTGAAACAGTTGTCACACTTTGGCGACAGTTTAAAAAAGAATTGCCATTACTGCAATCTATTAAAATTCCTCGTTTTTTAGGAATCGAACCCCAGTGTGTATTAACGCTTATCGGGTTTTCAGACGCAAGCGAACGCGCATTTGGAGGTGTTATTTACCTACATGTTTACTGTCCGAATACTGATAAAACCACAATTAATTTATTATGCGCTAAATCCAAGGTCGCTCCGGCTAAGACGATTTCACTTGCGCGATTAGAACTATGTGGAGCGCTAGTACTTGCACGATTAATGCATACGGTCAGTAATAGCTACACATCAAATTCGAAAGCTCATACGACTTTAGCTTTTTGCGACAGCACGGTCACTCTAGCGTGGATAAATTCACCGCCCGCAAAATGGCAGACCTTCGTTGCCAACCGTGTCTCACAAATACAAAACCATCTGGGGGCTGAATGCTTCCATTATATAAAAGGTCAAGACAATCCCGCCGACTGCCTGTCGCGGGGTCTTACGCCCTCTCAGCTAATAGACCATCCGTTATGGTTTAACGGCCCCGTATTTGCCCAATTACCTAAAAGTGATTGGCCTTTACAACGTTTTGATACGAAATCTGTGACTGATCCTCCCGAACGGAAAACAAAAATTTTGATGTCCGTTCAAGACATTAACTGCCTCAAAACAATTGCTCCTCCGTTATTGTGTGCACTAGCCTCTCGTGTTAGCTCATGGCCGAAATTAATCCGAATAGTAATTTATGTTTTTCGTTTCATCAAGAAATAACCACGAGCGTTTGAATTAAACCATATCTTAGCTGCAGAAACCGCTGTTATTAAATCTATACAGGAAGAACATTTCTCCGAAGATATAAAGGCAGTCAAAGATGGGAAGAAGGTTCGGCGAGCGATCGCAAAACTGAATCCGTTTATTCATGACGGAATTCTAAGGGTAGGAGGCAGATTGCGAAACGCGGAAACAGAATTTGACAGTCGTCATCCAATTCTTTTACCCGCTCGTGATCATGTAGTCAATCTAATAATAGACTACTATCACATCAGAAACCTACATACGGGTCCTACGTTACTGATGTCGCTGCTAAGGCAAGGATTTTGGATACTTTCTTCGCGTAATTTGGTTCGGAAACGTGTGCATCAGTGCAATACTTGCTTCAAAGTCAATCCCAAACCGCAATTCCCAATAATGGGAGATTTACCCGCATGCCGCGTCCGCGAAGCTAAGGCTTTTCTTCACACAGGGGTTGACTACGCGGGCCCGCTTCAAATAATTCCTTATAAACGTCGGGGGGTGCGAAGTCAAAAGGCATACATTTGCTTATTTATTTGCTTGGTGACCCGCGCAGTTCATATTGAACTCGCTTCGGATATTTCCACCGAAGTCTTCCTCAACGCTTTCAAGCGTTTCCTTTCTCGTCGAGGTCCTGTGAGTATAATGTACTCCGATAACGGAATGAACTTTGTGGGAGCTAAATCCCATTTACGGTCTTTATTTGAACTTATAGAGTCACCCAATTATAAAAAGGAATTCTCAGACAATCTGTTGGAGAATCGAATCGAATGGAAGATGAATCCACCGCAAGCTCCTCACTTTGGTGGGATCTGGGAAAGTAACATTAAATGCCTGAAAGGTTATTTAAATAAAATAGTAGGCACCTCTCTACTGACGTATGAAGAGATGCAAACAGTGCTTTCTCAGATTGAAGCAATTCTTAATTCACGCCCGCTATCTGTACTTAGCGTTAACGACGTTTTGGCTCCATTGCCGCTAACCCCCGCGCATTTTTTAACGCTTACTCCCTTAAAATCTTTACCCGCTGCTGATTTGTCAGACGAGCCAGTCAACTTGGTACAACGCAAACATCTCGTGGATCGTCTTGTTCAGACGTTCTGGAACCGTTGGTGAATTGAGTATTTGAATACTTTGCAAGCTCGCCAGAAATGGAATACAAATGTGAATCCGGTAACGACAGGCACGGTAGTATTGATTAAGAGTGACAACATCGCGCCACTTCAATGGCCTATTGGGGTAATAGTCAATGTCTACCCCGGGGCAGATGGGGTGATCCGCGTTGCGGAAGTTAAAACTAACTCCGGAATATACCGCAGGGCAGTCGTTAAACTCTGTCCCTTACCGTCACAATAGATTTAACGACATTTTTAGAAGTAAGATCATAATAATTTTATTCTTAAAATCAATTAGGTTAGTTTCGTTGTTAAATAGGTACCAAACCCTACTTCTAGTTTTATCTACCGCAGGTTCAGTATTATTTATTGAATCCTTTCAAATCATATTTTTATGTTTCAATGTTTTTTATTTTTTATTTTCCTTGCTATATCGGTCAATTTGACCATTTGGTAAACGCATTTATATAACTAACATAAATATTTTCATAACTTTTACATAATTAATTACATTATACCGCGTGTTACAATTTTGTTTGCGCATTAAAACGTATTGGCACTCTTTTGGTTTATGGAAGTGGATTCTTTCATCCCCTTCCAGGCGGGGGGCATGGTTAGGCCCAAGCACGCACTTACACTTATACACACCTACTCTTACACATACATACTGTCGCTGCCTGGGATTTGGTAGTAATTATTGTTGCCAATTCCTTTATTCCTACCCATCCATTTGCCTACCCGTCCTTCCTTAATTCAGTGTCTGTAATAAACTGCCCGCCGCGTCATATAGCCATTTGCGCTCCGCTCCGCCTTTACCTAATTCCGCTATTAAAATAAAATAGTTCGCGCATGTTTACTGTGTGTTTACAATTGAAGACCAACGAGGGCCGGCCTACAGATTCCTTTTCGGTGAGTCCTTCCTCTCCATGCAATTATTTTACCATATTTTTCAGGCAGTGATGGTAGCCACAATCAAGGTTCATTTTTAACACACACACAGTAACAATTCCACTCTGCACGATCGCAAATCTCCTCCAAAGACTAATATTTTTTTCATTATTCTAATGCAGGTATCACAATGGTCTATAATCTAGAAGATTCTGTTCCATAGTAGAATATGAGCTCTTCGGGTCAAGTGGTCTCGATGCCGAGTTGTGCCAAAGGTAGATTGACGAAGTGTTTAGATTTCGTAGCATTCACTACGTTATTAATAAACTTAGTCGATTCCTCGACTGGCTAAGTTTTCCATCACAACACAAGCATCATTTTCGGCTTTCTGTGGTGGTAGTAGGAGATTTTCAAATATTGTCGGGTTATTTGTAACCGGATTTGTTTGTCTTTCTTAAAAATATACATAAAAAATAAAGCAACCTACAGCTTATAAGAATGAAAAGTACTGGAGAATACAGGTCCCAGTACCGACCATATGAAGATATTCTTTGAAGATAATTTATTTATTGATCAACGCCCTTTTTTAAGGGCTTTTACATATGAACGGTAATAAATACAATATTTATTGTACATAACTGAACTGCCTCAGTAACGATATTTTATATTTGTTTAAAGATAAACTGAAGATGTCCACGGACTTGGTGTAATTGTTTCCTTCCATTAGTATTCTGAAAATTCTTCTGTCTGACAATTTGAGCATATTCATACTATTTAACAGAATGTTGTAGTTCAACATAATTGTTGGAATCCCCATTTTGAAACTTAGAAAACGTAAGAATTTGTTTTGTATTCTTTCAACAGCTTGTACATGTTTATTATAATGTGAATTCCAGACGGGAAATTGTACTCAAGTTGACTTCTAACATAGGCAAAATATAACAGTTTAATACAATTTATATTGTTAAAATTTCTAGTTAGCCTAGTTATAAATCCCAATATTTTTAAGCCCTTATTACAGATTTCTGTTATGTGGTCAACAAATGAAAGATTTGATTGGAAAGTGATGCCTTTAAAAGTGAGTCTTTAATTTGTGTTTGTTTCTCAAGAGCATTGTCATCAACGTAGAAATTAAATATCACTGGATTTTTTATTCGAGAAAATCTAACTATATGACATTTTGAGATATTTAAATAAAGTCTATTTTCCTCACATCAAAATAACAATTTGTTGATATAATCTTGAAGAATGTTGCAATATAAATATTTTGAATAATTTTAAAAATTTTAGGTCATCAGCATAAAGTAAAAATTAAAAATTAAAAAGGAAAAATATTTGTTAGATCATTTTTAAATAAGATAAATAAGATTGTGCCAAGGTGTGAACCCTCCACTTGTTGCATGAATTTTTTTTGACAGGGAGGATTGTATTCTAACAATTTTTTGTCTTCCAGTAAGATAGCTTTCAAACCAGGCTAATATATTGCCATGTATACCAAGCTTTCCTAATTTCCAAATGAGAATTTTTTGGGAAACTGTATCAAAGGCCTTACTTAAGTCAGTATAAACAGAGTCAACTTGTTTTTTTTTTTTTTTTTAAATGCATTGGTTATAAAATTTTCATAAATAATCAAGTTGGAAAGAGTTCTTCTCCCTGGCGTAAATCCAAACTGATAAGGTGATATTTCATGTTTTATCTGAGTAAAAAGTTTGTTAAGTATTAGGCTTTCAAAGAGTTTTGGTATGGTGGATTGAATATTGCATATTGGTCTTTAATAACAAACATCACTTTTATCACCCTTTTTGAAAATTGGAGTCAAATAACTCATTTTCCACTTATCAGGAAAAATTCCACTGGATAAAGATAGATTAAAAAGTTTGGTTAATGGAAGGGCAATTACTTTGATACATTCTTTAATAAATATTGTAGGGATATTATCCGGTCCCGCAGAATTGTGGATATCCAATGATTTAACTTTAGTAATTAAATCAGAGAGTTTTATGGTACACTGCGAAATATCAAGAGTTTCATCTAGAGTTGTTGGAACAGGAGCATTATTTGAGTCTGTTGAATAAACACTTTTAAAAAGTTTTGCAACCAAGTTAACAATAATATCAGTATTATTACTATGGCTGCTATTAAGGTGCATAATGCTTGGGAAATCAGAATCATTTTCCGTAAGATATTTTGAGTATTTCCAAAAATAACTTTATTTATTATGGAGTTTTGAATTTCATTTATATAGTTACGATAGCAGGCCATAGACATTTTTTTACATGAAGTTCTTAAATCTTTAAATTCAATGTAATTAGATTTTTTTTTGTTATAATTTATAATCTTTATGTTTTAGTTTTTTGGTGATAAGTAGACTTTTAAGTTCTTTGGATAGGTGTTTGGTTTACATATCATGGTTGGAATATACATGCTAATAGCCTTTTCCAAAACAGAATAAAATGTATTGGTAGCTATGTTGATATCATCATATTGCACAGATGACCAATCAAAGGAGAGAAGATAATTACAAATTTTCTCATAATCAGTTTTGAACAAATTTTGGTAACTGAAAGACAGTTTACATGTATTAACATGAACATTAGAAATTATAACTAGTGGAGGATGACAAGCATCAATGGCCACCAACGGTTTACTACATTCTTCAATTACTAATGACTCTAAGTTAGAAAAACAAAGGTCTGAAGTACGATTATTTTCATTTGTTATAGTATTTGCCTGATTCAGACCTAGGAATAACGCCATGTCTAGAATAATGCGTTCAGACTCACTTACACTAATATTATTGTCACTGTTAACCCAGTTCACATTTGGAAGATTATAATCACCAGCAAGAAAAATGTTGCACTACGATTCCTTTTTAATATAGTTTCCACTTTCTCACTATCGCACCTGTAAACTTCATTGCTTGAATTTGGTGGGATATAAATACAGCCCACAATAATCTCTTTATTCCTGCAACATTCACTTGCAGCAAGATTTGTTCAAGTTGCTTGTGTTTAGTTGTAATTAAGTTTGCTTTATATTTCTTGCTGATGGCGATTAAAACCCCACCGCCTCTGCTTTAGCACTTTTCAATGTATTTCTGTCTAATCTATGTACATTATGATTTATAAAACCTAATTCACTAGAATGAATATTTGGTTCTAACCACATTTTGGAAAGTAGTACAAAGTCGTGCTCAAACATTGGCAGTGTAGACTGAAATATACTTAATTTTGTTTTGAGGCCTCTATCATTCTGGTAGTATATTTTCATGGCTCTTTCATTATCATTATTATAGCTCTTTTTATTCCTGTATGTTTTACTTCGTGTTCCATGAGGCTTCGGACTACTATATCTAATTTTTGTAATAATAGTTTCGTGATCAGATATTTTTCTGCAGTATTAAATTCCGCATAAAAGTCATTTGAAATTACCAAACCAATCATTGTTTTAGAGTTTTTTCCTATTCTTGTATAATTTTTGACAAGTTGCTTCCAACCTAGGCAATTTGTGATGCTTTGTAATCTTGCGCTCTTTGTATTGGGTTTCATCATGTCAATATTAAAATCTCCACAGATGATTATTAAGTCTCTTGTATTTATTTGCTTACGGCACCATTCTTCAAAAAAATCTAAAAATTTTGTTTCATTTTGATTTGGGGAATGATAAATAGCTGCGTAGGTTCCCCACTTAAAATCCTTTTGAATTTCAATAGCCAGAATCCAGGTATTATTTTTATCTAGTACCGCATTTGTTGTGACTTTGTACTGAATGTTGAATGGTGTTTGTATAATGTGTGCATAGAAATTATCTCCCCGGCATTGCTCGGGCTTTGTAGACTGTAATTTTCCTCTTATTTTGAAGTAGGGAAATTTCATCAAAAAGCGTCAAAACACTACTTGAGGGAGTGGAAAAAGTATGTAAGGTAGTTTTTCAAAATCTCATGTAAACAGTATCTTTTCTTTTGTTTTGAAGGTAAAATTTACAATTTCATGAACATTGTTCATGAAACATGTAAATTTAACATAAATTAACATGTAGAGTTTAACATCAACTCTTCATTAGTTAAAGTATACTAAAGTTTCAAAATAAATATAGATCATAGATTAAATACAGAGGTGGGGGTAGAAGGGATTAGAGTGAAAAAGGGAAGGTTATGGGTTAGAAAAAGGTTGGAAAATACGTGGCACTATTCAAAAACTCGATTCAAGTCATTTCAAAACAGGTTTAGATTTTGCAAGGTTATTTTTTCAGCAGCGTCACACTGAGAGTGTCTACCACTATTAAACAGCGAACGTATTCTCGTGAGATGTAGTTGCAATAACTTTAAAACGAAACTCTTAGGAAAAATCCAAAAATTCTTGAAAGATCGCGATACCGAATTTTCTATTTTCATTTTATACGACATTTCCCACCATCACTTTATTCAGTGCCGCACTGATAGTATTTCAACGCTAAGTATAGAAAAACCTAAATATGCCATAACATCGCGATATGAGAGCGGGACCGGGATAGTGAAAAAAGCTCACATATTTTCCAATGTTTATCATTTCATCGTATTTTTCAACATCTTTATGGCTTTTCTGTTTCATAACCGAGACAATGTGATTTATTTTCTGAAAGAAAAATTCTTTTCTTATTTCTTTGTGGGTTCTTTCACAGAATTTAAAAAATCATCAAATTTCATTTCTATTCGAGATTTTTT
The DNA here is from genome assembly GCA_936435175.1 of Glyphotaelius pellucidus. NCBI lineage: Eukaryota > Metazoa > Arthropoda > Insecta > Trichoptera > Limnephilidae > Glyphotaelius > Glyphotaelius pellucidus. The sequence continues at coordinate 11,710,491 of OW386555.1, read as the reverse complement.
CGATGATTTCTATAATTTGAGAGGCGGGTATAGGTACCGCCGTTTATTTAATAACCAACATCCCTGCTACGGGTCACCTTTGGGGGTTCGCTAATTTAAATGCCTTGACAGGGGTCTCCGGGCTCATGGTGTAAGGTTTGTCTATGCTTGGTGGCGCATGCTTTTGCCCACCTACTGGTTGAAGGACGCCTTTTAACCAGCCAGTCTCTCTACCCATTGCCTTGCACCATGGCGGGAGGGACGGATGCATTTGACCGCCACTTCTGAATGTATTGACTTCCAGATTCCTACCATTTTCCTTCCCAGAATCGTTTGAGGAATGTTTTTTCTCAAGGCCTCCTGTGTAGAGCGAATGTACTTTCATATATATATGAATGCTTTAAAAACCCACCGTCCTGCATCGAAGTAAAAATGATTAGTTGTGAAGGAATCTGATATCTATTGAAAGTCATTTGATGAAAAAACTCGGTTAAATAAGTTAGTCAGGTTAGGTTATGGGCTTTTTTTTCATCAATTTTAATAACTTTTCAAAGGGGTGTCGAAGTGCCACATTGTGATGTTGTAATTAACTCATTCTTCATACATACTTCGTTCATTCTAGACTCGAGAAAATGAAGATCTTCCAAACTGTTAGAAATCAGCACCGCACCAACATACAACAGGCAACATGCTTGCAGTTTACTCAATTTCACACCCAAACCCACCTCTTTAAAATCTCGCATACAATTCTCCATGAATACATTGAATAATAATGGTGACATTACGCAGCCTTGCTTAACGCCTTTTGTGATGTCAAAACACCTCGTAAAACCACCGTTCGCCCTAACACATGCAACGCTTCCCTCGTACAGAGACGCTTATAAAGGAAACCACGTAGTTGCTCTGCCATTGCTACTAATACAAATAATTAACACAACTATAAATAGTCAATACAAAATAACTTATAATTTTAACATTCGATTGAACCTCATTTAAGCTGAGTGATATTAATCAAAAAATAAATTATTTTTCAATTCTAATGTGACTGTTTTCTTTTTTAAATTTGTTTTTCATTGAGAAAAACAAATCTTTTACTACTAGATACTGGAGTCACTAAACTTTACATGTATTATTATATAATTATGTATTTAAAATTAAGACTGGCAGAGCCATCTACGGGAACATCCTGGAAATACTCTAAAAAGACGCGACGCCATCTTGAGTAAATTTATTTCAATGAATTTTTTATTATAAAACCTTTTTGGTAATAACTTGATTTCGAAATGATTCATCTAAAAATACCGTGAATATTTTTAAAAAGAGAACGAATAGAAACTTTGTATCGTTTGCAAAACACAACAGAATTCACTGGTGTCATTTAAAAAAAAACATATTGAAATAAGTTTACATTCATTGCAAAGATGTGTGTCAGAGTCCAAAGTTAATTAAATAATTATGTTATAAAGTGGAACGTTTTACGTACTGTCCAGTAACTGAGACGTATACATTCTTATTACGTGTACGCCTCAAAATTATTAATTATTGTACACTAGTAGGGGTACCCGGCTTCATAGAACTGACATTCGAATCAACGACGGATCTTACTTTATATACCTCCTACCAATAGGTAGCCCCACCCACACAAAAAATGCTTCGAATGGTCCACAATGTTCCAAGACATTCCACAACATTCTAAAGTGTTCTGGAATGTTCTACAGCGATTTGGGATGTTCCGGGATGTTGCAAAACGTTTCAGACTATTCTCGAACATTCCAAAATATTCCGGGATGTTCTGGAATGTTGTGGAATGCTCACAAATACTCTCGAATGTTCTGTAATGAAATTTCTAGAAGGTGAAACTTCCAGCCCTTATATGTTCAAAAGCACGCCCTTTAGGTAAAAACGGGAACCTTCTTCATGGATGGAGGAAAGAGGGCTACCATATCATATAACTCCCTTGATCACACAGGGACTCGTTTCTGAGTTTAACGGGACGAACACTTTCATCCACTTTCTTTTCTAATATGTATTAATTATTTATTAATGCCCAAATTGACCTTTCTACATTCCACATTTTATCAATAGGTACAGTACGCATACATTATAGGTACTTGTGTAAAGCAGCAATACAAATTTATATCCCAATAAAAACATTTAAAAAAATAATGGAAAAGGCATAGAAATAGTAAAAATAATCAACAGCAAAAAAGAAGTAGATACTTAATGTTAAAATTTGAAGGTTAAATTTAATGATCACCATCAAATCCAAATAATATTTAACAATTCCTTCAAAGCCAGTGGTGAGTACAGAATAAATTGAATTAAAATAATAACCATTAAATAAGTCGAAGCAGAACTAGGAATTTTATTAAAAAAATTAGTCTAGTTTACGTAGTTTGAAATAAATAGTAAATGTTCAGGACCGTCAAATATTTAATTAATAATTTTGTACAATTTGATCAGTCACTTACTATTCCATTTTCTGATCATTTTAATTAATTTAGTTCGCATGATAGATATTAAAAATTAATATAACTTCTTGTTATACCTGTTCAGAAATAATAAATCCTCAGAATTTATTTTGAATTCATTTCATTGTGATCTGAATAAAATAATTTTGTGCCGAGACTATTGAGTTGTAGGAAAATATTCAATTTGACTGTACATATTTTGTATTATGGGTTTTTTTTTTAAATTGACTGCGAAGTCTTAATACACAACACCCAAAATTTTGAAAACGATGTTAATTGTGATGTTATTTCAGTACAATTAATAAAATTTAGGTTTTAGAAAAGAATACAGCTGAATCATTTGCCTCGATTAGCAATATTTTTCTTTGCTACTGATATTATTCAGCGCCCTTGAGATGATTTTTCATGAAAATGGCGCTTTATAAATAAGCCAAATATTATTATTATCCATGATGGAATAATCACAATTAATGGATTTTTTATTTATTTTATGAAATCTTACAATCACTTGCTTAAATTAAGTTGTAAATAATTGTACTACTCAATATCTTTTCCTTTGTTCCCCTCCTTCCTCAAAGCCATACATGGTAGAAAGAAGATGACGAAAAAACACTAACCACTGTTGTCTTTGGTTATCACATGTACCTGTGATAAGAATACCTAAATGAGTCGAGATAATGTAGCGCTTGTGAAAATTCGCGTTTAAGTTTATATGAATCCACTTTTATGGTGTAATTGTGGTAACCTGTAACTAAGACTCGTGGATGAAAAGTGCCGATCGCCACATTAAAAGGTAGGGCTCTTCCTGCAATGTAAAAATGCAATCAAATGTTCTATATATTAAGTATTTAAAGTCCGCTTAAGTTTGCAATCGGGCCTTAATATTTCTTACAGTTTTGGATATTTCATATCATCTGCAAACATTAAAAACATGGTCGTTGAAAGTAGTGAGAAGATCATTCACAAATATTAGCATAACATTGGTTCAAAATGCGACTCTTGGGGAACACCGCTGAATCGAAGAATTGATGTGAAATTTTATTTATTTATTTATTTATTTAAACGCCCATAGGGCTTTTACATATAGTGCAGTACATGTTTTTGGAAAAATATAAGAAATAACATAATATAATATAAACATAATATAAATATAAGAAACAAAATAAAGATAACATAAGATATAAGATATACGAAATATAGATAACACCAAATATAATAGTTGACACAAAGCAGGTAACATAGAATATATGGTAAGTAAATTAATGTGAGATTGTTATTTTAATTATAGAGGGAAATACGATAGGATTGTCAATATTCATGTTTGTAATTAGCAAACTTTTTTAAAGTATTTATTACGTGTTTATCGAAACATAGCTACCATAATTTTTAAAACTTTTTAATTGCATGCCCATTACTTTGAAACAAATATTATCTGCAAATACATCTACAAACATTCATAAAAAATATATTACTGACTGGATTAAAAATCAAGATATTAACTTTATACAAAACATTATTATTCCCAACCAAACGTAACAAAACTATAAAAAGTATAAAATTAAATAAACCTAAAAATTTAAGTAGTTTTTCAAGTATCCAACAACTATACATACGCTTACAATTTATATATGTGTGTACATATATGTATGTGTATGTGAATGTGTATGTGTATGTATACGTATGTTTATATATATTTATATGCATGTGTGCAGGTACATGTATTTTTATGGATGTGTATGTTTATATATATATATATTTATATATTTTTTATATTCCTCTAATATATTTAAATACTTTTTTTTGCTCTTCTAAATAACCAATGTAAAATAAATATTAAAATTTGAAAAAAAAAATATCATATAAAACTTTCTATTACAACACATAAATACTTGTCATACATAAACATAAATAAACACGTAAACACCTCAGCACAGGTTCTCCTAGTGAGGTGTTCACGAAACATACAACAATACCTATCCACAGTTTCACCTTCACAAACCTACCTTACACCCAACAATAAAATTACAAAATATATTATGAAAAAATGTTTTCGAAATTGATCTATAGGTAAATACTGTAATATATAGAAATAAATAAATAAAAAATAAAAAAATAATATTTCGATTAAGGTGCTGTATAGTGCATGATATTAATAGATTTATTTTAATTGTTCTAATACACTGATTTTAAATTTTGACATCGATTGATGACGATAAACGTCTATAGAGGAATATTTATTTCCGAGTATATGAAGTCTTTGCAGAGGAGAGTTAACAAAATAATTACTAGAAGAATTAGTTACAAGGTAAATTGCATTAGAGCGAGTATCGCGCGTGGGTATTCTTAAATTAATTTTACTGATTAAATCAAGGGCGTCCAGTCTGCCATTCGAAATATTAAAAAGACAAACTAAATCGCTCGCTATGCGCCTTGACGCTAAATCGCTTATATTAAGTAATTCCATTAAATATACATAATTTAGATCTTCGACAGGTATACCGAGTTTATAATTAATAAATCTTAAGAACTTACGTTGTACTCTTTCAATTCTTAGTTGGTGTGTCTTATATAATGGAGCCCAGATGGTTGAATTGTATTCTAAATTTGATCTCATCAAATTAAATTAAACCATCAATTTTAACATCCTCCTGTTTCTTAAAAAACTATCAAACCACATATTGTATATTATTAGATTTCACTTCAATTTTAAAATGGAATGAAATGGGCACTTAATTGTATACGTCTTCGTCATGTATTTTATAACAATAAATTTGAACCAATTAGGGCAAAAATAACAATTTCATAATAATATATTTTAGTATCTCCTGGAAGAATCATGTTTCCATTACATCATTGAAATGACAGATGTCGCATCACAACTAATCATCCATCAAAACACTGTTTACCCTCTGAGGGAGACAAAAATATTACAAAAATATGGTTGATACGAAAATGTAACCGAAAACAAACATGGAGAAAAAAACCATTATGCTTTTGGTAAAAAAATGAATGAGGTAAAATATTTTTTCTGTTTTTCCCCCAAATAAGTTACAAAACCGAGGGGAAAGAATACACCAGTGACCTCTCAATCACTCCAAGGAGTCTCTTGGGCAAATTAGGGACATTATTGTCTCCTGAAAGGGACGGCGATACAAACAGCGTACGGAACTAACAGCTCGCTCATATCAAAAAGGGGAAACACGAGAAAAAAATACTGCTAGGTTATGTTAAGTGAAAACACAATCATTTTTTAAATATTTTCAGTGTTCTTTACGACATATGAGAGATATGAATGCTGGGTTCGTTAAATCTAAAGCATTCTCAGTTTCACTCTGGTGAAAGACCACAATTCAGAATCAAAACGTCGTTTGAAATGGTTTTAGACGTTATTAGTAACCAAATCTGAAAAGCTGGGAATTTATAAACATTTTTCTCTACATTTTTTTCCCTTCCCACACCATCCAGTCGGAAAGTTAAGAGCGCTGAATTTTTTTTTAATACAGTAATATCAAACAGCGAACCGACACATTTTAACACTGATGTAAATATTTACATTAATTTATAATTTTACTACATCATTGTTTAATAGTACTCAGTTTCGCAATAGAACTGTTGTACGGTATTTACTGCAAATATTTCAATTTGGGAGGCGGGTATGGGTACCGCTGCCCCGGAACCATTTATTGGATAACCAACCATTTATCATATTTATTGTCAACCCAAGTGGTTTGCTACTTTTGGGGACTCAGCAGGGGTACCCGGCTTTATGGGTGAGGTTTGTGTAGGTCTTGACAGCGGATGTGTCTGCCCACTGCGTGGCGGGCCGCATCGGAAGAGACTGGTTAATAGAGACATTTCGCCTATCCAACTGGACTCTCTCGACCCATCGCCTTGTACCGCTGTGAGAGAGAAGGATTACATGTCCGTCACACTTGGACCCACTGACCTCCAGTTTACTACCCGCCCGTACACCTTTTTCTTCCCATAACTTCTACTTCTTCCTTTTCTTTAAAAGATCCTCCATACAGCATCCCCAAATATGACATAGGCCCAGAGGGGAATTATTTTCCTATGGGCCTCCTGAGTGGAGCTGTTGTAAAAAAAAAGAGTAAACAACGCCCTATTTTTTACGGTAAAATTGATGTATCAAATCTCTAGATATAATTAATCTCTAAGTTCATGTTCAAAATAGAATATACGTATATGCTCAACATAGAATATACGTATATGCTCAACATAGAATATACGTATATGCTCAACATAGACTATACGTATATGCTCAACATAGAATATACGTATATGCTCAACATAGAATATACGTATATGCTCAACATAGAATATACGTATATGCTCAACATAGAATATACGTATATGCTCAACATAGAATATACGTATATACTCAACATAGAATATACGGACATAAAAAATTCGGATATTTCACAACAGGTTGAATTTTTTGCTGCTCTCAACACGTAATTTTGCATTTCACAGTTACTTGATGTGACATGACATCAAAGATCATTGTTATTAGGTACTACAAATTACTCTTAATTTGTAACTAGGTTTGCTAGTTTCACGACGCCAGAGCTAGCACATAAACATTTGTGCTGCTTCATACAATCAAATTCTTGCTTCACATTTTAATATTTCACAATTTGTTCACATTTTAGTGTTTGTATTTTTCTTGTATTATCGTCAACTCTTACTTAGTTTTTAAATACTCAAGAAAGAGATTTACAAATAAATTTTTTAATATTATTTATGACCTTCAATGGTTTCCTCTTTTATTGAAATAGAAAATAACGAAAAGAAACCCTTAAAAAATATGTACAAAATAATAGTACAAATATTATTGCTTGCCTTCAAATCATTTAAAAACGCCCAATGTGAAGTAAAAGATATTGCATAACAAATAATATTTTTTTGATATCTGAGAAAAATAAGTTTTTTGTTGAAATGATTTTAAGAAATCTGATTTTAGTATTTATTGTGTAATAAAAATATTATCAAAAAAATCTTGGAGTGAAAAATTTGGTTGAAATGTTATTTAAGCGATTTTTAGAAATTGTACTTTACTACGTTTATGAGGTATAATTTTGTAGGGCCTCTTTTACGTGACATGTTTCATTTATCACGGAACCTGATTTCCAAGAAAGGATCTCGTCAACACGCCTGTTTACAATACAGTATTTATTTTCGAAGAGCAAATTTACCCAAATGAAATTTGGAAAGTATTTTTGTAGTCGTACTTACGAAAGGCGTCCTAGTCTAGCAATTCTAAGATAAATTGCGATTATTTTAGAGTGGTTTTTTTTTTTTTTTTTTTTACATTAACTCCACACAGGAGGCCCTGAGGAAAAAATAATTTCCCTCAGGGCCTATGTCATCTTTGAGGATGCTGTGTGGAGGGTGTTTTTGAGGAGAGGAAGGAGTGAACATGGGTCTTGAAGAGACCCATATTGTAGGAGGGAGGAAACACAGAGGCCGGCAAATCGTTCCACAGCCGAGCTGTTGAACTCAAGAACGAGTCGTAGAAACGACCCGTTCTCATGTGACTAATTCTACTAATTCAACCGTGTACAAATGTTGAGCGCGCGTTTGGCGTGTTTCCCGACTATGCACCGGTGCCGAGGGGATCAATGACGCTAGTTCCTCGGAGCATCTTCCATTGTAATACCGGTAGAACAAGGACAGCATTCCCACCTGGCGCTTGTGCTTTAAAGATTGCAATCTTGCAATCATTGCAATGATTGCAAGATTGCAATCCGGGTTGCTAGGTACTATTAGTATCGCCCTGGTTGGATACCGATTTTCAGAAACGACGGTTCAATCTTTCTCTGCTTCCTCCCGCCGTACAAGGTTGTTAAATTTTGAATGCTGTAATAACAACAACAACAAAAAAGTAGTATCTAGATCGATGTTTGTAGAATATTGAAAGAGATTTGAACATCAAAAAGTATTGTCATGAATTATTTTTGAGGTGTAATGCCGTGTTACGCTTCCTACTTCTGTAGCCAAAGTTTTGTTTAGTGCCTATCATTAGGAAAGATGCCATCTCGAAAATCATGATTTAAATTACGTGAAATTTTTGTTTGTTTTGTTCATTTTCAACTTATAGGGCTGTGGTATCAAAAGTAAGACAGGCACACAAAATAGGTTTTGAAATTATTTGAATGCCTCTTTCAAATGTCTAATCTAAACTTTACTCAAGTTTTAGAAAATTCTGAAGATATGGTTTTTGGTTCGGGCTAGTTTAGATGTCATTTTCTTTGATTTTTTTTGTTCCAAGCTTTTGTGCTAGATTTTTGAAATTCTGGTTGCACTTTGCCCTCATGTATAGCGACGTTTAAAAAAATCGGGATCTTTTCAAACTTTTTCAAATTCACAGCCTCGTTTATTTTTGATCTGTTTAGATAAGTTGTAACATTGTAACATAATTATATACTCGCCTTCAAAACACTTAGTTCACTTAGTTTATGATCGCGTGTTGAATCCAGAAATTTTACTTTGGACGTGTGCGATCCGCGACGTTCACTGATCACAATAAGGAACTCCAGTGAAAAATATTATTGCTTTAAAAAAATATGTTCATATAGACCAATATATAAGTTTTATTAAATAATATTTAACGTAGAGTTTAAAAAAATATATTAAAAAGTCCATTTTAAAACGTGTCGTTGAAACACCCTGTCATGTTGGTATTGCTGGATTTTGGCGGCGTGACGTCACCGCGCCGCGTCACCTGGGTCAAAGTTGTATAGAAATGTAAGACGCAAGCCGTTCGACATTCCGTGTTATTGGTATAAACCTCTATAAAGAGATTTGGACATATAATAGTTTTTGTTTTTATTGAAACATTATTTAGTCCTAAATAATTCAGTATCAAAAATAAAGTATCTCTATTAGTTTATCTATATTATTTAAAATATTCAAAAACTCTAACTGTACAAAAAACGACCATAGTGCCCAGTAAAACGCTTAAATGCTGAAATTCAAAATGGCGGGAGCCAAACAGCTGATTCCAGTTCCATACAAAATTCATACTTCGGTTGATCATGATGACGTCACACTAGATTCGGTGGTTTTTGGGGGATCTTGAAAATTTAAAACCTTGAAAACTATTAAAACTAACTATAAAAATAAAAATAAATATGCAGTTATTTAAGTTAGAAGGTCATTATTCATAAAATTTTTTAAAAAAAAATTGGACTGGAGTTCTCTATTGTGGGAGTAGTACTGGCAACAGCGTTAATCCTTCTTCTTTAAATTAAACTAAGGTGAACCGATATTCTGTGTTCAATTTACTCATCTGTTAAAATACATTTAAGAAATCTGCTTAAGCTAAAGAAAGCTCAAAGCAGTTCTAAATCTTCTTTGATAGAGACGGGGCCTCTGAAGAAGTTCAGAAGAGGAATGCCCGGAGGCGCCATATCGAAGTGATGAATCTCCGGCCTACTAAGACAAGAGAAAGAAAGTGATGATAATGCTGAATTTTTTATTTACCAATTTTCATCGCCAAGATTTTATAAGTATCTTTAGGTACACTTTCATTGACATGACTACACTACTGAAGTAAGCGGGAGAGATTGACAGGCTTTTATCAGCAATTTTGTAAGTGGCCTTTATCCAATATTTCGTGTTATATTATTTTCCTACGTGTATTGTGTAGATACTGTGGACGTGTAGAAAGAGAGAACTCCGGCGTGTCCTTGCTCCGTGACATTGTCTATTCAGGGTTTTTTTCTCCCGGCGAATGTCTTGTTAGTTTTATACAGGGTGTAAATATAGTGAAACTATCTTTTCACGATGAGTTTTTTTAATTCTATTTTAGGAATGAAGTTGCAAATATACTATACAGGGTCTAACTGGACGTATCTGACAGAATTTAACCGGTGATTTCAGAGCTTTTTTTGATAATGTGAATAACGCAAGAAGAGTTCCAACTGCTTCCAACCGCCTTGAGCCAGTGAGACCATGGCATCCCCAATTAGGGTATGGAGTCAGGCTGAAGGTAAGTGGGTAAGGGAAAAAGATAGGAAAGAGAAAGGTGGGGAAGTTCTTGAGAGAATCTTCCACCTTGGAACGACCGTAAATATGCCTTAAATTATTTTAAATGATTAAATTTAATCTATATTAACATTTAAAAACACAACTCTAACAGATAAAATTTACTGGCGCATGCTGGGAGGCCTTACCGGATCGTTAACCGAGAGCCTTGCCCCAAGACCACGGAGGCCGTCAATAATAGCTAATTTGAAGTAAAAAATATAGGTGGCATTGGGATCTCCGTTGATATTTTTTTTTCAATTTAAACAAAATATTTTTTTTTTCACAAACTGCATCACATAATGCAACCATTCACATACTGAATCATCTCACGTTTCGTCCAATCAGTAGCTGAATGGGCATCGCGTTTGGGTCCCACCCAGGCGTTGCGTGTTCGATTCCTCGGCTGGCTGTCCATCACGACTCAAGCAACATTTTCGGCTGGCTGTCCATCACGACTCAAGCAACATTTTCGGCTTACTGTGGTGGTAGTAGGAGATATTCAAACATTGTTGGGTTAATCGTAACCCGGGAATGTCTGACTTTCTTTTTAAGATTTAAAAAAAAATGCATCATGAACCTGATATCGATATAGTACCAAGTGATGTGTACCATTCTGTACAAAGCTATGGAAAGTGATTATTTTAATTACTTATCTTTGTGGAGTTAATGTAAAAAAAAAAAATCTATGTATTTAAAATCCAGCGACTCTCTATGAATAATTTCTATAGAATGAATAACTCTTTCAGAACTTCGCTGGATTCTGCGGGAAGTCATCCGTCTTGTGTTATTGGTTTTAAAATATCTGCAATATACTCTCTGAACTATCCAATTCCCGGAATAGTCGACTCAGCCAGACTTTATAAATCTTCCTAGAATCTGAGACTCTTGTCACTTACACCATCAGTATGAACCCCTAAAAAGGGCGTTAATAATTAAATAAAATGTGTAATAAACTCGGCGCGAACAGATTGGAACACACGTTTGATATTAATATTGGATTGCATAATTGTGGTAAATAGGATTATACAAGTAGTTTCAACAGATTTCGTTATTACGGATTGTTAAATAAAATTTTGAGGTGTCAGATGTAAGTAGCACTTTATAAAAGTGTTGACTATCGTCATTCGTGTTACGGAAACAACCGATGTTACACAACAGATAGCTGAGCTTCCAGCCACTTCAAAAAACAGAAATAAAACACAGGTACTTTCTTTCTTTTAGTAACACTGCAACTCACGCCGGGTACTCGCTAGTTGACAATAATTATTGTAGTGGGATTGATTTTTATGTGTAGTTTTGAGGTGTCTCAACAGACGTCAGTTTAGTAATACTTTTGAAGAGTATCGACTATCGTCGTTCGTGTTACGGAAATATCTCATGATACGCCGCTCCCATCCACTTCAATAAACAGAATTAGAACACAAGTACTTTCTTTATTTGAGTGACACGTGCCGGGTTCTCTTTAGTTGAAGTTAAGAGTTTAAAATGTTTTTATTAAGTTATTTTATTGAATTCCACGATTTACGTAAGTCGAAGTGTCGTAAACTTATAGTCGCCTGGAGGCTTTAAGCAACCAGCTCTGAATAGCCAAGTACTTCTCAACCTCCCTCTTCTTCATCCCCGTCCCCTGCTTTCTCCTTTTTCAACTTCATTAGAAACCCTAAACTGGTGATATCATAGTCCTACTCTCTTCATGCAGTTTGGACGTCAACGTGAAAACTTTAAATTAAATAATTAAAAATGAAGCTTATTAGTGTACTTATTTGGTCAAAAATCATTACTGGTAATGAAAATATTGTGAACAAATTTTTCAGATAGAATAGTAAAAGATGGTCAGTAACCTAGAACAAATTTATTCCGCCAGTTGGATATGAAATCTATGTAAAACAAAAAATCGACTTTGAATAATATAAAGGAGATCCGTCCGAATTCATTCAAATTCACTACGGCCTACGAGCAAAGTAATGTGATTCTTATGCCTACATTTTATTTTACATTGACTGATGGCGATGCTACCGGTGCTGCGACATAGGATGCGCAAGATGGGCCAACGCATCGAAAATATCAAAACAGGAAACAAAATACACTCTTACAATTACCTGCTCGAAGATTTTTGAGGCGATTTGGGTTAGTTTAAATCATAAGTTCTCAACGAGTGGATGATGATGCCCCCTTGTGGACGTTTGAGACTGTCAGGGGGGTAGTAAAAGACCCGGAGAAAATTAGGGGGCGTTGAAATGGTACAGGGGGCGTTGAAATGGGCTTTCAGGGCATGAGCAGGAAAAAAAATATGATCTTAAGAAAAAAAAACACGCTAATCATTTTCTAATTTTTTCTTCAAAATAGGCAAATTTACTTTGTGGCGTCATCATTAATTTAATGAAAAACAATTACTTTGTGTAACAACCACTATTTAATTAACAATATCAACATGTTTCGAAAACAATTTTTTCTTCGTCAGGATAAAAAGTTAATAAAAAATAACAAAAGACAAACAAGTATAGAATAATTAGAACATAGACAAAATATTAGAAAGGAGAGGTGATTAATTACCTAAAATATATCATAAAAACAATTATATAAAATAAAATATAAAAATTATTTTAGAATCTGTAAAAAATTACATCAACATAATAATTTTTTTTTTTTTTTTTAATATTTTATTAAGATTGGATTTAAGTATTTCTATTGTCAATAATAAATTTGAATTTAACATTTTTCGTAAAGACACATACAGATATCATTATACATGAAACTTCTAATCATCCATTTTCACAAAAATTAGCAGCTTTTCATACCTTACTAAGTAGACTAATTAATGTTCCCCTATCTTCAAGAAATTTTAAAGCAGAATTAAATACAATTAAACAAATTGCAATAAATAACGGTTATACTACACAATTAATAGATAATATGTTAAACAAAAAATATAAGAAAAAGTTTTTTAGATCTTTTGTTTATCCAGACGTAGTTGACAAGAATAATAATTGGAGAAAAATTGTATTTTTAAATAATAGCACTTCAAATTTGATAGTTAAAAACATGCCAGATAATATCCAACCAGCTTTTTACGCCAATAACAAATTAAAAAATTTTATATTAAATAACAAGGACAAAGGTGTGTTTTTGAACAAATCTGGAGTTTATAAATTAATTTGTAATGATTGTAACTTTTTTTTATATTGGGAAGACTTCTAGAAAATTTAACATTATAGTTAAGGAACATCTAAGATGTTTAAATAATAATAATTATTCAGAATTTGCAAACCACATTTTGGAAACAGGTCATTCTTTTGATATTAATAAAGGTTTAAGAATTTTACACACTAACACAACGGGTATACAATTAGATTATTTAGAAATTTTAGAAATTAGAAAAAGTGTTAATATTAAATTAAATATTATAAATAACCAAACGTTTTTTAAAAATAGCCATCTTTTAAATTTATTTTCGTATTAATACTTATATTTATAATAATTTATTTTGTTATTTAGACTTCTTGTTTTGTTTTTAATTAAAAAAAAAAAAAAAAAATATTATGTTAATGTAATTTTTTACAGATTCTAAAATAATTTTTATATTTTTTTATATTTTATTTTATATAATTGTTTTTTATGATATATTTTAGGTAATTAATCACCTCTCCTTTCTAATATTTTGTCTATGTTCTAATTAGTCTATACTTGTTTGTCTTTTGTTATTTTTTATTAACTTATTATCCTGACGAAGAAAACATAGTTTTCGAAACATGTTGATATTGTTAATTAAATAGTGGTTGTTACACAAAGTAATTGTTTTTCATTAAATTTTCTAATTTATTTTATTTGTTTATTTAAACGCCCATAGGGGTTTTTACAGATAGTGCAGTACATGATTTTGAAAAAATATGGGAAATAACATAAAATATAAGAAACAAAATACAAGTAACATAAAATATAAGAGTTGACACAAAGTAGATAACATAGAATATAAGTTAGTAAAAATAGAGATAAAGATAGTTTATGAAGTTGGAAGAAATAGTTGGCACATACGCCGTTTGAAGTTTGAGAAATTCAAATTATTATCAATTACATCCACATTGTTTAAATATTTGTTGCCAAGACTATGTAAACGCTGTATTGGGGAATGCAAACTATATTTGGAATGAGATGTATGTATATAAAATGTTAATATTTGTCTAGTCGTTCGTGTGGGTACATGAAGATTAATTAATTGCAAAAATTCACAACAATTGAATTTAGAATTTAATAATTTTTATAAAAAGGTTAGGTCGTTTATTTTTCGTCTGTTTTCTAGAGTTGGAATATTTAAAATATTCATTAAGAACGCGTAATTTATATGATCTAAAGGGATATTATGTTTAAAATATACGAAACGTGGAAATTTTCTTTGAATTCTTTCAACATTATGTACATGAATTTTGTAGAAGGGCGACCAGACTGTGGAGTTATGTTCCATTAGGTTTCCAACAAGGGATATGTATAACAGTTTAATGATTTGTAACGATTCAAAGTTTTTAATTGTACTTAATACAAATCCTAATGTTTTCATACCCTTATTTACAGTTTGTTGAATGTGGACCGTGAAGTCTAGTTTTTCATCCATTATTATGCCAAGATCTCGCATTTCGGTTATTCTTTCTAAATTTATTTCATTTATTGAAGAGTCAAAAAGCAATAATGCTTTTTTCTGGAAAAGGTCAATGTTTTGCATTTTTCTACATTTAAATGTTTACTGTTTTGTGAGCACCAGTTATTTATGGTTTAACCTATTGGCCACAAACCCCGGCAGCCTGCCGGGTGTGCAACTCAGGTACTTACCCACAAACGCCGGCGAGCCGCCGGGCTAGAGTAGGTCCGCCGAAAAACGGTAAACCAGCACGACAGTGACTTTTTCGAAAAAAAATTTAAATTCCAATTGCTCCGTAGGTAGTTAATCATTGAAAAATATGTTTCTTATATTTTTTCCTTGATATTTGTGTTATAAGTTTTGTTTGCAGCCAACCGCCATTTAATTTCTTCAAAATTGCGAGTGGTTCTAGGCTTTTGGCAGTGACCCTGCTCGTCTCTGATTGCTTTGAGAACTATCATACCAAATTATTTTATTAGTTATAAATATACGTGTATGTATAAAACCAAAAAAATTATTGTTCAATTTATGAATATTATGCTTTTTTGTAATTTTATTAATAAAAATGTGAAAAAAAGAAGGTTATAGGCATGAGAGTTATAGGTTAAGAGAGTTATTTCTTTATATAATTTAATATCATCAGCGAAAAGCAGTACATAATCGTCTTTGAATCAGTTGACTATATCTTTTATAAAAACAAGAAATAAAATTGGGCCAAGATGACTACCTTGCGGTACGCCACTAGTGCAAAGCAAAGTATACTTTAATACTAGTTAATTTTTGTTATTGTTATTTTGGTATTGTTATCATTTTTATCACGTGTGCAAAAATTCACATATTTCGGTAGTTCGGAAAGTGGATGAAAATTGAATTGAAAGATTCCATTACATTCAGATCTACATTAAATTAATGTAATGAAAATTTTTATTTTTTATTTTATAATAAATCTCTTGTGTATTATTAGATATTATTAAGAATTGGCAATACATATATCATGAATACAAGAAAGAAGTAGATAGCAACCAGGTACAAAAGAATTAATAAGGTTTTTTTGTGCATAACATATTAATATAATCCTATTGCAATACACATAACATATACATAACTTTAAATGAAAAATTTTACAGTAGTTTATGTTTTATATTTCTTGCCTAAAATGACTCTTGAAACTTTCAAAGTCAATGTTGAAAATGTCAAGAGACCTAGAGATATCATTTAGCAGCACCATACCTCTTGACGTGCTATGCCAGGCCAGAACGTCTGTTCTTCCGTGTGGAATACAGAGCAAGTCGTGGTGACGATCCTTGCGGTAGTGGTTCGGTACGAACAATTTATATCATTCCAAGAGGTATGGGTCAATGTAATAGTACATAATTTTAAAAGCTGTTTGTGGTATGTGTGTGAATGAATATGTGAGCAAGCGAGATGGTACGCTTGCGAGAGTCTATAAAAGGTAATGCCTGCAAGTAGAGGGCCTCTTTTGCAACAAGCAGCTCCCAAATAAATACTAGTACAATACTACGTATAACTATTGAGTACTACCCGTCGACACTAGTCCCGACACGCACACACTACAATTGGCGCAGCCATTACATTTGGCGCGTACACTACACTATTACTGTAAGGGTCCAATTTTAGGGTTATTTAAGAATGTCATGTATTATATTATTATTTCGTATTTTTGATTTTAGAAACTGGGTAATATAAAAATAGGTTCATACAAATATGTTTCAACAGAACTCTAATAGAAAAATTATCACGTAATAACCCCCAAAATTAAAAAAAAAGCGTACGGGTGATCCAATGTGAATTTGTGATATATAAAATCAAGGACGCTTTACTCTTGTTCATTAAATATCTCAGGTCACAAAACAAAATCTTTCACTCTTTCCTCCCGTAGGTCCTACGAAGAAATCCCTAAGACATTACCGCAAAATTCAATTTAGGTTTTCCAAGACGAAAAATACAGATTTTTATTTTAGAGAAAATCCTAAATAGAGTACAAAGCTAGAGTATGAAGCCTTTTTTTTCACTCGTTTGGGACCAAAAATTTCACTAAGTGCTTTATTGGCGAGGGACCCATCTAGCGCATTGAGCGCCTCTGGTGCATTGTAAGGGCAGGTACCGGGTGGAACTATTTTCTGGCGGAAAACGAAACAGATACTAATATTTCGTATGGAGAGATGTCTCCCAGGAATTCTATTATACAAAAGATGATGGCTAGCGAAGCGTACATGTTTTATGACCCACACGGTACAAACCAGCGATCGGCGATACAAAAAGGGCAGAGGGTACGTTTTAAGTTGTAACATTGAAATTTAAAAGTAAATACTGCTAATTAAATAATACCTGATCGCTAGCAAACCGAATGGCAGAGAAAGATCATTAATGAGTTAAACAG
Organism: Glyphotaelius pellucidus; assembly: GCA_936435175.1. Lineage (NCBI taxonomy): Eukaryota > Metazoa > Arthropoda > Insecta > Trichoptera > Limnephilidae > Glyphotaelius > Glyphotaelius pellucidus. The sequence goes on along the minus strand of OW386555.1, from coordinate 11,692,961 downwards.
GACAACATCTGGTAGGGGGAGGCCAGGCCATAGCCTGCAAAATTTTAACTCTTATGCAATTATCACTTTAAAAAAACATTTTTCTTCCGAAAGTACCTAGTAAAGATATACTGTAAAAAATGACCTGACGGTTGATTCCCAGACATAAGGTTGACGGCCAGGTTCGTGGACTAGGGAAAGAACCTCGACTAGCAATCCGGAGGTCACGGGTTCAAATTCCGGTATGCGCAAGAAAATTTTATACGATTGATTTGTGTTTTTCAAATTAATCATTTAAAATAATATAAACCAGAGTGGAAGATACTCTTAGAATCGCTTAGGTATAAAACCACCATTCAGAAATGAAAGGTTGCTTTAAATGGCTACAGTCGTGTTTGTGACTAGATCTGAATAGCCAGATTCTTCCCTACCTTCCTCTTCCCCTTCCCCTCCCTTCTACCTTCAGCCTCAAAAAATATATGATGCCATAGTCTCACTGGCTTCATGAGTTTGGATTGTTGTGCCGTATTCACATTAGAAAAAATAGAAAAAAAGTGCCCGAAAATACAATTATTGTATTTAAAATGTGTATAATTTTAAACCTAAAACTGACTTCAAAAATATCTGTGATAATAAACGAATTTATTTACAGTGTGGATTTTTGTACGTTTCTTACGAATATTTCTAAAAAATTTGAGGTCATCAGCAAAAAGTAAGGTAGATACGTGATGAAATATTTTTGTAAGATCATTTATAAACAAGATAAATAAGATTGGGCCAAGGTGTAAACCCCGTGGAACTCCACTTGTTGCATACATTTTTTCCGACAGGGAGGATTTTATTCTATCAAATTGTTCCTCCCAGTAACTACGAGTAACAACCAGTAAGATAGCTTTCAAACCAGGCTACTATATTGCCACGTATACCAAGCTTTGACGGCCTTTTTTTTTTTTGACGGCCTCCGTGGTCCCGAGGCAAGACTCTCGACTCACAATCCGAAGGTCGCGGGTTCGAACCCGGCGTGCGCAAATAAATTTTGTTTGATTAATTTGTGTTATTTCACAATTTATTCATTTAAAATAATATATAGTATATTTGCGGCACGTTCCAGAGTGGAAGATACTATCAGTATCGCCCTGGTGTAAGACCACCATTCAGAATTGAAACGTTGCTTGAAATGGCTTTAGCCGTGTTTAGTGACCAGATCTGAATAGCCAGGTACTTCCCAACCTTCCTCTTCCCTATCTCCATCCCCTCCCCACTACCTTCAGCCTCACAACATACCCCGATTGGGGATGCCATAGTCTCACTGGCTCCAGACGGGAGCAGTTGGGACTCTTGTGCGGTATTAACTGTAAAAAAAAAAAAAAAAAAGCTTTCCTAATTTCCAAAAGAGAATTCTATGTGAAACTGTATCAAAGGCTTTACTAAAATCACTGTAAACAGAGTCTACTTGATTCATTTCTTTGAACTACATAATAGTCACAATTGAAAATATGATTTTTAAAGTTTTAGACTTATGTGTCAGCGTCCTCTACAGGGGTTATACCGACGCCAGCGATCAGGTATTCTATGAGTGGGATGCGCAATAAATTATTATTTATTCAGACAGATCCACCCCTGTGCAGACCCCTCCCCCACTACTCATACGACTATGTCTAGGTTCCACCCCTGGAATTTCAGAAATCGACACTCTTTTTATTTGACCTGTTTACGGGAATTTGATTTATAGACTTTATTTCTTTGTAGTCCCGGTGTTTAAATTGCCGTTTCTGCATTTGGCTCATACAAGTGAATCAAGTTAGTAGAGACGGATCAAAACCAAATCAATTTTACGGCATTTGAAATGAAATAGTCAAAATTGTCATAAATTACTAAACAGATGGAAAATAACAATATATTAAAATGAATTTTCCAAAAATAAATTTAAGATAACTGAGGTCAAAATTGCTCAAACGGAAATGAAAGTAAAAAATTAAAGTTCTACTTTTTGACGAGGAATGATCATGCTGTGATTTCTCTTTCTTACAACGTAGGTCTCTTCAAGACCAATGTTTATCCCTTTTTCTCCTCAAAAAGACCCTCCACACGGCATCTCAAATGACATAATTAATAATAATATATAAATTTCTCGCATAAGAACAACGTTCAGCTCATTATTTATCATATTTTTTGTGTGTTACACCGCGAAGATTATTTAAATTCCGTTTGGGAGGCGGGAATGGGTACCGCCGCCCTAAACGGGAACCTATACTGGGTAACCAACACCTCTGCCTCAAGTCACCCCAAGTGGTTCGCTACGTTTGGTGATTTAGCAAGGGCGCCCGGGTTCATGGGGTGAGGTTTGTTCCAGGTCTTGAAGGCGGATGACTAGGACACACAAAACCCCAGATTCCTACCCACCCTTTAAACCCCTTCCCTTCCCAGAACTCTCCCCTCCTTCCTTTTCTTAAAAATAAACCCTCCATACAGCATCCCCAAAGATGACATAGGCCCTGAGAGAAATTATTTTCCCCAAGGCCTCCTGTGTGGAGCTCGTAAAAAAAAAGAAAAAATACGTAACCATACGTTTTTAACGAAGAAAAATTTACATCTCCAAATAACTGTTTCCTAAATATTAGTTGATCCTTTCTTTTTCCAAAGATATGCTTTTTTTATTAAATAAACCAAACGGTTTTTCATTCCTCGTGAAAACCTGTGTAAAAGGAGATAGGCGGTGTTATAATGTGAGCGACTTGTTCACCAACTAATTCGTAAATTTACCAAAATGCCAATTTCACATCTTTGATCAAAGCAATGATATTGTCAAGAAGGGTTAGGTGAGGTTATTGATCAAGTCATGATAGAGAGGTATGTTTTTGTTTTCTACTGTGCCTCTGTTAGCAACAGATAAAAACGTACGATATAAAAAACATGTACTATTTTTCATTACTAATTTATTATTTCCGCTGTTGAGTAAGCACTTAATTATTATTATTTATCTACGTTCACAATTTATCATAAATTCTCGTTTTTCAGAAACGGTCCTCCCTGCAAATACCGCGGGGCATTTATTACCGTGCAAATCCACTGCGGAATAATGGACGTACACAAATTCGTTATTTACTCGAGGGTCGTTAGAATATTTCTAACGAAAGATTTATTAGATTTTTTGTTTAATAAAATGTCTGTGCCGAATTTTGCTCGGTAAAAACCTGATGCGTGCAACGGAGGCCTTGAGGAAAATGCTTTCCCCCAGGGTTTATTTCATCTTTGAAAATGCTATTTTGGGGGAGTTTTTAAGGAGAGGAATGAGGAAATTTGGGTCTTCAAGAGACTTATATTGTGGATTGTAGGAGGAAAGAAACACTAAGGCCGGCAAACCATTTCACAGCCGAACTTATCACACGATGTACCATAGAACGTGTATAAATTGCTTACTATTAAAAAATTGCATTGAATTTTTAGTGACCAGCTCATTGCTCCTTTGAAAAGTCATTAAAAGTGATAAAATCAAAATTTAGGACTTGGTTAATTAGAAATGATAAAATTAAAAGTGATAAAATCAAAATTTAGGACTTGGTTAATTAAAATGATCACTACAAATGATTTTTCAAAGGGCTGTTGAAATGCCACTTTGCTGAGTTGTCATGGAATCCGATTTTATAATCTTCGGTTGTAATCTGTGAAATTTAATTATTTTGGAAAAAAGGCGATTTTTGCATTTTTCAATTATTTTAGGCTTACATGGTCGGCAGGAGTACTAAAATATAGGATTAAAAGTTAACGCATCGTGGTAGCCTAGGAGTCCGGACATGAACTGTAAGATGGAGGAACGACAGTTAAGACGGTGTATATGAGCACATAAGACGGAGACCACCAGACCACAAACTAGGCAATGTCTATGGAGCTTCATCGACAGTTGACCAGAGGGAGATCAAAGAACTCCTGGATGACTCTATTGTTAGATCTATAGACTGTAATTTATTGCCAAGAATGCTGGACTATATACGACTCCTACTCTGTGACGCGAATGCTTAGATGATAGGCAGGAGTATCACTAAAATAATAAAATAAATACATCACTGAAGACATAAATAATAGGCTGGAGAAATGACAGTTGAGATGGTATGAGCAAATAAGACAGAGATCACCAGACCACACAGTGAAGCAGGTAATGTCTACGAAGTTTCATCGGCAGTTAGCCAGAGGAAGATCAAAGAACTCCTGGCAAAGTGCTCCAAAATATTACAGAAAAATGGCCTGGATGAAAGCGATACCCAGAATCGAAGAAGTTATAGCCTGAGATCGAGAAGAGCCGACCCCAACAGCCTACCTAGGCAATGAGTTGGGACAGTCCAAGGAAGAACAAAAGTGGAATTATTTTAGGTTTTTTGAAACAATCAAGTGTATTTTGGCCATCGATTCAATAGGATACAGTTAAGGCAAATTCAAAATTTTATGTCATTTAAAACAATACATATTTTGAAATTTGGTTAAATGAAGACAATACAAGCGAATGTCAATCCGAAATCTGGAAACAGAAAAATTGGCACCTCTCGGACTCGAACCCAGGACCTCTCGTTTTCCGGGCGAACGCGCTGTCCACTGCGCCAAGGTGTCGACACTTTGGCGAGTCCTAGAGGTGCCAATATCTTTTTCAATTTTTTGGTTTCCAGATTTTGAATTAAGTTTCGCTTTCATTTAATTAAATATTAAAATTTAAGTTTTTACTCAAGGTTAAAATAAAAATAACTATTGATCATTATTTTAAATTTTGGCATTTGGTTAAGACACTTAAGGAAAAATATGATCATTATAGTAAAAACCTATGCTTTTTTCTTGCTACAAAGCAATAAAACCCATTATGGGACGGAAGGAATTTACAATCATTGTAATTGAATTATTCAAAAGTGGAATCTTACACGCCTAGTTATTTTAAAATGAAACAGCAATATAAATTTCTCACAAAATGCAGTACAAAAATTTGAAAAAGACGTTAAGTTGAACAAACAAGAAGAAAACCGAACAATAAACTAAGATTTACATTACTAGGGTACATATAAACATATGTATACACAAACCCAAAGTAGGAATTTACAAAAAGGAGCTTTTGAAAACCAACGAAGGTTAAAATAAATAACGGATGAATACAAATATGTGGAAAGAAAGAGTGAGAAAAAAAAACAAATCGTGACATGTTTTTTGTTGAGCCAAAAAATATTATGATCCAATACGGAGAAAAAGGTGATTTGTAAAAATGATCAGTAAAACATAGATCTCTTAGAATCAATATTCTATCCAGTATCTTCAACATTTCGACCTTAAAATATAACATAAAACGATAAAACTACGACGAATGCAACAAGATATAAACTGGAGTGACGGCAAATAATATTTTCGACCATAAATAAATCCAGTTTTACCAGATCACCGCAATGTGTGAGGGTCGTAAAATTTTTACTGCGTAACGTAAAAAAGTGACGGAAACCGCAAGAACTTTTCGGGCGACCCTTGCAATATTTTTTACAAGCAATCCTAAAATCGAAAAATTTTAATGCTTTTGTGCAGACTCATGTGGAAATGTTTCAGTTCGTTGATCACAATACGGATGCTAAGGGAAAAAATACATATCTTAATAAACTTTTCTTGCTTTTATGGCGCGTGTAAATTGTACCTATCAGTAAAATTTTAAATAAAATTATAACGACAACTGACTCGTCATGCATTGCAAATATAAAGACTCATTATCTCTTTTTCCTTTCTTAAAGAGACCACATTTCCAACTCAGAACTATCTAGCACGAAATCTTTAAAGCTCAGCCTAAATAAGATTAGGAGAGAGTCGCTTGGTTGATGTGGAGAGGATGAACGAAGAAAGGATTATGTTATGTTAAGGAGAATATGTGTCTCAAAAATGAATAGCAGAAATATTTGAGGATACCCGAGGAAGTCTTGGCACCATCAAGTGTATAAATACTTAAGTAGGGTCATGTCAAGATTCATAATACCAGAAAAGGGTATGTATTAGAGGTTTGTGGCGGGCCATCCTCTCTGGCTACCCCTGCGTGGAAACGGCGTGAAGATCAGTTTTATCAGAGAGCCTTGCACCTCGACCACGGAGTCCGTCAAATATATAAACGGAGATTTAAATTGATTAATTTTTCCTCTATAAACTTTTATTGACCTCTATTGAGAATGATCACGAACCGCCACTCATCATATGATATTTTTCACTTTAAGTTAAGCTATAATACGCCTCAGAACTTCGGAAAGTCAATATTACCTTTAACAACCAAATTTGGAAAATATTGTGCCTACCGTAGCTTAAGGGGTGATTTTATTTTGTTTCGAACTTTCGTGAATAACTCAATTTACATAAAAAAAAAAACTGTGTTAAAATGTCGTAATATTTTATAATTACGACACCACTAGGGAGTTATGAGACTTGGCAGTAAGGGAAATGGGAAATATAATAGGTTTACCGTTTTGCTGTACGTACTTTGAAAATGGGGTATTTAAAACACAGTTTAGGGCCTAAATTACCTACGTAATTTAGGGAAAAAGTGTTATGTCCCAAATGAGGTATTTTGTGCTGGGATGGGAGTATGTCGAAAGCTTTAAGGTAATGAATTCAACGAGGTTAATTGTGATTTTTTTTTCAGAATTCATACATGATACTTTTTTACAGTAATGAGATTTCTGAGGTGTACACTGTAAAATCAGGTACCACCGTACTTCTAATGCGACGATCCAAATGGTAATGAATACGATTCAAATAGGTAGCCTTAAGACAAATGAACAAAGAAATTAGTGAAATGGTAATATTTTAAGACCCGAAAATAATGTTAGAAGAAGTCAGGGACACCCGGCGCACGATGACGTGAAGCAACTAAAACATTTCATGATGGTTAGTTAGAGTATGGCTCTTTTTAAATTAAAATTTTCGTATACGGCTTGTCGATACACAAAATCTACGGCTCCGAAAAAAATGTCGAATTTTTAAAGACCGATAAATCCCGTCATGGTAGAAGCCACCTGGAGTATGCTTCAACAGTGTGGAACCCGCATTGTTCTACATATACAGCAAATCTAGAAAGAATTTAGAAAAAGTTTGTGAAATATGTTTCTTATCGCGTGCGAAATGTTGAAAACTATGACCCCTTAAACCTTAATCTCTTGATCAACGCCGAGATATCAGAGACCAGTTAATGCTCTATAAGATTATTCATGACATCATTGATACTTACTACAAAATATAAATTTCAATTGTCCTTTAAGAGCCAAGCGGCCGAGAATTTAAATTTCATCGAACGATGATCTTGCGATCGTACCCCTGCAACTGAACAGGGCTGTTCCGATGAGAAAGATTAATTGTTCTCCATACCAGCATTTTAACAAAATAACTCAATATCGATTTTATTTGATTCAAATTTTGCTTTGATAATTACCTACATTCAAAAATACTCAAACTCGTGATGATAAAACCATTAAAATGATGTCTTTATTTAATTATTTTTGTAGTTATAATTTTTCAATAATGTCTAAGTAAAATAAGAGTGTAATTTTTTTAAATAAATTGGTTTGTAAGACCGTAAATAAATAAACAAACTGAAGTGTTTTCATCACAAAACAAGGGCGTGAAACTTTTTTTCATGATTTTACTTGAACTTAAATTAAAATTCTGAAAAGTAACTTTTCCAAATAATTTATTGATTTATTTTACTGCTGATTATATGATTTGAAATAAATGTTGTATAATACAAAATTTTATTTAAAATTTAACAAATCTGCCAACGATCTACGGTAAAACCTTATTGTACTAAAAATAAACATATTTTCTCAAAATTTTATAAATATCTTTACCATATAAAAAACAGCCTTTCGAAATCAATTTATAATTTTTTGTGGAAAAGAGTCAATACGTCTTAAATTTGATTTAAAAAGACATATTCCCGGTTTTGTCTGGTTTTTATCTCAGAGTTACTCTATCTCCAGAAACATTTTATATCCGTAAAAGCAATACAAATTGCCTTGAAAATGTATTTATAAAAAGAAGCACATTTAATAGATTATGCCCATTATCGATGTATTTAATACGAAACTTGCTAAATTCATAACATTCATAAAAAAAACACTCGAATGCCACATGTTTAAAATAAAAACTTAAAATTTCATTGATTTCTTTATTTTTCTTTTTATATTTCATTACATTTCCTCATCTACTTTTAGCACTTCGAATTTGAATAAAATCGCTCCCTGGAAGAAATTATTGATACACATTAAAACTAAATGTAAGCCTTGGGAAATTTTCAATAAACAATTTTTGTAGATTTAATTAAGAAGATGCACTTTATCAGAATTGCTTACATCAGTTTTAGGCTTTGCTGTATATTTATGTATTTTGGTTCTAAATTTCAATTTGTCGTCATTTAATATTCTTATCACTGACATATATGAATTTATAAACACTATTTAACGCTAATAAATAAAATAAAATAAAAATTAATTGTCCACAGCTTATTTCAACTGAAAAATCTAGACAGGCAACAACGAAGGGTAGGAAACATGAAAGAAGAAAGTTAAAGGCTAATTTAATTTCAGCAACGATTCTATTTAGAATGGTGGACATTGACCAAGGGGAAAATCAGAGTGTCTACGACTCTGGAAAATGGGACAAACAAATTTCCACTTAACACATTAACACAGAATATTCACAAACCAGTCGTTCTTAACACTTTCTGAATACAATTTTAGTGCCCTACACCACAAGCCTTGAGAACTTCATCCACCGAGTATTCCTTTTGTGCAAAACCTTCCAGGATAAAGGTTGGCATGTTTATACGTCCGAGTAATTTCTCATTTAGCGGGAAATAAACATAAGCTTTTTGTTCTTTGGGTGCTTTTCTAAGCATCCCTTGCTCTGAAAGTGGGTAAGGGCGTATACAAACTGTATTTAAGCTGTTCATAAGGGCTGCTGATGTCCCTTTGAGGGCGATCTGCCCTGATGGGATGCACTTACTTAAAAGGCAGTCAGGATGTACTTTAAGCAACTCGTTTTTAAACACTACACTTATGTTTTTTTCCCACGTGAAAGTCAGAGAATTGAACACAATTTGTTTTTGTAAATTTACGTGTCAGTCAGTTTTTTGTACCATTCATGTTTATTTTGTACAATCTACAAATAAGATTAATTAATGAATATCATTATTTATTTATTAATCTTTAACAATTTATTACGTCTATATATTACATCTCAAGCAAGCATGAATTTTCATTTTAGGAGGCGGGTATGGATACCGCCGCTCTGGGAACCATTAATTGGATAACAAACACCTCTGCAACAGGTCACCTCAAGTGGTTCGCTACGTTTGACTTAGCATGGATCCTTAGATTCATGGGTAGAGGTTTTGTCCAGATGAATCTTCTCATCTGCTGCATGGCGGGCCGGATCCAGAGACACTGGTTGAGAGGGGTATTTTGACTTCTTCAGCCAGAATCCATCGACTCTTCGCCCAGCGGTTGGGTTCATATGTCCGTCACTCTTGGACACACTGACCCGCAGATTAATACTCACCCCTCACACATATTTCCTTCCTAGAACTTCCTCTCCTTCCTTTCCTTAAAAAACCCTCCACACAGCATCTCTTCAGATGACATAGGCCCTGAGGGAAATAATTATTCTCAGGGCCTCCTGTGTGCGGCTAACTTAAAAAAATTAATGTTAGAAGAAATGTTATAAATACATTAAAAAAAACCATGCAACGATTTTTTTAAACCACGTTACATATCGTTGATCTGTGGGTTAAAAGCTTGATTTAACAATTCATAAAAATATCTAATTTTTATTTACGCTCTTTGGCTAGGATTAGATGATACTGAGAAATATCTTTTAATGTAACCAAATGTAATAAATAATTAAATGCGACAGATCAACTCAAATTTTGAAAATAAATAGCACCTAAAATAAGTTTCTGTTAGAAATATAATATCGTCGCCAGGCACTATATCGCTTATCTGAATTCTCCAAATAAGCAATTATTTATCCAATTTTGAAAATTATTTAAAGCAAATCCTACTTCTAGAGTTTTTATTACTTCTATTAAATTTTTAATTGAACCACAGTAATGGGCACACAAGCGAAATTAGAATTTTTGACTTTCACAATCTGTCAAATCGAATTAGATTCGATACAATCGCTGGTCGAAGCAACGTACATTATTATTTATTTATCTAGGGGATGAAATATCCCAAAGTGAAAATAACGCCAGTTCCGGGAGCCCCGGCCCTCCCCGCTGCTTTTCTAGAATTTTCCCAATCCCCATTCTGGAACCGGAAATTCGAAATTCAACCCGAGAAACCTTCCGGTTCAAGCGTGTGTAAGTGTGGGTGAGGATTAGAGATAAAACTTGCGGAGGACGTTTATTTACAGCCTTACAGACAATTTATCAAAAATCTTAATCAACAGTTACGTCGTGATCTGAGCCATACACAGTTCGCAAAACATAAATGAAAATCAGTCAAAAGAGGAAAACACATGCATGCAACCAATTGTGACTAATCGTGTATTCTTTTGACGGCATCACCCAATTTTCTTTAATAAATAAAGCAAATGGTAATAATTATTTTGCGTCCAGACATTTAAGCTGCGTCAATAACAAAATACATTTAATTAAATGAAGATAATTTAAGGAGTCCGATTCGAGCCGCGGTCAACAGTGGTTGTGTGTACCTTACCTATTGCTTAGTGCCGTTCGCCCGTTCCCGTGCCTCATACAGATAAGAGATTATTGTTACATTTTATTTAATTCTGTTTATCGTATACTTATTTGTTTGCATTCCTACTTACGGCTAATCCGTTTTTGTTTGTACAGTCAATGAAATAGACTGCGTATTATTTTTTCAGTTTAATTTTTAAAAGTTAAGTTTTTTTTTTATATAATGGAGGAAGACGAAGATAGACCTCCCGACCCAGGATCGATATTAGATTTTTCTGATTCGGAATCTAACACTAGCCAGGCTTCTATTACGCTTCCATCTCGTAAACGACGACCATCGCATAGCCTTCACATCCCATCGAAAGTTAAATCTATACCGCCGATTCAACAAACCTCGACCTCTAACAACCTTAACCCCAATAGTAACACCCAGACAAGTACTTTAGCTAGCGATAATACAAAAAGTACTGACTTACTTTATCCTGCTTCCGCTTCCGGTCCTTTTATCGTAATTGTTCAGAGAACTGAACAAGGAAAACTTATTCACCCTTTAGATTTTGGAAAATTCTTATTTGACTCAAAAAATAATAACTTTGGTATTGTTAATGGTTCAATTAAACCGGAAGGGCGATATAAATTATCTATCGAGTTTAATACTGCCGCTTCCGCAAATGGATTTGTAAAAAAAATTGACTCGCTCTCAAAACATAAATATAAATCGTTCATCCCGTCATTTAACCTTACGAGAATGGGTCTTGTTCGAGGAATTCCCACGGATATCCCAGAGGCTGAAATTGTTGATGCTTTGAATAATTCCCAAGGAACCCCGAAAGTAATAAAAGCACGTCGACTGAACTACAAGGATTCTACTGATGGAAACAAGATCTGGAAACCTTCCCAATCTGTTGTTGTTACATTTGAGGGACAATCCCTTCCGTCTCGTGTGTTTATTTATTATACCTCGCTTCCCGTCGAAGTTTATAAATTTCCAACTGTTCAATGCTTCAATTGCTGCCGGTTTGGACATACAAAATCCGTATGCCGCTCCCCTCCACGTTGTTACTTTTGCGGAGAAAATCACCCATTTGATCAATGTCCAAAATCTTCCAATAATCCCATTTGCATTAACTGTTCGGGTGCACATACCGCGGTCAGTCTAGCCTGTCCGGAATTGACAAGACAGAGGAACATAAAACATAAAATGGCTACCGACAACATTTTGTACTTCCAGGCCTCAAAGTTATTCTCTCCTGCGAAAAAATCTTTCGCAGAGATGACATCGTCCTCAGCTCCTTTCCAATCAACCACCTTTTTAAATTCAACGTCATCTTCTCACAGAGAAACCATTCTCAAGCCAGTCAAACCCAACCCAAAATATACTCCTTACCTTGATAAAAAACAATTGAATAATATTTTGACCAGCCCGAATGGGAATGCCAAATCTCGGACCCCCAATGGGTGTGCCATTAATAGTAATACATCCCCTCCTGCTCTCCCCGAAATATTGAATAATAATTCTTTTATACAAACTTTAATTACCCTTTTAATTTCTATCCTTACAAACAACAATACTGTACCGTCCAACGCTGCCGATTACATTAAATCTTTATTATCTTGCCTCCCCAATGACTTCGAAACTGAACAAAATTCTTCAGTGGAACAGTAGAAGCCTCTTCGCTAACAAATCTGACCTAATTCAATTACTCGACGAACACGACGTTTCAGTGGCCGCCATTTCTGAAACGTGGTTAAAACCCTCCTTTCACTTAAGAATTCCGGGTTATTATTGTCTCAGACACGACAGACCGGATGGTAAAGGCGGCACGGCTCTGATAATCCATAATTCTATCCCGTTTAAACAAATTAATATACATACTCCCTCCGACGATATCCAGATAATAGCAGCTGTCTTACCTGATATCACAATATTATCAATATATATTCCTCCCTCTACCACTTTTATTGAAAATGAATGGGCACCAATCTTAACCCAGATTTGTTCCCTTTTTATGATCCTAGGAGATTTTAATGCACATTCCCCTTCTTGGGGTAGCAAAATAACAAATCGTTCTGGCCGCAATCTTTTAGATTTTATTGATACCCATAACCTATGTTTTTTAAATGACGGATTTCCAACCAGATTCACCCCCCCTCATCAACGGAAAAGTGCTGTTGATTTATCTCTTTGTTCATATTCGTTAGCATCTAAATGCTCTTGGGACATCCTAAACGATCCCCTCTCTAGTGATCATTTTCCAATTATAATCCGATTCCAACATCAATCTAACACTTATCCTCCACCAGTTAAAAATAATCTCAAATTTAGAATAAATGATGCGAATTGGAGAACTTTCTCTTCTGAACTAGATAACCTTATTAATTTTAAAAAAAAAATCGTCCCCGGGAGACATCAGATTGCAATGTGAGACGTTTCCCTCTATGGTTATAAATGCAGCAGAAAAATCCATCCCGAAACGCAATGCGAACATTAAAATAAAACACTCTAATCCGTGGTGGGACGAGGAATGCACTCGCTCCGTCAACTCTCGTAAAAAAGCAATTTCCTCTTTTCGTAAGTGTATGACACTAGAAAATTTTTTATCAGTTAAAAAAGCCCAGGCAGAAACCAAACGAATTTTGAAAAATAAAAAACGCGCTGGATGGCGGAAGTTCTGTGAGAACCTGTCTCCGGAAACTCCCCAATCTTCAGTTTGGTCTAGCTTAAAAAAATTCGGATCATCGTATTCTCCGCCGAGTACCAAGCATATATCAGAAGAAATTCTTATAGGATTTGCGGATAAAATAGCCCCCCCATCAGTGGCCGGATGTGAAGAAATGCCTTCTATTAAGCCATATCCATCTCACTCTAACTGGCTAGATGCTCCTTTCTCCATTGATGAGATGAAACTAGTAATAAGAACCCTTTCTGACTCTGCTCCGGGTCCCGATGGAATACTTAATAGTTTCATTAAATCATTTTCTGATATGGCGGTTGAATATTTCTTATCTCTTATTAATAATATGTTTGAAACAGGACTAATTCCGGATGATTGGAAAACTCAAAAAATCATTCCCATTTTAAAACCTGGAAAAAATCCATCTGAAATTTCGTCTTATCGGCCTATTGCTCTTTCATCATGTTTGATGAAAGTAGCGGAGCGTTTGATGAAGAACAGATTAGAGTGGTTTGTTGAAAGTCAAGATATTATCTCACCAAATCAGTATGGTTTTCGGAAAAAGAAATCTACAATGGATAATTTAAGTTTGTTCACAACTGATATCCGAGTTTCCCAATCCCTAAATTCTTATACATTGGCCACATTCCTTGACCTTTCATCAGCTTACGATGATGTTTTACTGAATGTTTTGAAAGAAAAGCTAATTAAAAAACAAATCCCCCCGAAATTAGTCCAATTTATTATTAATTTGCTCTCAGATAGGTCCATTATTATTGAGTCTTCCTCTAAATGCTTAAGGCGCAAACTATGGAGAGGTTTGCCCCAGGGTTCTGTTATTAGTCCTCTGTTGTTTAATATTTATATAAGCGACCTAGACTCAGTAATTCCTTTTTCTATCAAGCGTCTTTACTTTGCGGATGATATCCTTATATATTTGTTACATAAAAATATTATTCTTGCAGCTAAGGAAATGAATTTGGCTTTACAATATATTAAAAGCTGGTTGTCAATAAATGGGATGAATCTGGCGGCATCTAAAACAAGGGTCGTGGCTTTCACGCGCAAAAGAAAAATTCCCCAATTCTCAATTTCTTTTGATAATGTGCCTCTACAAACCGCTACTCAAATCAAATTCCTTGGTCTTCTTTTGAACCATAAACTTTCCTGGCTTCCACACATTCAGATAATTTCTACAAAGTGTGAAAAGGGACTTAATATGATGCGAGCAGTTTCCAGAGTATGGTGGGGATCTCACCCTACCACTCTTAAATTAATGTATAATTCCCTAGTTCGGAGCCACTTGGATTATGGCTCATTCCTTTTTGACCCACTCCCTAAATATCTAGATAAGAAAATGGAAAGAATTCAATCAAAAGCCCTCAGAATGATTATTGGAGCTATGAAGTCTTCTCCAATTAATGCTCTTCAGGTGGAATGTGTGGAGCCTCCATTATATTTCAGAAGGCAATTCCTTGCCAATAAATATATTTTCAAGGCTTTATCGTTATCACATCATCCTATTAAACAAAGTCTTAATAGGTTAAGTGTTAATTTGAATTCTAACAAAAGATTGAGAGAAAAACAATGTTTTCCTCTCTTAATTAAAAGTTTTCATCTCTATAATTCTCTATCATCTTCCCTCCAATATTTTCAAGAAGTTCCCAATCTTCCTATATACAATATTCCATTTAAGGCAATCACTTTTATGCCAAACACAATAACATCAGTCTTTCAGAAGAATATTTTATCTTCCCCAAATAAATTTCAAAATGTGGATGATTGTTTTAAAAGCATAGTGGCTTCGAAATTCCCTGGATTTTCCATCCTTTTCACGGATGGTTCCAAATTTGAAAATAAAAGATGTGGAGCATCTATATATAGTCCAGAATTCAACATCAATCTCACTTATAAATTACCGAAAGAAGCTTCCATATTTACAGCCGAATGCTTTGCAATTGAACAAGCGCTAAATCAAATCCAGGTTCTCAACATTCATCGAACCTTACTATGTACTGATTCGCTAAGTGCTCTAACTAAAATTAGGTCAAATATTTTACGTTATCCGGAAGACAATATTATATGTAAAATAAAAAATCTTCTCAATTCTCTTAGTGAATCTGGGTTTGAGACGATATTGGCCTGGGTCCCTGCCCATTTGGGTATCGAGGGTAATGAGATGGCCGATTTTCTCGCCAAATCTGGTTCAGATTCCGGAACTATCCCACTAAATTTTAGAATTCCTATATCCGATGTCTTTCCGATTCTTAAATCTAATATGACTCGTGCCTGGGAAGAAAATTGGGCAGTCTCCAAAATAAGAACTGGATCTTTCTATGCGGGAATTCAAAACCATATCCCTGCTAAGCCATGGTTCCACGGTAAAAAACTTTCAAAACGATTCATTTCATGTATCTCGAGAATGAGAATTGGCCACTGTTCAATTGCATCTCACTTGTCTAGAATTAGAGTTTTAGATGATCCGTTCTGCCAGTGCGGTGTGGAAGAGGAAACCCTCGACCACGTTTTCTTTAACTGTAAAAACCATTCATCTTTCAAGAACATATACCGCCGGCTTATTAAAATCACACACCAGTCCCCGCTTAACATTTCATACCTTTTATCTCTTAACAATTCTCGTGTTCATACAGCTTTATGTAAGTTTATTAACCTGAATGAATTCAATATTTAATTTGTTTTAGTGATCTAAATGAGTCCAATATTTAATTTGTTTTATTATTTTCCCATTAGATTAACCGAAATTTCTTATCCATTTTAAATATTACCGGCACAAAGCACTCTCTCCAGGGTGAATTGCCTTAAACCAAAAAAAAAAAAAAGATAATTTAAGCGAAACTCAATCGAATTATCTGGAAACAGAAAAATCAGAATAAGATATTTGCACCTCTGGGACACGAATCCAGGACCTTTCGCTTTCCGGGGAAATGCTATGACCACTGCGCCAAGGTGTCGATATCCGATTTGGTCATTTTTAACTGTGACAAACTGCGATTAAGAACCACCCACATTTTCATATTCTTAAAGATTATTTTATTGGCTGGTATCTTTATATATTATTGCAAAATTCAAACCCAAACCAAATGCGATCTAGATGGTGTCTGAATAAATCTTTATCCATTTTATTTAACATGCGACATGTATTGACTTTTGCAAGTCTAGGATAAATACTTTTATTTAATTTTCTAACTAAAATCAAAAAAAGATATTTGGGCTCCTGGGTTCGTGTCCTAGGAGTGCTAATATCTTTTTCTGATTTTTCTATTTAAAGTTTTTCGATTGGGTTTTGCTAATATTGTCTTCATTTAATTAAATATTACAATTTGAGGTTTTACTTATTAAGTTAAAAAAAAAATTTAAAAAATATATTCGCCACGCCAAATAATCACTTGTGCATTCATAAAAAATAAAAACAAAGGTACCATCGGTCATGAATTGTCTCATACATTCCTTCGATCCCCACCGCAAACGCTCGTACTTTGCTCCTTCCGGACGGATCCTACGATTCCGCTACCCCACAGCAGCTGCACTCGTTTGCGGGAAAGGGTAAAAGGAATGTATGAGACGACTCGTGACTAAGAGTACAATCGCTATGCCCCTTTGTAAATGCGTAAGCAATTGCTCGGCGCGGAGATTACAACCCATCAATAACGCAGCTCCAGCAGTTTATAAAACTCACACATCTTGGTCAAATAATGAGAGATATCAGGGGAAGATTATGAAGAAGTCATTCAAAAGAAGTATAGTTTCTGTAGTTTTAGTACCGACAACCAGTGCGTTTATTTTATTTTGATTTATGTACACGGTTTTCTTTCACCACTTGCAGTTCCGCCTGTCTGTTCTGAACTACAACCTGCTGAGTGAAAGTAGTCCTGATGATGGCCAATCTCTGATTCGATAGGGAAATATACAAAGAAATTAAGAAAAAGGGGAACATGAAACAGAAAATGAAGAAAAACAATACTGTTGGAACTCCAGTTTTGTCTCACAAACTCTTAAATAAAAACTCCTGGTCAACAAAACTCTTTGAACTTTATTTTTGATAGATAACAATTAGCTCGAATAGCTTATTTGGCAAGCGGTAGAATGATTCTGGGTTTGCCCAACTTGACCTTGAGTTTGCAATCGTATTTAATTAAGTCTCAATCCTTTTATTATCTACAGCTTTGTGCCATACACAGGTTACCTCTAAAACTAATATCTAGGATAAATATTTTTTACCAAAGCTTATCCTTGTTTGTTCTTTTATCCAATATCCACGAAAGAGGGCAGTTTTCCGCGAAAGCCTGATATGCCATTATTACGATATTAAATCTACGCCTCGGACACATTTATTCAGGAAATTTTAGGTCTTGCTATTCTGATATATTCGCGTTTGATTATGTTTGCGTTTGACCGATTGTCTGTATTTTTGTTTTTTTTTTTTGCCCATGTTTATTTTAGGTAATTGATTCGAGAATTTTCATAATAAATCATCGATCACAGAAGAGTGTGACGTTTCTAATCTTCTTACAGACGAAATGCACCAATTTGAGGCAAAGGTGACAAAATAAAAGGAGAATTAATTAATATCAATATAAAATATTTGATATCTCCTCACGGTGCACGCAACTACACCGTTCTAAATAAAGATGAATGTCCTAAAAGGGTAAAGATAGTTCATTGTTGGACAGTCAAAACATTCTTTCTTGAAATTGTAATTCATTGTGTGTACATACTTAATTTTAAAAATGAATATATTTATCTTGGGTGTCATCACATCTCAAACCAGCAGGAAGGTACTACACTAAACAAGCCAAACATTTTTTGACGAATTTCACGGCAAAGCTGTTAGGCACCAATCCAGAAGTCGCGGGTTCGAGTTCCGGTGTGGGTAAATAAAACTGTGTGTTATTTCACGTTAACATATAAAATTATGTGTTTTCGGCAAGTTTCAGATCGGTAAATACACAAAATCAGTTGAAATGGCTTTAGCAATTTGGGTGACGGAAATGGGTACCGCCGCCCCGGGAACAGCTACAAGCCGCTGTTGGATATCCAACACCCCTGCCATAGGTCACCCCCATAGGTTTGCTTCGTTTGGTGAGATTTTTCCGGATCTTGGCAGCGGATGCGTCTTCCCACCAACTGCATGGTCGGCTGGATCGTGAGAGACTGATTGAGAAAGATATTTTAATCTCTCCAGCAGAACTCTCTCAATCGCTTTGTCGCAGTGGGAGGGATAAATGTATATGTCCTGGACATACTGACCCCCAGATTCCTTCCCACCACTCATACCTTTTGACTTCCCAGAACTTCCTCTCTTCCTTCCCTAAAAAGATCCTTCACACAGCATCCCCAAAGATGACATAGGCCCTGAAGGGATTTTTTTTGAGACCCTCCTGTGTGGAGCTAATGTAAAAAAAAAGAAAAAGACGTATTTAGTGACTAGAACTGAATAGTTCATTCCAACCTTACCCTGTATCCTCACAGTATTCCACGTAGCATCTATTTATCCCATTGATTAATGCTAGGCACTTTGATTTGTTTAAATTATCGTAGAGATTACGATGAATATCAAACCGAAACGAACGTCCTTACTCTAGTAGGCTCTAAGTAATCCGAAGAGATGGCGTCCGCCCTACTATCAGATTATTTCGGCTAACATCGTAACCGTTCGTACATTAGACACGAACTACGAAAGGTGGTACTCTTCTAAAATAATATGAAGTATATAACTGACCTCCTTTGAGAGAGCACAAAACTTCGTGTCACTTACAATACTATGACATCTATTGAAAATGTTGAAACTACGTGACTAACCTGTACACTCCTTATTGAAAATTTCATGGTCCTACTAGCTACGGTTACCCACGGTAGTTTTTTCCACTCTAGTTTTTTTCATCTACTTTTCCCTCTGCTTCCCTTACTATCTTCCTACAGCCTTGCTGTACGTATTGGAGTTGCTGTAGTCCCACTGCCTCCGGGCCACTGTAATTCTTTGGCTGTAGCAAAGAAAATTAAAAACGGTTACGCCTTGTATAACTTACCTTTACCTATAAAAATGAAACCCAATGCTTTATTTCCTTCGTCTCTACCGGGAAAACTTTCGTTAGCCAGACATCATCTCGTTTAGAGATATTTTAAAGCAAGTTCATCTCCCGCTACGGATGAGGTTTCATCCCTTAGTAAAGCCCCTGCAAGGCTGTGCCTCACCTCGGTGGTGAATCTACAGCCTTCAACCTCGGGGGTAGAACGAGGAAATTATTCCAAATCCATAACTTCTTCAACTTAATACTATTGGCACGAAAAATTGAAATAACAGGGGTTGTTAAATCCAGGTTTTACGGACTTATCCGATATATTCAAAGAAAAATTTCAAAGTGTTTTTTGTTGCTCTCTTTTCGTTAAGTTTTTAAGTGGATTTTTTTTTAAGTGAAACTTCTTTAGCGGCGTTAGTGACTTGGAATCAGAGTGAAACGGAAGTGCGTCACAACTAGTCACAACAGTTCTACACAAATAGGTACTCGGTTCTAATATAACGCCGTAACTTCGCACCTCGGCGCGTGCTTTCGCCGTGTGAATTGCACACATTGTTTTTTTGTTTTTTACCTAACGTAGGTACCTTTTTTAAATATCTATAATTTTTGATTTGATTCAAATCACTATGTTAGTATTTCCAATCAATTCATTAATTTAAAAAGTTTTGAAAACAAAATTTTGATTTAACAAACATTGTTTGGCAAAATGTCATTCTTTAATTTTTGACAGTTTCGCAAGATTTTTTGTGATTTTCAAAAAACTTTTCAGATGTAATTAATATCTTGTGGTTGTAATAATCCAGAAACCTTTGCGGGGGTTTAAAGAAGGTATTTTGAAAGTTTCAACCATTTCCTTTGCTTAATTTAGCAATGTATAGACGTCTCACTAATTATATATTTATACACAGATAATTAAAACGTTGTGTACATAGGCACCTAGTTCCCAACCAGTTTCTTCCCCATCTTCTTCACATCAGCCTCAAAACATTGGGGATGACATAATCCCACTGGCTGCGCATAGTTGGAACTCTTATACGGTATTCGATGGCCTCCGTGGTCGAGGGGTATGACTCTCGCAATCCGAAGGTCGCGGGTTCGAACCGGGCGTGCATAAATAAATTATATTTCATTAATTTGCGTTATTTTACAAATAATTATTTATAAATAATAAAAAGTGCATTTGAGGCGTTCTAAGTTGGTCTACTCCCAGTATCTTCCCGTTATAAGACCACCGTTCATAATTGAAAAGTCGCTTGAAATGGCTTTAGCCGTGTTAGATGACCAGATCTGAATAGCCAGGTACATCTCTGTATTCCTCTTACACATCTCCTTCCCTCCTCACTAACTTCAGCCTCACAAAATACCGCAATTGCGGATGCCATGGTCTCACTGACTCCAGAGGAAAGCAGTTGGGACTCTTGTGCGGTATTTGGTGCACATGTCCGGCCCATCTTAGTCTTTGGAGCCTTAAATGGGTCTGGAAGCTTGGCAGATGTCATAAAGTTCATTATTGTGGCGGGTTCTCCATGCCTCTCCCTCCCGCACCGCTCCTAGAATTCTTCAGAGTACCTTTCTTTCAAAGGTACTCTGAAGCTGTTCCGCAGACTTTGCTGTCAGTGTTCCCGCCTCACATCCATAGGCCAAGACCGTTCTAATAATTGTTTTATTTAGGGTTATTTTGGTTTTCATATGAATGTTTCGGGATTTGAACACTGGCAGCGGCACGAATATGTGTTGCTAGCGGCTGTGATGTGTTTTCTTACTTCTACTGGGTCTTCGTTGTCCTGGATTATGATAGAGCCCAGGTAGGTAAACTCTTCGACCACTTCGAAGTTATAGTTGTCTTTAAATTTCACTTTATCTTTTATTCTGCGGTGTGGGATTCGGGGTTTGCATCATGATTTTAGTTTTACATTAAATAATGGTAAGCCAAAAGATGAGACACAATTTTCGTATGTCTGTTTCCTTCAAAGTATTACTTTTTTCCAACAAATATACGTAAATCGTGTGTCTCATCTTTTGTCTCACCATTATTTAGTGGGTAAGAAAGAGCTGCAACATTATTGTGATAAGGAACGTATGTTTATTGGCTTTTTTGTACCGTCGCCGTTCCGTAAATGTGAGAATATTAAAGCGCATATTCAGTTCAATAATCAACGTGGACAATAATACGAATGCGTGTTGCCTATTTGCGAGCTGAGATTTTTTTTACATTAACTCCACTGAGGCCCTTAGATAAATAATTTCCCTCGGACCTAAAACCTTTAAGGATGCTATGTGGAGGTTAAGATACAAGAGAGGGTCATGAAACTAATACATTAGCTTTTATTCACAGTCTACCTGACTCTCTTTATACTTACGATGTTAGATTCTTAACTTTCTAGTCCCAGGTAACAAAAATTAGGATTGTTTATAAAAATTAATAAAAATTCATTTCGCGAAACACTTTGCAAGCCAGCATTTAACGACCCCATTGCAAGAAGAAACCCCAGAAAATAGGGGTTCCCGTTAACAGTTTAAGCGCCCCTGGGACCTCGTATACACCAAACTCCCTTATCTAAATTCCTTTTATTTCTGCACCTTTCCCTACCTTCGTGCTTTATTCTCAAATTATGGAAAATTCAGAACATTCAAGCGCCTCTTTTGCCCGGGAGGGGGCTTTGTTCAAGAAGCGGAGAGACCACTGTATGGGGAATTCCTGGAAACTTGAGGAATTTCCTTTTTACATTGACAGGGAAATTTCATCTAGGTTGGTATTTTTTTTTATTTTCTTCACCTTATTAAATGATGCGAATTGTTCTTTTGAGCTTTTTAGTGCTGAGGCTAAACCCCAGGTCATGCAGTGATAAATAGATTTTTAAAAGAATACGCTGTGATAACGGAGTGTTCTCACTTATGCCTTTTGTAAGAATCCAGGGTAAATATAAATATTCAATTTTTTATGAGAAAAACTCTCTTTTTATAACTTTTGAAGGTTATTCCCATCAACGTAATATATCATTGAAGAAGAAGATAACACCATCTAAATGAAAATATGAAAGAAAACAAGACACAGAAAAACAGAAAAAAAACAATGGTCGCATCTGGGACTCGAACCCAGAACTTTCGTCTAACCGGGACGTGCGCGTTTTCCAATTTCGCTATTTGATTGTTTTTTTTTCTGTTTTTCTGTGTCTTGTTTTCTTTCATATTTTCATTTAGATCATAAGTGTTATCTTCTTCTTCAATGATAAATATAAATACTTCAACAAGCAGCTGATACTTTACCCCAGTGTTAGTGGGTACTCTGATTTGCATTCTGTACAAATTTAAAAAAATGTAACACAAGGCAAAAAGTCTTATTTTGATTCTTAACTTTCAAGCTCTTGATGGCAAAACTTTTTAAATTTAAATCGGTACTCTAGCCGCTCACGTTCAATTATCTCGTGTGTTTTCGATAAAAATAAAAATAAAAACAAGAAATAAATGTTTTGGTTTAAGTACATTGTAAGGTTAGATTGATTTTTAATGCTTTAAGGGTACAATTGTCTTTGCGCATTATAAGTTTTGCAGATACGCCCGAGTAAGGAGTTTTGTGCGTATTTCGTTTTGAAATGTTGTATGTGAAATAAGGTATTCGATCTGATATTGCGCTCAGGGAAACGAAATGCAATCTTTTTTAACACGGCTGGGGAGTCAATGAGGCAATTTACAATTTTGTACAGAAGCAGTACGTCAAAAAATCAATTAATATTAAACAAATTCCTGGATATTGTTTGAGGTTTGCGTATATTTATGGACCTTTATGGATATTTACGTAAATATGAAAATTGTGTGGATATTAATGGATGGTTATGGTTATATGTATTATTTGTTTATACATGGATATGCACGGATATTTATTAAAATCATACGGTGAGGTTTGCGTAGGTCTTGCCAGCGGATGCGTTCGCCCAAATAATAGGTGGCTGGCCGGATCGGGTGAGACTGGTGAGAGGGGGAGTATTTGATTTTTCCGGACTCTCCCGATCTTGCGCCTTGCATCTCAATAGGAGGAATGGATTCATACGTCCGTCACCCCTGAACGCACTTACCCCCAGATTCCTATTCACCCCTCATACCTTTTTTCTTCCCAGAACTTCTACTTCATTCTTTCATTTAAAAAGACACTGCAAAAAACAACCCCCAAAATGACATGGCCCCTGATGGAAATTATCTTCTTCAGAGCCTTCTGTGTGTTCTGTGTAGAGTTAACTATCCCGGAGCATCGGTTTCTTAAGAAAACAGTTTTTTTAAAGGGAAAAACATAATTTTTAATGTAGTTAATTGTGTTCAGCAGAAACAAGCAATAAATAATAATAAACAATGTTTTCTCTAATTAAAAATCCGCACTTGCATCGATTGCCATACATCAAAAGGAGCATTCAGATATCAGAGAAGCTTCAACATAATCCCTGACCAACTCCTTAATAAATATTACTTCTTCCTGGGAATATCCTGATTTATGATCTCTCCCGCGCACATGTTTATGTGGGCTTTACTTTAAATGGTACACGGAGTTGAAGTCAAGGAATCAATTTATCTTTTATGACTTCCAGGGTTGTCCATTTTAATATATTGGTTGTAGCCTTGTAAGATCTACGATTATTTTGCTACGGACTGCAAGTGAAAATTTTTGAAGGGAAGAAATTAAGGAATAGAGAAACAATCTTTAAAAAGGTTTGGGTTCTTGCCTGTCAATTTTATTAAGACGTCAAACGTAATATATAACTTCCATGAATTACATAAATTAATAAAGTACAGAGAAAACCCAAGAAAAATTAACGAAAATTGAATTACAAGAACCGCAGATTGAAGGAATTTTTCTGATTGACTAATACAAATTTAATATTATACGATGCAAACGAACGTCTTGCCCATTTATCGTGATTTATTTTGGGATATTATGCCGTACCGTACTGCATTTTTATGTACTCAACGTCTCGGATAGCGTTACAGCGTCATTATCAGAGAAGATGTGTATGTGAAAGATTTATATTAATAGGAAATTGTGGTGAACTGTGTAAATGCGATGTCGTGTCACGCGCTTCAAACTTCGTTACAAGGGCTGGTATTTCATTATAGTAAATTTAGTTTTGGTGTGGCCGTCAATTACCGTTTACCACGAAATACTCTTTCTAAGCTAAGTCCCTTTAGTCATCTTTATTAATATTAAGGAGATTTTTGTGGTAATATTAATTGCCTCCATAATTAGGCACGCTCGATATGTTTTGGGTCCTCCCAGAACTTATAGAAATATTATTATCAGAACTTGCAGAAATATCTATTTTTATTTACCTATCTTTTAAAAACGATTTGAAATATTAAATTTGTAATGTAATGGAGGACTGAACGCCGTTGGCGCCAACAGCGAAAAACTGTCAAAAGAAGCGGAAGCTAGCCGTGCATAATGGAATGCTGGTACCTACCCTGATATATGGCAGCGAGGCATGGATCTGGCAGAGGAGGGATGAAAGTAGACTGAGTGCTGTAGAAATGAGATCCCTGAGGCGTATGTGTGGTAAAACCAATGATCGTGTGAGAAATTAGCAAATAATGCAAGGCTTGAAAGCTTATGAATAAGATTAAGAAAGGGACGCTCAGATGGTTTGGGCATGTAGAGCAAATGAATTAGGAAAGGAGTGTAAGGAGAATATATGACGCAAATGTGAATGGTAGACGAATACGGGGACGCCCGAGGAAGACATGGCACGACCAAGTGAATCAGATACTTGAATCGGGCCATGTCAAGAGTCATAATAATAGAAGTGCATGCATGACACGATGTATGAATATGAACGAGGCAAAGAGTGTGTGCCAAAATAGAGTTGTTTGGCGATCCGTCCTCTCTGCCTAACCCTGCGGGAAACGGCGTGATGGTTAGTTAGTTAGTAAGTTATGTTTCTAAAATGCATACATTGAATTCAAAAAAGAATCCTAAGTAATGGTCTGTATCAATTAAAAGCTTGACGATTGCCGATTTGTTAGGAAAGCCGAGTTTGCACGCTCAAATATCGGAGTTGGTTTTTTTCTGTCGGGCCTACATACATCTTGTCAAATCCGGAACGGCTGAGTTTATAAACTCCATCTGCCTCAAGGAGAAACTTGATTTTTGCAGACTTCAGATCTCTGGCTCGATTTGGTCTAATGTTTTGACAGTTAAATATAAATTCAATAGCTCCGATGAACAACGAAAAAATGTCATGTGTCTCCTAAAAAATCCTGAATTAGAGGATTTTTAGTTAAAAACAGATTGTTGCTTTATTGATAATATAATCGGTGACCGGACAACTGAGAATGAAACAAACTCAGAATCACCACAGAAAAGTCATTAATAGTGATGGAAAAAATATTAAAAAATTGGTTAAATAGGTTTTGTTAGGTTAGAGTTATGGGCTATTTTAAAATAATCTTTTTCACAGCTTTTAACGACTTTTCAAAGAGGTGTTGAGTTGACTTTATTCTCACATGGCATGGAACCAATACAATAATCAATATAACCTGTTCATTGGAATGCTTTTAGCATTACCGTGACGATCCAGATTTACGGTACCGTGATTGCAAAAAAAGACTAGTTATAGTGCTGCAGCCCTTTCTTACGCATTAAATAATGGTGTGACAAAAGATGAGATACACCAAATACGTGATACCGTTTTTTCCAAAGTACCCACTACTTAAATGCGACGGGAATTGCAATCATTTTCTTTATACGTGTGAGGGAGATGTATGATAATGATTGTATGTTTTCTTTGGGGGGTGCAGACATACTTTCACCTTTTGTCTCATTTTCTACTGTTGTGTATGTAAAAAAGAGCAATTATATGTTTAAGAAGAAAAGCAAAATTATCAGCGCATTTGACAATTTCGATTTTTTGGAATTCACTCACACTTCAATATTATCCTTGTTACTATATTCCACACTTTCGAAATTTTCGTCATGGCAAGTAGTATTGTAGGGGTGTATGGAGAGGTCCCGGTGCGGTGTTTGAGAGAGATGCAAAAAAATTATGACTTTTTACCTTGGAAGAAACAGACCTACGTACATTGTGTATCTCATTTTTTGAATAAAGCTGTAGCATTATTGTGTTAAGGAACGTTTGCTTATTGTCTTTTTTACGCCGTCATGATTTGTTTAGTGAACATCGCTCAAATACGAATATTGAAGAATATGGGGAAGGGAAAAGATTAAATTTAATACATATCTCATTTAAATTATAAATGAAAAACTACTTTGCACCTACTGATCATGATGAAGTAAAAGGATATTCAACAAATTACATTGCGAAAACTTAATCATAATATTATTTAAAAATAAATTTAATCTAACACATTGGTTTTTTCTCGCCGCCCTGTTAAAAGTCTAGGGCTGCCAATCGCCGGTGACGCAGAGGCGTAAATCATTTTTCAAAGTGTCATCCCGTCACCCGTCACCCATCACCCGCCACCCCTAGACGCAGACCGTTCCCTGGACGTAGGTGTCAAGGGTTCCACAGGGCTCGATTATTTAACAAGAATGACATTAATTTTTCATCAGAAATCCACTTTGAAAATTTTCTACCGAATTCCATCCACCTCGTCCGCGAAGGAAACTGTCATTTTTCGATAAATTATTTTAAGGAAAGTGACAAATTTTTCTGAAGGATTCCCAGTTGACTTACAGTGAGTTTTGCTATCAAATTGTAGTGAAAGTTGATATTTTTGTGATGCGATAATGTACGCAACCAATCGCGATGTTGTCGAAGATATTCAAAGGAGTATAACAAGGAGGAGGAGGATAACAATTTCCATCATGGTCTTTGTCTTTTTAGGGGATGCTGTGTGTTTAGCATTTTTTTCGGCAAATGAAGGAGAGGAGGTTCTGGTAAGGAAAAAGGTAATGAGGAGTGGGCAGACTCTCAGAATAAGTGTTTCCAAGAGTGACGGACGTATAAATCTATCTCTCTAACTGCGGTGCAAGGCGATGGGTCGAGAGAGTCCGTCAGGAGGTCAAAATGACTCCCTAAACCAGCCTCTCTCGATCCCGAGAAGACCCGGACAAACCTCACCCATAAACCTAAGTACCAAACGTAGCAAACCGCTTCATTCAATCAGGTTCGTTATATTCTGTAATATTTGTGCCTTGTTCTGCAGAATAAAAAATTTCAACAAAATTAAATAGAAATATTACTGCACTATCTTTTATACCTTCTTTTAATTTGAACATGGATTAGGTGGAATTCGTTTCGTTTCGTGAATCAGGACTCAGAGGTCCCAGGATTTTTTTTTAAATTTATAAATATGGATTATTATTTTACGTGCAACATAAAATAAATAATTTACAGTTACCTAGTATTTTACTTCAACTTCCAGGGAGGTAGATTCTCCGATTATCGCTCTGATGAAAAATCAACTTTAAGAATCAATTACAAACTTACTCGTCACCATCTCCTTCCCAACCCCATTCCTTTCAGTGTAATAACGTAATAAATATCCACTTTTTCTAGGAATCAAAAAATGTGAAACAAACGGTATGGTTTTTTTGTTGTATTAATTAATACTTAAAAGGTTTGTTGAACTCCGTAGTTAATTCAGTGGCAATGACCTTATCAGACAGAAGTGTTGTGCATATTTCATGAGGCTATTTTTTTTAAGGGAATACCTCACAAGAGCCCCAAGAGTCGGTTGTACTTGCTCGCATCTGGAGCAAGTAAGACCGTGGCATCCCCAATATGTTGTAAGGCAGAAGGTAAGTGGGAAGGAGAAGAAGATGGGGAAGAAAAAGGTGGAGAAATACCCGGCTATTCAAATGTAGTCACCAAATACAGCTAAAGTCATTCGAAACAAGGTTTCAATCCTGAATTGTGGTCTCACACCAGGGCGATGCTGAGAGTATCTATACTCTGGAACATGCCGCATATATACCTTAATTAATATAATTTTAAATGATTAAATTGTAAAAACACAAATGTTTTTTGAACCCTCAATCTTTTACTTTATTTTTTTTCTTTTATTTTTTTTTAAGAAAGACAACATTCCGGGGTTACAAATAACCCAAAAATGTTTGAAAATCTACTACTACCACCACATAAACCTAAAATGTTGCTTGGAGGACTTAGCCAGCCGAGGAATCGAACACGGGACGCCCGGGTGGAACCCAAACGCGATGCCCACTCAACCACTGACCAGACGAAAGACGAAGACTCCGAATCACTAGTCGAGAGCCTTTCCGCTCGACCACGGAGGCCGTCAGAACATAAACCACCTTGCAAGTTATTCACATAAAATATTTATCACTTAAAGTATTTTGGCATTTGGTTTTTCTTAACTTAATACATAAAAATTAAAACATTAAATATCAGTCTCTTTTTATTGGAATCCAATTTAGCTCCTCTCATTTGATTACCCCTTGCATATTTGCCTTTCCCCAGCGTACATCTCATAGCTCTGTTCTATATAACTTCTAGTTTGTTCAAATTTCCTTAATTGGCCAAATAAAACATCATAGAGCAGTAATCTAAATGTGGAGCAAGTACAGTTATATAAATGAGCTCTGTAGTGTTTCAATTTAATTTATTTCTTGATCTTCTAAGATAATTTACTTTTTTGATTCCTTCTATAGCACGTATTCAAAATTTGATAAAAAAAACATGCATCAGAAAAAGCAATATGAGACACTTTCTTATTGATAAATAATATAGTTCAACTCTCTGTGTTTCTTGCAGTCTGTAAATATTTAACTAGCAAATAAATGCAACACTGAAACACAACACCTTTGTTGTAGTACATCTCCGTATAACAAACGGCTTCCCTCGGTCTCAGGTTGCCATCTCCCCAAGGGCATTGTAATTCCAGACTCCGATAAATCCCACTTCTTTATCCGGCTCCGTTTGCAAACTTTTAGCAGTGCTAACAGCAGTCCAGGATAGCTTAGGACTCGGAGCTCAGATTCCTACAGACTCTGATAGATAAATAAAAGAAATACAAAATGATTTTAGATTCGTAGCGACATCCCATAAATCGAGTGACAGTTTTGTTTCAGAACTAATTCAAAATTGATACCATGTTTACTCCCTAGATAATATAATTTATACTCATGTAATTCTCTTTTCACCTTTACTGTTTCATTAAGTTCACTTGATATATTACCCTTTTCTTATTTTTACTACATTGTTAGTACATTGTGTCTAATGTACTTTAACTACTACTAACTTGTAACCTTCTAATAAGTTTTAGGTTCGTGTGATTACCAGCTGATTTATTGAGTTTTTGTTAAGACTACGGTGAATATTTTTAAAATTAATTAATTATGAAATAACACAAATCAACCGAGTAAAATTTATTTGCGCCCGCCGGGATTTGACTTATCCCACTACCTCAGAGGCCGTCACTTCGTTTATGTACGGGAATAGAAATAAATTAATTAAAAATACAAATTACTGTTGGTTACGAGATCTGTCGGTTACTAGGTTCATCTTGAAATATTCAATTTTAAATCATATGTTAACTTTTAAATGCAAACAGAAAGTTTGGTATTATCTCTTTCTATGATAATTATTAATATCTCGTACAAGACCCCAATGAGAGATAGCCCGGGTTCTCATTGCCTCCAGGCATTGTCTCCAGACATTTGGGAGCAGTTGGGACTTTTGTGCTGTATTCACATAAACAAAGTCAAGGAAACTCTCACATAGGTTTTTTTGTTCCATGTCAACTCAGAATCAACTCAACTCAAGACCTCTTTAAAAGTTCATTGAAAGCTACGTATTTTTTTAAGTAGCCCATAACCTAACATAACGTAACCTGTTTGACCAATTCTTTTTTATTCACTTTTAATGACTTTTTAAAGGAGGTGTTGAGTTGAGTTCATTCTGAGTTGTCCGGTCACCGTTTTTTGAAAAATGATTTCCCTCAGAACCTAAGTTGTGTTTGTTAAAGGTGTGCGATAAAATTAGTTTAAATTCATGTCACCTCGGAACAGGCTCAACCTGGTGAGATGATTTGTACAAAAAAAAATTATTTGTGTATCATCATCCAGTTGATAGTCAGACATCTCTAAAAAATCGAAATTTGAGTTAACTATATAGTAGTTAACTCAAGTTAACTATATACTAGTTAACTATATACGCAGTTATACGTGAAAGGTACATATCCTCTATCCGGTACAATACTCAGATTACTCAAAAACACCACCAAATCAATGCAGAAAAACTTGTGGTGAAAAAACAAAACAATTGATTTTTTCTAGGTCACCGGTGAGATATTTCAAAATTTTACACTTATGTACCGAACCGTTACTGAACCGTCCCAGTGTTACTTTATAGCATTTTAATATGTAAAACACAGACACGTGTAAATAACAATTGATTTTTAATGAGCATTCGAATGTTGCTTTCCTCATTATCTCAAAACTCAGTATTTGAAGATGTCTGACTAATGAACTGTACGATCGGTATGTTCTATCTTGGTTTATAAATCTTTTTTTAAGTTCGTCCACAACATGCATGGGAATAGTTGGTCCTAACTATAATTTGACTCCAATTGTGAAGGAAATTGGACAAATGATACATGTTCGTGTTTCATTGGTTGGGCCATAGTCCGTGCTGCAATGCTGTGCTGCAAAAGCTCGTATATCTCCGCAAAACTTTAGACAATGCACTAAGAGAATCCAGCTTTGCTTGCAAAGGCGAAAACTTTAAGGAGAATGTGCCGTATTTAACAAGGCAAAATATCAAAGCGGTTGTCCTTGTTTTCTATATGTATATAAAAATTAAAATATGTTTGCTTCTGTCTGTGTGTGTGTATGTATGCTATGCGTTGCTTAACCATTCATCCGATTGCGATGAAACTTTGGGGATTTGATGTATGCATGCCCGCGATTCTTACTATGTACAATTGTGAGTTCTGGCATCGTGAAATTAGGCATTGCTAACAGTTCATCTGATTGCGATGAAACTTTGGGGATTTGTTGTGTGCCTGCCAGCGATGGTTTCTATATATACTATGTAAAAAATCCATCAATAGGTGGTACTTTTTTTTTTATATGAATACCACACAAGAGTCCCAACTGCTCCCGTCTGGAGCCAGTGGGACTATGGCATCCCCAATCGGGGTATGTTGTGAGGCTGAAGGTAGTGGGGAGGGGAAAGAAATGGGGAAGAGGAAGGTGGGGAAGTACCTGGCTATTCAGATCTGGTCACTAAACACGGCTAAAGCCATTTCAAGCGACGTTTCAATTCTGAATGGTGGTCTTACACCAGGGCGATACTAATAGTATCTTCCACTCTGGAACGTGTCGCAAATAAACTTTATATTATTTTAAATGAATAAATTGTGAAATAATACAAATTAATCAAAATAAAATTTATTTGCCACGCCGGGATTCGATCCCGCGACCTTCGGAATGCTAGTCAAGAGCGTTACCACTGGACTACGCCGGCCGCCGGTACGCGAGCTGTTTGAAAACTGAATGAATGGAATGCGGGAGGGGGGAGGGGGGAGGGGAATCCGGGAGGGGGGAGGAGAACTCAGGAAGGGGGAGGGGAACTCGGAAAGGGGATTCGCGGGAGGGGGAGAGAAACTTGGGAGGGAACTTGGTGGTTCGCGGGACGGGGGAAGAAGGCGAAGGGAGTGGGGAGAGGGAAGGCGGAGTGAGAACGCGAGAGGAGAAGGGGATGCGGTAGAGGAAGGGGAGGTGGAACGGGAACGGGAACGGGACGAATGGGAAAGGACATACAGGGAGAAATAATATTTTTTTTATATGGCATAGCAACGCATGCCGAGAACGCCAGTTACTTTAAATTTCATTATTAATTTATGTAAAATTAGAAAGTAAAAAAATTGTTGTCTTTTTTAATTTTTCTTAATTCATTGCTTTGATGGTTACATAATTTGTGGATTTTTCGACCACCATGGTAGGCATACCCGTGTACTTAGTAATTGTAAAATAATAAATAAGAAATGCTTTGCGAAGTTTGTGAGCTTAGTGTTAAGTGCTATTTCAATTACATACTTACAATGTGAGCTGTGAAGTAGTTCGGGTGCGTTCTTCGAAACAAAACGCAGAGACGTTCAAAATTGTATAATGTCTGTTACAGAACACAATTTAAGGTGATGATGCTCTACTAAATAATGCAAAACCATCTGATTTTGGTTTGAAAATTAAGCTACTTAGAAATATTTCAGATGGTTTAATTAAATACTGCCAGTAGAACAAATATTTGCCTTAGAAGTCGAATTATTTTTTTATTCTTTTTTTATAAGCCCAGACAAAATAAAGTATCGGTATAAAAACTGCTTAATGCTCGAAAGCGATTTTAACCCTTATGCATAAAGAAACTTTATGAAGGATAAGGTCAGAACTGCTTGCGCCACTACCATTCTTGACGTAGCCAATAGCTTTATTAACCTGGCAAAAGTAGAATATTTTTAAATGAATTATGTATGGCTCAGCATGCCAAATTATGCATATGCCAAAAGCGAAAAAATCGATATTATATGTTTTCAAATGCTTATAAAATGTTTTTTTATTTGTAAAATTTTTTGAATTGTATTTCCTATGTTAGGTATGTATTCGGAGTAGTGTAGAAATAATAAAATCAGTTTATATTTGTGTGAATATATTTTTTGACATATTGTTACCAAAATGGGAGTTTTTTTTTTTTTAGTTAGTTATCTATTCTGGAAAATCTCTTACAATATAGAAAAATCTCTTACGTTAATAATTAGATTCATTATCTGGTTATTAGAAAACACCCGCAAAAAAAAACAATTCCTTTGGATGTTTGACCAAAAATCAGAAAAGTAATTACGGCTGGCATTTGAGAGGAGGGCAGATCCGCATCTAATAATTCCATTTTTTTATACTTGATTGGTAAAGCGCATAGTAAACTTTATACAGGTTTAAATATTTCATCTTAACAGTGAGCTGCATCCTTGTGTGCTGCATCCAAAGTTGCACGGCGCAGCTAAGCCGGCTAAGTAGCTTGACGCTAAGTATATTGTCTCCTGAACAGATTCGGAAAGAAAAGAAACAGAAGCAAGGTGATAGACGGACTATTCGATTTATCACGAGTTCTGGTTGAGCGAATGTATCTACTTTCTATTTATTCTTCCTATTCCATTATTTAAATGAAATCCATTAGCATGTTATTCATTCATGAATACAATACGGGTTTCACCATTTTTTTATGCGAATACCGCACAAGGGCGTTCGTATATATTTTTTACATTTATTCTACACAGGAGACCTTCAGCAAAATAATTCCCCCCAAGGTCTCTGTCGTCTTTGGGGATGCTGTGAAGAGGGTCTTTTTAGGAAAAGAAGGAACGGAAGTTCTGCGAATGAAAAAGGTGTGAAGGCTGGGTCGGAATCTAGGGGTCACTAGACGTATGAATATCCCTTCCACTGCGGTGTAAGGCGATGCTCCGAGAGTCCTGCCGCAGAGTTCAGAAGAGCTTCCCCGGCCGGTCTCTTCCAATCTGGCCTGCCACGCAGTTGGTGTGAAAACGCATCCGCCGCCAAATTCCGGACAAACTTCACGCCATGAACCCGGGCACTCCTGCTAAGTCACCAAACGCAGCGAACCACTTACGGTGACCTACGGCAGGGGTGTTTGCAATTCAATAAATGGTTCTCAGAGCAGCAGATGTGACTGTTCGGAGTCAGTGGACCTAAGATATTCCGAATTGATATGCGTTGTGATGAGAGGATAATCCATAAATGAGAGTAGATGGAGGAGTGGAAGGTTGTGAAGTGCGTGGCTATTAAGGTCTGGTCACCAAACACAGCAAAAATTTTGAACAACGTTTCGATTCTTAATGATGGTCTTTCACCGGAACAATTATGGGAGCATCTATATATATATATATTATTTTACACTACTGCAAAAAATTATTGTAGGTACCATGTTATTATTCTTATTCGTTCAACTAACTCTCACTGCTCTCTTTTAAGTATTTGCGTATGTTTATTATTGTGATACCTTTTAATTCATTCAAATTCACCTACAAGTAAATCGAAAGTCCAAACAATTCAAACATTCCTTTGTTCAAAAATGTACGTCTTTGGACAAGAAGTTTTGCTAAATAATTTCAAGTCTGTTTGTTAATTCACATCTATTTCAATGAAACATTTGAACGAGAAAAAGAAAGAACCATGACAATATTTATTGTTCTTGTTTAGCAGCAAGGCTTCAGTCAACCTTTATTCTGTCTACCGTCTGATCCGTTTAATTCTACCACTGTTATTTGGTTAGTTGAAATCAACCAGGCAAACTATTAATTATTCAACACCACTCGATAGGTCCTCGCTTTACTTCAAAGGTTGAGCAACGTAATTGAAACCTGGGAGGAACTGAAATAATGGAGAAGACAAGGAAAACTTGGCGTAGATTTTAAAATGTTTAATATAATTTCTAACAGTGGTGACAATAAAACTATTACACATTTTTAATTTATTTTATTTATCAATCAACCGTTGTTTTTTAGTTTTTGGTCGCCGTCTGTGAGATGTGTACTGGGGAAAGGCAAATACGCAAGAATTAATCAAATAAGAGGGGAGCAAAATTGGATTCCAATAAAAAAGAGTCTGCTATTTAATGTGTTAATTTTTAAACATAGTTATGAAAAACAAAAATGCCAAAATACTTTTATGATGAAATTGTTTTTAAATAGAGATATACGTAATTACGAAACCAGAAATAAAAATTAGAGTTAGTTTGCCACATACGATAAAATCAACATCACAGAACTGCCTATTGTACAGAGGGCTAAAAATGTATATATAAAATGCCAGAAAGTATGAAGAATGAATGTATTTAAAAAGAAATGTTATGTTTACTGTAAAAATATTTAAATTTTAAAAATTAAATGTTACCTTGTGCATATTAGTTTGTATTATAAAGTGGTAAAAACTAACTCAATAAATAATAATAAAAAATAAATAAAGAATTAATAAAAATGATAATGCTGCTTTCCATACACACTGACGGCCTCCGTGGTCCCGAGGTAAGACTCTGGACTCACAATCCGAAGGTCGCGGGTTCGAACCCGGCGTGCGCAAATAAATTTTATTTGATATTTGTGTTATTTCACAATTTATTAATTTAAAATAATACATAGTATATTTGCGGCACGTTCCAGAGTGAAAGATACAATCAGTATCGCCCTGGTGTAAGACCACCATTCAGAATTGAAACGTTGCTTGAAAATGGCTTTAGCCGTGTTTAGTGACCAGATCTGAATAGCCAGGTACTTCCCCACCTTCCTCTTCCTTATCTCCTTCCCCTCCCCACTACCTTCAGCCTCACAACATACCCCGATTGGGGATGCCATAGTCTCACTGGCTCCAGACGGGAGCAGTTGGGACTCTTGTGCGGTATTAACTGTAAAAAAAAAAAAAAAAACACTGGTGATTATTTTTTTCCCTGAGGATAATAATTTCCCTCAGGGCCTATGTCATCTTTGTGGATGCTGTGTGGGGGTTCTTTCTTTTCGGAGAGTAATGAAAGAAAGTTTTGGAAGGAAAAGTGTACCAAGGGGTAGGTAGAATATAGTTGGTTAGGTTAGGGTTAGTGTGTCCAGAAGTGTTGTATGAAGAAGAAGTTGCGTCTGCCGACCAACTACACCTCACTTCCGTTGAGGTGTAGTTGGTCGGCAGACGCAACCGCTGCCAAGACACGGTCAAACAGATCGTGCAACTTCAACACCTCGTTTGAAAAATCATTAAAAGAGTCGAAAAAATTGTTAAATAGATTACGTTAGGTTAGGTTATGTTACGTTTTTCAATTTTCGCTCTTAGTAATTTTTCAAAGGGGTGTTGAAATTGCATTATTCTGAATTGTCATGGAACCGTTCAAACCTCAGCCCCCATGAACCCAGATACCCCGGCAAGTGACCAAACGTAGCGAAGCACTCTGGGTGACCTAGGCATAGTTGTTGGTTATTCAATTAATGATTTCCAAGGCGGTGGATCATCTACCCTTCTTCTAAATTTAAAATTTATATATTCACATTTATTCAGAATACTTTTCATTGACATTCCTTATTTTTGTTGTCTTTAAATTCTTATGCAAGTTGCCCATTAAAACCAAAGAAAGATGCTAGAAAATATAGGAATGTTGGCTACCCTTCATCAGTTTACTATAAGTAAGTCTTGGCAAAATTCATTTACATAGAAGAAAATAAATAAGGAAGAATAACTTTTGACGGAATTAACCAACCGCAAGTTTCCTCCCAATTTGAAAATTAATTAAATGAAAATTATATTTACAAAATATTTTCGAACGTCCTTAAAATTTAATTAAATTTCGCAAAATTAATCAGAATTATATAAAAAAGTATGCATGTTTTTATGTGAATTCCCAAAGCCAGTGAGTTAGTGGCATCCCAAATTGAACCGTGCTACACAGAAACCATCCAACCTACAAAATCGCACATTGAGGTAATGAAATTACATCACCGTGTTAAAAGTAGAAATTAGATTATTGTAGAAATAAGTTTTTATTATTTATTTATTTATTAATAAACGACCTTTTTCGGGGCTTTTACATTTATAGCATAGTTAGAAAAATACATTTTATTGTACATAACTGAACTGCCTCAATAACAATATTTTATATTTATTCAAAGATAAATTGAAGATGTCCACTGACTTGGTATAATTGTTTCCCTCCATTAGTATTCTGGGCAAAGAGGAATACATATGGTAGTTAGTCCCAGAATTTCTGCACTGAAATAAATCCTGACTTCTAGTATTATGAAGTGGAATTCGGAAGCTTATCAATTCAAGTAATACCGGACTATCAACTAAATCATTTAGAATTTTATATAAAAATACTAAATCAGTGAAAATTCTTCTGTCTAACAATTTAAGCATATTCATATCGTTTAAAATAGTGTTGTAGTTTAACATATTTGCTGGAATACCCATTTTAAAATTTAGAAAACGTAAGAATTTATTTTGTATTCTTTCAACAGCTTGTACGTGCTTATTATAATGAGGATTCCACACAGGAGAATTGTACTCAAGTTGGCTTCTTACATAAGCAAAATATAACAGTTTAATACATTTTATATTGTTAAAGTTTCTAGTTAGCCTAGTTATAAACCCCAACATTTTTAAGCCCTTATTACAGATTTCTGTTATGTGGTTAACAAATGAAAGATTTGATTGAAACGTGATGCCCAAGTCTAATTTGCATTAATGTCTGAAGAGCTTTGTTATCAATGTTGTAATTAAATATCACTGGATTTTTTATTCTAGAAAATCTAAAAATTTGACATTTTGAGATATTTTAATAAAGTCTATTTTCCATACACCAAATTAACAATTTGTTGATATTATCTTGAAGAATGTTGCAATGATAAATATTTTCAATAATTTTAAAAATTTTGAGGTCATCAGCAAAAAGTAAGATAGATACATCATGAAATATTTTTGTAAGATCATTTATAAACAAGATAAATAAGATTATGTGACATATTTAAAATACTTTTTATGGTGTTGATGTTTGGTTAGGATGGTTTCATCGAAATTTTTTATTTATTTTTTCATCATCCAAACAAAATGGATTTTTTCGGCAGTATAATTGTAAGTATGAATACATTTTTAATGTGAAAAATGCATAAAACTATCAAACTAAATGAAATTTCTTAATTTTGAACTTTTGGGTTGGTTACAGATAATTTTGAAATGTAAGAATGAAACAATTAAAATTTTATGTTTATTAGATTAAAAAAACACACACGAGAAATAAAAATACATAATTCACAAATCACATTGGTTTACAAAAATACAATTCTTTCACATAGGCAAAACTGTCGTTAATTGAATCTACCAAACAGCCTTATTTCAGTGGATACACGTGAAACAAATTCGTGATAAACTACAAAATTACTCCAAACAAATCGCTTAAAATATTCGCCTGATAATTAATTCACTTATTCATTTCCAGCGGCGTGTCCATCGGATTAATTCTTTAATTATTGCAATTAATGGTTTCTCAAGAATTTGAAGAACAAAGCCTCGACTACGGCCACTCATAATGAAGGTATTAAATCTCCAGAGCCTCATTATTTTGGAAATAACCAGCCTTATCATTGTGACATTTGATATATTTTTAACCCGGTGCTCATTAATTAACGATCCTAAGGAACAAATTGCGTCATTTGTAGGGAAAAACAAAGGTTCGGTTTTCATTATTGAAAACTGCTTTACTTTGCCGAGTAAAATTCCGCAAAGTAAATTAAATTAAATGAAATCGTGTTTTGGGAATGCGTGGGCAGGCCATTTAAGGGGAACGTATGGGCGGCCCATTTCTTCCAGTTTCTTACAAATCTTAAATTTGGATTTGAGATCAAAATATCCAACCAAACTGAAAAATCATTTTTGTAATCAAAAGGTTTATCAAATATCTAGTACGGATGTGAGCTACTTCATTTATTTTTGCTTTAAATTATAAGATACAGGCCATTAAAGATTTTAGAATTTCACGATTTTAGAGGCAACTTGGGAAATTATTTGTGAGTAAATGAAAAACTTAAAAAAAAAAAATTTTACTATGTTTGTTTTACAAATACAATGAAAAATAAAATAAAAAATAAATTATTGTTAAAAATGCATCTCTTTATAGTAATTTTAATGTATAAACGACAAATTTTTGATGCGCCGTAAATGGCGCAATAAATTTGTATTTTAAATGTACACATATCAAAATGATATTTTGTGTTCTTTTTTATTTTTTTTTATGTTTCATTATATTTCTATGAAAATAATTGCCCAAGTTGCCTCTAAAATAATGAAACACAATCTTTAATGGCTTATATCTTATAATTTAAAGCAAACATAAATAAGGTAGCTCACATTCGTACTAGATACTCAATACACCTTTTGATTACAAAAATAATTTTTCAGTTCGATTTGGTATTTTGATCTCAAGCCGTTATTTTCACCCGAAATAACAGAAAATCTGATCTAAATTTGGGTGTACAGAAATGCCACCAATACATTTCAATAACTATATTTCTTCAGAGGTTTTGAGCATTTGAGTTTTTTTTTTAATCAATATTTATTTATTCATTTTCGGGAAATTGACAGTTATATTTTATCCGTCATTTGTAAGTGGTTCGCTTTGTTTTGTGACTTCAGGGTTTTCCGGGTTCATGGAATGATATTTGTTTAGGCCTTGGCTCTAATGCGTTTGCCTAACTACTGCGTGGCGATCCGAATCGGCGGAGACAAGTTGAGGGAGACTTCATAGACCTCTCCAGCCAGACTCCTCGCCTTGCACCGCAGTGGGAGGGATGGTTTCATACATACAAGATTCCTACCCATCCTTTACACCTTTTTCTTTTCCAGAAATTTTTCTTCTTCCTTTCACTAAAAAGATCCTCCGCACAGCATCCCCAAAGGTCACATACGCCCTGAGGGGAATTATTTTTCTCAGGACCTTCTGTGTGGAGCTAATGTGAAAAAAAATCTTTGTTTTTTATTTTTTATTTATTTTATTTTAGGGAAATCAACAGCTTACAATTTGATTAATAATAATAATAATAATAATAATAATAGTGTTTATTTCAGCCGAACAGAGCTTTTTTATTAATTCATACGTGTGTTATTATCTGAAAAACCAATTTTAGATTTCCTCATTATACTATTATATTATATATCTATAAAATAAACAGTTATCTTACAAAAACTAAAATATATTACGTTAGTATAACAGGAGGTAGTACATAATATAAGTCATTCCATAACATATCATTACATTTATGCAGTTTCATATTCATTTAATACATTTTTATTATAGTTTTTATATTTATTTCGGTCAAAATTTAAGATATTTATTTCAGTGAGAATGTTATTATATGTTGAACACAGTCTTATAAGGCAAGCATTTTTATTTGAGTTTGTATTACAGTGTTTTTCTTTAAAAATGTTACACGAACGTGTGTGCCGTGTAGATACTTTGAAATCAATTTTGTTCAATAATTCAGCACACTCAGTAATGTTTTTACGATTTTATATAGCAACTTTGCATCTGAAAATTATCTATGTACACTCAATGTATCAATTTTGAAAAATTTTGTTGCATCCAGATAATTATTTAATCAATTGTGCGATTTATGAGAAATGTATTAATGATTTTTTTCTGAATTGATTCAATTTTAGATAAGGCTTGTAAGTAATGCATAAAATGGAGACCACACAGTTGATGCAAACTCCAGATGACTTCGTACATATGCAAAGCTTAGTTATTTGATAATTACAATGTTTGTGAATTCTTTTGTATTTCTAACGATGAAACCAAGCATTTTAGCTCCTGTATCACCTGCAAGCGTGTTGTGTGAATGTCCTGTTTGTGTATCAATTAAATACACAAGAGAAAAGTTATTCATTAACGTATATAAATTTTAAACATTCTCTAATTTTTTTTAACATATTACAGTCTCTATTAATGATTAATTCTACGTTGTTCTGCATGCCGCGCCCCTACGAATGTAATAGACATAGATGATGACCATTTCCCATAGATAAATGTAACATCCCTCACGCAGTTTATCTTCATGCAGATAAGCTGGGGCAGTTTACATCTTCGTTAGGTGAGAGTGAAAAGGTTCTAACTGCTCCTAACAAAGTTTTGAGATATGAGAGCTCAAACTTTTGAATTAGTTTATTTAAAAATTTGACAAACCCTCAGTCTAATTTTGTATTGCAGTTTATAATTAAAATACATAATTTATTTGCAGCACCTAAAAGAGGAGTTTGAACTTTTTAATGAAACTTTAGAAAATAGTCACTAAAAACATTCTAGGTACGTATTTCTATCTTTGTTTGCAACCTTTTTCAGAGTATTGGCACATTGCTGGTCAATTCACGGGAGCCTATGCCTCAACACAAAGGACTATCTCATCAAAACCGTGGTTTCAATAATTCCCGTGTTGAGTGTTGTGTTCTCCTATTTCTGATATTTAAATTTATTTAGTAATTAGCATTTTACATTTTATCATTTTTTTTCGATGTGTAGTATCTTTTACTCATAACTTTAACGTGTGTGTAATCTTTTGCTAAATATTTCTGTGCATTTTTGTCTATGTACTCATTTCTCTGTGGTCATCCTATCAACTTTCTCTTTCGTGTTATTAAATAGCTTGTTTCCATTTTTGCAACTCATTCTTCAAATTAAAGCCCCAGTGCTCAGATCAGAATCAAATCTCTGTAAAATTAATATTCATCTGAATAAATTAAAAGTTTTACATCAATATCCAAGTAAATCATAAGTGTTTTACTAAGTAAAGCATACATCTCAATCCGAATCCTAACCTCTCTGTACGGAATCCCTTGGTGTGGAAACGAAAAAGTCTACGAAGCTACTCACCATACAACTGACAGCAGATTATTTGGAGACCAGACCCTGGGACCCTACACCCCCATTTGTCGAAAAAATAAATTTCTTCACTTATTCGAATGAGAATTATACAATGTTCCGTTCTTTCTCACCTATTTAAAATTCACGTCTTTAACTTTCCAGATTGTTCTAAAATTGGGAACTTTAGCTCACATATTTTTTGGTTGTCCCTCTCTAAACAAATATCCTCTCTTCTCTCAAGCCTTATCTAAAATTGCCTCCTCCCATTCAACATCCCATCCTAAGTCTGAACTCGACTCCAATATTTCATAAAATTTTGAAAATTGCCCATTTAAATAAAATGCACCTTTCCCTTGAAGGGTGATATTTAGAAATATTTGGAAAAAAAACTATATTAGATAATCATTTTAGTTATTTCAAATTACAATTCAGTCGTAAAACAATATACTATACATTGAACAGTTTACTGTCCTATTTTGATCATTAAACTGAAAACCTATAAAAAAAACAAATAAAAATTGCACTGCATTTTAACTAACGCAGTATAAATAATAAAAGCAGATTAATTAATATTAACACAATATTCGACAACCTTTTGTGTCAATTCGATGAAATTTAAAATACAAAAAATAAAAATATTACAAAAATCATTTTTTTGGGACGAAATATAAAAAAATTACAACAAATTTGGGTTTGTATGTAAATCTGATGTTTGTTATTTAAATGTAAGAGAGTCAAAATGGTTTTATAACATTTTTTTATTTTATAATATATCACTTTTACATAAAAGAGAGGAGAAAATTACTTCTACTAAATAATTACCATGAACCCGCAAATAATTGACATGGTTGCTGCAAAAATTTCGATAAATCTAATTCTTTAGTGGCCCATGTTTTTCAATTTAAAAAAAATGCAAAGTAGCTTGCAAAAAGTAATAGAAAATGACATGCCCA
This sequence comes from Glyphotaelius pellucidus, assembly GCA_936435175.1. NCBI lineage: Eukaryota > Metazoa > Arthropoda > Insecta > Trichoptera > Limnephilidae > Glyphotaelius > Glyphotaelius pellucidus. The sequence goes on along the minus strand of OW386555.1, from coordinate 11,650,256 downwards.
TTTGATGTTTTTAAATCATTGGACCCAAATCCAAAATTACATTTTGGAAGTAGTTAGTAAACGAACTAAACAATCGGATATTTTAAATACTTTAAATATTTTAGATATATATAAAGATACTAGAAACTAGCTGCCACGCGTTGCTGTGGCTAACGAAAAACAACACCATCTACTGGATGGTTACCCAACCTAGATAACCAAGTGTTGTAACGATAAATTAACTCACACCGCCATTTGATAGAAACTTATGAAACTGACAAATAATTACAAAGCATTGTCCCATAACAAACATTAAATGAACATTAATTTGCAATAATAAATATTTAAATTAATAATCGAGATAAAACTATCCTTTCTCTTAAGTTTGACCAAATTACAGTTAGCTAAATTTCATTAAAATCGGTTAAGTAGTTTCGGAGTTTATCTCGAACAAACATCGTGATGAACTTAATACTCATAGATATTTTAAAACGTAATCTAAATTTATTAGGAGTTAGAATCTTATTATATTTTTAATCGGCTTATGGACGTCAAACAATGGTGATTCTTTTCAGAGTAGGTTAGTCGAAAATAATCTCCCTGGTGACAAAATCTCAATTCTCTCTAAAACACCAGTTGGAACCTTTTCGTTCTCACCTAACGTCTTGTTAGAAATGTTATACGGACTGAGGGAAAATAACTTTAATGCCATGTTACTATCGCTTTAGCAGGGAACAATACAATGAATTCTAAATAAAGGGCAAAGTTTTTTTCCCTTTTACTTGGTATTACAATATAAGAGATTGTTTTGTCTAATATTTTAACAATGAGAAAACATCAGTTTCGGGAGGAAAATAGAAAAGGTTTTTTTTTTACATGAGCTGCACTCAAGAGGCCCTGAGGAAAATAATTTCCCTCAGGGCCTAAGTCATCCTTGGATGCTGTGTGGAGGGGTTTATTAAGGAAAAGAAGGAGAGGAGAGTTCTGGGAAGGAAAAGGGTTTAAGGGATGGGTAGGAATCTGGGATTCAGTGTGTCCTAGTCATCGCCTCCGAGATCTAGACAAACCCCACCCCTTGAACCCGGGCACCCCTGCTAAATCACCAAGCGTAGAGAACCACTACAAAGGTGTTGGTTATCCAATAAAGGTTCCCGAGGCGGCGGTACCCATTCCCTTCTCCCAAATTGGTTAGTAACCACTTTTTTAGAACGATACGAAGTTTTCTCGACTTACTCTTGAAAATGATTTATTTTGAAGTCTGTCTATCTATTACAGAGTATGGTATCATAGCATGGAGAGGTGGTACTGCATCTGCACTAGACGCAATCATAAAGGCACAGAAAACTATTAATTATAAAATTAATCCTTAGGTCCTCCGTTCATGGAGATACTTACAAACTATGTGACTGTGACAAAACCACAAGTACCCTGCAGATGTACTACTTTTTAAAGCTGGTTTCCGTACACGGCGCTACCCGAATTATACTGAACTTGATCATTTTTCACATGCAGCCGTGGAGTTAACACGATGTCAAACGATGTCAAATGACTTTTTTTCCAACATTAATCTATGCCTTCTCCACTAAATCCTTTCTTGCGTATTCTGGTAATGTAAAGTTATGTAAACACGCATTTTTTTCCACTTCCAGAATAAATCTAACATTACTTTCATTTTCAGACGCCATTTCTGTCAAACGTCAAACGAAAGTAGTAGACGCGAATGCTGCAATGCATAGCGCGCTACCAGCACCGTCGATAGCGCTCTACCGACTTCAACCCAACATCCGTTGCGTAGCGCCGTGTACGAACACCAGCAAAATTGTATGGCGGGTACCCACAAGCGGTGCGCGTGCTACGCGCGTCAGGCTCGAATAGCGTGTAAGTAGCTCCATGTACGGAGGCGCTTAGACTACCTCTAATCACAGACTCGAACTTAATCTTTAATATTACGAATGTGTTTGACGTTCGACAGATATATGCAAAAACAGTCCTTACTCATCTTTTCACAAATATACATAAATACTATGAAAAAAGATTAAATACTCGCTGTACACGAAACAATAACTAAGACCTACTAGTGTTATGCAGAAATCATCCAACCCACAATATGCAAAAAAAAAACTTTTTGTTGATAATACTTCATCAATAGTAATATTTTCAGTTCAAACATTCAAAATAAGGAACATAGAAAAGTGGGTTGAAAGAACATCCTTTGAAAGAAAGACTTTGAAAAATGTGGATATTTTTTTTCTTTATTTTTTCTGGTTTTATTTTTGTGTTATAGGTAAATGCCTCAATATTATACATGTGGTTTGCTACGTTTGGTAACTTAGCAGGGGTGCGAGGGTTCGTCAGGTGACGTGCGTTTAAGCCTTAGCGGCGAACGCGTCTGCCCACCAGCTGCGTGGCGGGCCAGATCAGAAGACGCCAGATTGGTGAGACCTTTCGACCTCTCCGGATGGTTTATCTTGACTCATCGTCCTGCACAGTAGCGAGAGGGGTGGGTTCATACGTCAGTCACTCCTGGACGCACTGATCTCCACATTCCTACCCAATCCTCATACCCTTTTGCTTTCCAGAACTTCCTCTCCTTTCTTTCCTTGAAAAAACCCTCCACACAGCGATTCCAATGATGACATAGGCCCAGACAATAAGTAATTATTTTTCTCAGGGCCTCCTGTGTGGGGTTAATATAAAAAAACCATAACCAAATTGACATTAACATTTTAATAATAATAAGGTATCTATTTTTTCCGGCTTATAAAGAATTGATATCCTAAAAAATAATGATACCAAAATAACGACCCGTCAAGGGGTGATCAACTTTTTGATGGGGTACAAAAACTACCCCGTGGGTCGTGAAGGGGTTATGACACGCGTATTAAATGTCGAATATAAGTTTTAAGGATGTGAAGATAAAAAATATAAGAAGAATCTTGCTTAATTTACTGAAACACGTTACAACCTGTTTTTTAGGTTAACGCACGCTGTTGTAGAGAGCATACGCAAAAATTATGATGTGATAATACTAGATGACAAGAATTATATTACCCGGTTAGTGGCTTCGTGGATTAAGAGGAACCCGGACGACTTTTTTTTCAGTAAAACGTGTTCTCTAATTGACTCTCTGGATTTTAAAACTAGTGCATTTTTTTTACATTAACTCTACACAGGAGGCCTTGAGGAAATGTCATCTGAGATTCTGTGTGGAGGGTCTTTTTGAGGAGAGGAAGGAATGAACATTGATTTTGAATAGACCCATGTTGTAGGAAGGGGGAAACACAGAGGCCGGCAAACCGTTCCACAGCCAAGCAGTTGGACACACGAACGAGTCGAAGAAGCGACCCGTTCTCATGTGACAAATGTCAACCGTGTACATATGTTGGGCACGCGTTTGGCGTGTTTCCCGACTATGCCCCGGTTCCGAAGGGATCAACGACGCTGGTTCCTCGGAGCACTTCCATTGAAATATCGGTAGAACAAGGATACCATTTCCACCCGACGCCTGTGCTCTAAAGTATGCAATTAAAAATAGAATAAACAAAATTAGTGACCAAATAACCGTATTGCATTCAGTGTGTTTTCATCCTTCCTCTGACAGTTCCAAGCCTCACTGCCATCTTGTTTAGACAACCTTTTACTAACGAGTAGTTTTAATAAAATTTAATTTAATTTAGTTGCTGGTAATTTATTACCACCTTAACCCTTGAAGCCTCGGCCATAATCTGTAAAATGGTCAAAATGTTTTCGCTCTCTAGAATACTTTTAAACGTTTCCGAAAATCAAAAACTGTTTTTGATGGGTGATAAGAACGCTCTCAAATTGTATTGTTACAAATAAAGTGATTTTCTTTTAATGCAAACATATAATAGTTTTGAAAATGAATTAATTAATAACTAAAATTAATGCCAAAAAAAATAAAAACACACACACATATTTTATTTGACACATGATTATAAACGTTATCAAGGCCGCACTTTTATGTCGTTTGATATAAAAATAATTAATAAAAAATTGACAAAGTTTCGTAATTTTTTTTCAATTTGCCGTCAGAATCTTTGGTTTCATGAAGATAAACATTTTAATTATTTTGTCGGTATATTTTTAATTTGAATTTAAATCGTGGTGCTTTCTCTTTCTAACACCGTTTAGATCACATTTAGTTTCGTCAGTCTATTATGATAGGTGAGAAAATCTTAAAACTTGTAGTTTGTAAAATGTGTGAATAAAAAAATCAATGATAACAGTGCTCAAAATCAAAAATTTCACCAACCGGAACTCTAAGCCACTTTATAGAACTGCGTATTCATGTAAAATAAAACATTTAAAAAAATGTGAGTGTCATTTTTAATTGTTCGGCTAAAATCTAATATTGATACGTTTTTAGGCTAGTTGGGAGATTTTATATTTTAAATATCTAAAGGCTGAAATTAGATTGTTTTTTATACATCAACTTACTTACTTTTCATGTTTGAAGAAGATGGACGATAGGGGCGACGAATTCCACAAACCGGAACAGGGTTCCGGATAGCTCCGTTTAAATCTTAGCACTGCTTCAAGGAAGTAAAGTTTTTAAATCCTTAGAATACTTTATCTCCAAATTTCGTAAATATACAGAGGCTGAAGTTTGGAGGCATTAGGGTAAAGGGTTCAGAATAACATGAAGCTCGCTAATAAGTAATAGTTTTAGGATTTTTAACCAAAAATCAAATAATATAACACAGTTATCAAACGACCATCAGCGCCATTTTATTTTGTGACATTTGAAAGATTCTCATTAAACCCTGTTTTTAAGTCTGTTTCAGCTTTTTAACGATTGATTAACAGAACTTTTGTGCATTTGTGATTGTCAGCTGATCAAAATTCTTTCAAAAGTTGAAACGTAATTCAAATCGGCGTGTAATATCATAAAAAAACAGAATAGCCCTGCCTAAATGTTCTAATCGAGAATAAAGTCCAATAAAACAAGCTGAAGATTGCATAAAAATACCCCATAAGAACTGAAATGTCTTCCACAATAATTGTGAAAAATAAATGCGTAGTTTGGTTGGTTAGAACTAGAGTCAATTCTTTGTTGATTTTGTTTATCTTTGTTGATTTTGAAATTCATTGACAAAGGAATGGATAGGTACTCCTAAACTTTATAACAAGGCTAGTTATTCTAGGTGCATCTTTTGTCGTTTTTAACATAAAGAATTTTTTCACTCCTCGGCACAATATAATTGACAATATTTGAAAATCTCATAGTTATTAGTTGTAATCGGAAAAAGTGAGTGGAGGACTTTAGCTAACAGAAAAATGAACCTGTGACAAGTCGTCGCCTGGATGAAACTTGCAATGCGTTTGTCCACTCAGCCACTAACTGGTCATTAAATCGGTTGCATGCCAATTGAGAATAAATTCAACTCAACGCCTCCTTGAAAAGTCATTAAAAGGGATGAAAAAAATAATTTCAAATTAACGTAACCTATTTAACCAACTTTTTATGTATATATATATTTTTTTACTTATCTGTGATGGTTCTGAGTTGGTTTTATTCCGAGTTGTCCAGTCACCATTTAATCAACTGTATTTATCAAATTATAAAGAATTTTACAGATGGTTTGCGAGTGTTGCAATACTTGGTAAAATTGTTTAAGCCCACCTCACGGATAATACGGAACGGTAGTGTTGTAGAAGTTTGAAACACGGATAATGCGGAATATTCCTTTTTTAACTAGTAGACAATCAAAAATGACATTTGTCGGAAGTACCAACCTTATAAAATAAATTGTCGTCAAAATAAAAACAGAAAAGTACCTACTTCGAATTATTCCTGGGTTGAGATTCAAGCTGCAAAAGCTGGATGTCATCATAATTTAGATATACATCCCAGATTTTGAATGATTTGTTTGGCAAAGCAGGGTTTGTCTAACGGTTATGTGTAATTATTCTATTGGCAGCAATTAATTAATCATTAATTGTCTATGAAATGTAAACCAATGTAATTATTCTATTGGCAGCATTAATTAATCATTAATTGTCTATGAAATGTAAACCAAAAAACAATGAAAATACAAACGGCGTATACCGCGCGAGTGAAATAATTTTAACAAATTTAAATGTAACATGCATGTTTTCTGCATATTTTTTCATCTCCCCCGACGTAAATTCTCACTTTTCGTGATAATTAAGCTAAATCTAACTGTTTGAATAAGAAATATTGCGTATTAACCAGTAAGCGGAGTAAGACAAAATAATCAATACTTATTTAAGCGCTCAGAACACAACACAAATAAGCTACATTAAAGATAAATTATACGCGAAAGAAAAGAAAAAGCGAAGTAAAAAACCGTTTCAGAAAAAAAACAAGGAAATAGAAGAAAATACAAGAAAATAGCAAAGATAATTCAATCAAGCAAAAGAGAATTCAAGAAAATAGCAAAGATGTTACTAGCAAGCCGAGGAATTTACAAGAAAATAGCAAAGATGTTACTAGCAAGCCGAGGAATTTACAAGAAAATAGCAAAGATGTTACTAGCAAGCCGAGGAATTTACAAGAACATAGCAAATATGTTACTAGCAAGCCGAGGAATTTACAAGAAAATAGCAAAGATGTTACTAGCAAGCCGAGGAATTAACAAGAAAATAGCAAAGATGTTTCTAGCAAGCCGAGGAATTTACAAGAAAATAGCAAAGATGATACAAACGAGCAGAATAAAATACGAGAAAATAGCAAAGATGATAAGCAGGCAAAAGAGATTGCAAGAAAATAGTTAAGATGATATATATAACACCATCATCATCATCATCTTCTTCCCCTTATCTTATTTGAGTCGGGGACCCATTGCAAGGACATTGGACCCACCCAAGACGCCTCCATTCGTTCCTTGATTTGTCTCGACCAACTATATCTAGGGTGGACCACTGGACGTCTACCCTCTGGAATCGCCCTCAGTATTTTCCTAGGAATTCAGTCATCAGACATTCTTGCCCAAGCCACCTCAATTGCAATTTTTCTATGAAGAGTAACAGTGGTTTGATGTTTAAATCGTCTTGGATCGTCGAATTTCTTACTGGATCACATTTCGTAACTTCTGCCACTCCTCTCAAGTACCTCATTTCGGCAGCAATGACTCTAGAGCGTGTTCTTTCATTTAGCATCCATATCTGGTAGCTGTACGTAGGCGTCGGGCGGTATATTGTTTTGAACACTGCCATCTTTGTCTTGATACTGAGCTCGGCTTTCCTTTATCACTGCGCAGTATCGAAGACGCAACACACCGCTTGCCGCACTTATTCTTCAATCAATTCAATTTAAAAAAGAATACAAGTGTCTTAATAGTATAATAAAATTCAAGAAAATAGAAAATATTTATAAATCACAAATTATTAACATGATGGTACAATTTTCCTAATAATGTTTTTGATATTGAATTTTATTTCTACCAATTTAAGAGCCTACGTTAAGTTACCGGAAAAATCCGTGGGCCCTTTTATTTATGGAAAAACAATTGGCAAATTATTTTTCCTTCGTCCATGAATTAGGGTCACTTAGTAGGAAGGCGAAAGGTCAGTTGTGCCAGAGGTTTATTGGTAAAGTTTGACACTAACTTTATCCAAGTCACGGCTGTACAAATGTACACAAAGTACTTCTTACTTTGCTTGTTTAGTTGGGTGTTTTAGTAGAGTTACTTTATTTCATCGAGATTTCGACCCTTTGAAGCGAAATATATTAAAGCACAAAAATCAAGTCAAAATTTAATACGAAATCAAATTTATTTAAGGTTTTCATTTTGATCGTATTATCGACCTAAATAGTGCAATTTTTATCTATTTACTTATTTTGAATTTGACGCCTGCCTGGGCTTTTACATGTTATTTTTTTAACAAAGAAAATTTAAATGTGCGCAACAAAATCAAAAAATAAAAAAAAAAAACAAATCACGAACAAAAACAAAATCAAAATCGTAACCAAATCTAAAACAAAAACACAGTCAAAAACGAATTTAAATAACAACAAAATAGGTATGTTTTTAGGTTTTCACGGCCAAAAAGTATTTTTGTTATTGTTTTTGGGGTGTTATGCCGTGTTTCGCTACCTCCTTCTTTAGCCAACGTTTCGGACAGCGTTACAGTGTCCATCATCAGGGCAGATGAGTAAATGATATTGGTGAGAGTGTTTACTTATGTGTGTCGAAGCGATACCGTGCTGCCAGCTCCATTTCTCTACGAGCTGGTGTTAGAAAAAATTCAGCATGGTTTTTTGCGTTTAGCTTTGGTGTAGCCGTCAATTACTGGATACCAAGAACTATTGAGCTTAGCTCCGTCGTCTCTGTTAATATTGATGGGGTTTTTATGGATTTCAATTGCCTCCGTAATTAGGCGTGCTCTGTAAGTTTTTTTTCTAATTACGGAGCTAAGCTCAATAGTTCTTGGTATCCAGTAATTGACGGCTACACCAAAGCTAAACGCAAAAAACCATGCTGAATTTTTTCTAACACCAGCTCGTAGAGAAATGGAGCTGGCAGCACGGTATCGCTTCGACACACATAAGTAAACACTCTCACCAATATCATTTACTCATCTGCCCTGATGATGGACACTGTAACGCTGTCCGAAACGTTGGCTAAAGAAGGAGGTAGCGAAACACGGCATAACACCCCAAAAACAATAACAAAAAAACAACAAAATACTCCACCATGCAGATGAAAAAACTGTAGACTGGGAAAAGTACAATACGGGTGAAGTAAGTCGATACAATGCAATAAATAGTTGGTTCAATTAAATTTTTTGTTCTTCTTTCTGATGTAAATTCTACTATGACTTGCTTATAGTTAGTGAATGATGTGTTAAATATGTCAACAACATCTTTATAGTCATTACTTAAATTTTGTATACGGCGAACGGGCGTATACAATTGTGATTCTGTGTTGGAATAAATTGTCACAATAGAACGGTAGATAATGCCTCGATGTTGATTTGCGAGGTATATGAAAAGAAATCAAGTATAATAATTCAGGGCTATCAATTATTGAACTTATGATTTTATATAAACATGTTAGGTCATATTCTACGTTCGGATAATTTTAATAAATTAAGTTGACATAGTGGTTATATGTGTAGAAAATAATTAGAAAGAAGTAAGATGGACATTAAACACAATTTATATAAAACCTCGCGCACATCGGGTCCCGCCAGCATAGTTCACCTAAATTACTGTAAATTTTTTAATATATTTAATGAAAATTAAATTTGATAGTTTTATTATCAAGTTCTGGAAGTATTTCAGAATGTATTTTTGTTACAGCTGTTTCGGTTTACAAGACCATTTTCAAACTGTCATTTCAAACGATCAAACATGACCAATTTTAAAAAAGGTCTTGTAAACCGAAGCAGCTGTAACAAAAATACATACTAAAATACTTGCAGAACGCCATTTCAAACGGTCAAACATGACCAGTTTGAAAATGGTATTGTAAACCAAAACAGCTGTAACAAAAATAAATACTAAAGTACCTGCAGAACTTGATAATAAAACTATCAAATTTAATTTTAATTAAATATAAAAAAAATCAAATGGGGTTGTACGAATTAAACGCACATCGACGTCCTGCCTGTATTTCTACCTATGCACCACAGGTTTATAAGGGTATACTCGTAGTATATAATATAGTTACATTGTTACCCTTAAAGTGTAATGACATATCGTTATGTGTTTGTGTTATAAGATTAAAGGGAGATGTAATAATGAGCCTTTGTCGGGCTCGGGTGTAATCTGCTAGTCAACTTTGATTTCCTCACAGGAAACCTTGGACGCCAAACCCAGTCTAATGTCTGGGTATGTCAACCAGCGGAGAACACGGTACTCAATTCTCAGAGTGTGGGCCATAGTTTACATAGCATTCCTGAAAAGGCTGTACAAGGAATCTACATAATAAAACAAAATGTAGAGTATAGAATCGGTTCACTGTATTGATTTCGTAAGACATAATAAAATAAATGGTATGGACTCACCCCCGGGACCAATATCGTCATTTTATGCTATTCCTAGCTACCCTAATTAAATTTACTGCCACCGAACTCCCGATGTCGGGAGAACCAACCCCACCTCCTGGTGGCAAGGGTGGTCCCAACCTCTGCGGCTCAGCTTGGCCCTGCGACCTCCTCAGCAGTCGCATGGAAGTGATGTTAGACCTGGACCCTCAGGAGAAGGAAGGAGTACCCAGACTCTACTCCAAATTGTAAAGGAAGGCCCGTCAGCAATTCGAGGCGAAGAATCGTTCAACACTGCGGTATCTCGGGTTTGTTCCATAAATAAACCCTCGGGGGGAATTCGATAGTTGGCCTGCATATAATCACGGGCGCAGCGAGTTATTATTTAATCCGATGTCTCGGATAAAGAGGTACATTGATCGTAACACACTTACATCGCCATTAAACTCGTGGTCACTTTTGGGACCCACGCGAAAACTCGCATTTTACGCGAATAAATCTTTGATTTTTATATTTAAAAAAACACCACGTGTTTCCGTCCCCGAATGCAGATGCCCAAAACTTGGATTTCAATCACATCGTATTAAAACTTAAGATTAATTGACCGTTGTTTTCACGGCGTACCGCACATCTCGCCGTCAAAACCAGAGTCCGGATCCGGAAACCAAAAACAAAAAAAACCGCCGCCTACCGACACGTTGAACGAAACTCCCCTAGGTTTGCCAACCTAACCAATTAAAATGCATTTAAAAAAAATAGTACCTAACTTACGATAAATACAATCGCTTCATAACATTACCCCCCTTTCCACAAAAATGTTTGCCCTCAAACAAAACTACCAAAAATCTAAACATGCCCTGAACTATCTACGTTGGTCCCAAGGAGTACCTGGTAAAAAAAAAACAAACACTAAATGTGAAATACAAAATACAATTATTAGAAATGAAAAAGAAAAGAAAAAAATCCTTAAATAGTACTCTTATGACGAATGAGTGCATCGTAACCCCAATCGCGCCTATCCTGCGTGTAGGCCGGATAGTAGGTTTACGATGCAACCATTCTCGAACTTAAAAACTAGTAAACCAATATAACCTAAGAACAACTTCTTGTAAGATGATACGTGAATGGACAACAATCACCCTCAGCACTGGAAAAAAAAATTCTGGGTGGTTGTAATATTGACTCTTACCGAGCACTACCATTGACGTATCATCTGGAACAGAACACATAAACTAACTTAAAAGATAATTCTTAAAATTAAGAAACATACATTTTTATGATTAAATCACTCCTCCAAATACGTCAAGTTAAATTCTATGCATTAGGCATCACTGTTCCAAACACTATCACTGAATTTATATAGCCTCTCTTAGGCCGAAAATATTTGATGGGTTTACCATCTACACTTCACTGAATTTATATCCTTTAGGATAAAACTAACCCTCTTTTGGGAGAGTATTCCTAACTAACCTCCTATTCTGGTCCTTGGGTGAATAATATTTAACCAACAACAATTATACATTGTAAAGGTAATTTTAATAGTGTACAACCACCGCATCGGATGGTGCCAAATAATTTTTTAATAGTATACAACCAACGCATCGGATGGTGCCAAATAATTTTTAATAGTATACAACCAACGCATCGGATGGTGCCAAAGAAATAAAAAAACAACCAACTGTTTTAGAAGGTGTCATTTGTTAATAAGATGTGCAGCTATAATTTAGTGCAGCCATAAGTATACGTCCAACTCTATAGAAGGCGTAATCGGTAAGTAAAGAACAAATTGTAAGGTTTTCACTGTAAACCGTTGTTCAACCATATAGTACATAATAACAATATTATAAGTCTCTCAGGACAATAATAACAGAATACATCCAAAATCTTATACAAATATAAATGATTCTACTTCCTATGTTGGCTTAAAATGTGGAAGGATATGTGATACCATATCGTGCCACATTATAAGATCTCAAAAAAAAAAATCTTATAAACAAGGTGGACATTACAAAACATTTTCTGTAACTAATAAAAACAAAATTAAAACGCTTTTCCAAAAGCTGAGGCTTATCTGACGCAGCCTATGTTTATAGAGTAAAACAATATTTTGACAATATTATACGAAATAAATATACCAATAAAACAGAAGAAGAGTGAGAGAAAGAAAAAAAAATACTTTGAATTTTAGCAATTACTTCTGTAACCTGACAAAATAGGGTCTAATAATGTCAATGCACTGAAGGTGAATAACATTAATTCTTCATTTAAAATCACTTAGAAAACAAAGAGATACAATCCCTGCGTCTCTGTGTTTTCTATGTAATCTGGAACAACAAATAATGACATTATCAAAAGCATGAACATAACCCAAAAAAAAAAAATATGTCTGAAACACGCAGAGATAGTGTGCGGATATGCCCGCGTATTTCAGGATACAAGACTTACAAGTAATAATCCTAAGTTAATCCAAAAAAAGGTATGCCTGAAACACGCCGAGATAGTGTGCGGATATGTCCGCGTATTTCAGGATACAAGACTTACAACTAATAATCCTACTTAATCATCTGTTCAGCCGACGTCCAAATTTACGTCTGTTTTAGCGTTAATACTATCGATAAATTTATACTTATACATGCACATATGTATTTTTAAATATATTCTCAACTCGAGCATTGCCGCTAGAGTTGAGGTTGTTATTGTAATGAAACAAACCACCCTCATCATCAATCTTACAAAACACCCCCCGCCAAGTAAATAACCCAATTCCTTAAAAATGAATCTAAAGACAGGACTAATGACTGTCAGAATGTCTGGTCGTTTCAACTCGGTTGATCAGGCCGGGTTAAAACTCCCAAGCATCAAATATTAACTAACAGATATGATAATTTGCAGTACTCGGTAGGGATGGCCAGACCCTCCGAAGTATTGCCACAATAAGACTATACCGGTATATTATTTGATTTTACTATATCTTTCACATGAAAATCACCCGCAACTTTTCCGTTTAAGTCTGCAAGTGTATAAATTAAGTTTGATTTTTTCTTTACTACCACGTTCTGAACAAACCGGGGTGCCAATTTTTGTGCGAAATAATTCAATGCGTTAGATTGCGCAAAATTCCTCCGCCACACCACATCACCAACCTGATAGGTAATGTGTTTTCTGCGCAGGTTGTAATGGTCAGCTCCTTTTTGAAAAGCTTTAAGAAGAGCATTCGAGACTTGCTCATAAACCGACGACAACTCTTCTAATTTCTGTGCATAAACTTTAGGTTGAGCACCAATTTGCGAACTGGTTTCCTCATCCGCGATTGGATTACGGTGCAGATCACCGTCTAGTATCTGCTCCCGACCATGCATCAGAAAATAAGGTGTATAACCTGTAGCGCAGTTTACCGTGTTATTCATCGCTGATTGAACTTGCGGAAGAAATTTAGACCAGTTTCGGTGGTCTGATTCAACTAAGATGGATAACGCCGTGCCCAGGGTTTGATTATAACGTTCGACTACGTTGTTTTGAGGCGTATAAGATGAATTGTAAAATGGTGGCGGCATGTTATAACTATTAAGCAATTCTTTAAATTCTTTCGAAACAAATTGACGACCATTATCACAGACGATAGTTCGTGGTACGCCGTGAACAAGAAAGATGTTTTCTTCTAAGATTTTTATTATGCTTCTCGCGGTGCCATTGCGCAGCGGAAATAGCCATGTAAATTTAGAAAAAACGTCTACACATGATAAGATTACGGTAAAACCTGAGTAACTCCTAGGTAAAGGACCTACTAAATCTATCGACAACATTTGCATGGGTCTTGTGACCTTTTTTGGGTTTGAGGAGATTCCGTTAGGTGGGGCTGTACTTATCTTATGGGCTTTACAAGTTTGGCAACGATTTACAAATTCTTTGACATCTTTATACATGTTTGGCCAGTAATACCTAAGTTGAAGCTTTTTATAGGTTTTGAAGACCCCTGGGTGACAGGCGCGTGCGGAGTCATGGGAGTCTGAAATAATATTTTTCCTATCCTCTTGAGGAATGACCCTTTTCCAAGCGGTATCCTCACATAAGGCCAAACGGGTTTTCGTATGACGATACAACTCGTTGTCTTTAATTTGAAAGTTCTGAAATCGTTGAGGGAATTCCTGACAACCTTTCCAAGCATTTAAATACCATTTATCAGTGGTATCACTAAGGTTAGATCCCGATATAAGAGCTACATCCATACGCGAAAGGACGTCCGGTACAATATGTTGAGTTCCCTTACGGTGAACAACATCAAAGGAAAATTGCGATAACCGTGAGCTCCATCGTGCAAGACGGCCACTAGGATTAGATAACGAACCTAACCACTTTAAACTTGAATGATCAGTAACAACTGTGAAATGCGCTCCTTCAATGTAAGGTCTAAAGTGCGTTACTGAATCCAATACTGCTAATAGTTCACGCTCTGTAATTCCGTAGTTGCGTTCGTGAGTATTTAAACACCTTGAATAATATGCAATCGGGTGCTCCAGCCCATCAATGGTCTGAATTAAAACTCCGCCTATTCCACCGGAGCTGGCGTCGCAGTGTATCGCGAAGGGTTTTGAGAAATCCGGGCAACTTAAAACCGGAGCTGATGTCAATGCTTCTTTCAACACGTTAAAAGCTGTCTCGGCCTCTGGAGACCAAGCAAAGTTGCTGATTCCTTTTTTCGAACCAGTGAGTCTTGTAAGAGGGGCGGCAATGCTCGAAAAACCCTTTATGAATCTTCTGAAGTACCCACATAATCCAATGAAGGCTCGGATTTGCTTTGCGTTCTTGGGTACCGGGAAGTTTTTTATACTGTCTATCTTTATGGGGTCTGTACGAAGACCTTGCGAGTCAACCATGTACCCGAGGTATTTGAGCTCGGCTTTGCAGAACTCCGATTTTTTTAGATTTATGGTTAGACCTGCGTCTCGTAGTCGTTCATAGACACGGTTCAATAAACAAAGATGTGATTCTAAGTCTTCTGATACCAAGATCAGATCGTCTAAATAACAGAAGGCATTGTCGTCAAATTCTGGACCGAACAAAGCGTCGGCCAGTCTTTGCAGCTCACTCGGTGCGTTTTTAAGTCCGAAGGGCATCCGGGTGAATTCAAACAATCCACGACCGGGTACAACGAACGCTGTCTTCTGACAGGAGTCATTATCTAATGCAATTTGCCAAAAGGCTTTAGATAAGTCTATAGACGAGATGTATCGGGCACCGCCTAGCTTGTCTAGGATCCTTGTTATGTATGGTAATGGATAGGAATCGCGTGTTGTAACATTGTTAATTTTCCTGGAGTCCAGACAAAAACGACCCGTTCCGTCTTTTTTTTGTACTATGAGCACTGGACTCGACCATGGAGATCGCGAAGGACGGATGACTCCAAGTTTTAACATCTCATCTACTTCTGCGTCAAGTTGACGTTGTCTTGCCGGAGACAGTGGGAAATAACGTTGTTTAATAGGCGGACCTGTTGTATGTATTTTGTGTTGGACTAGATGAGTCAATCCTAATCCCTTCTTTTCGTAAGAAATGGATTCGAATTTTTTGACAATGTCCGAAAGGACTTTGTTTTCCGAATTTGTTAGAGAAGAGGCAGGCCGAATTGCTCTCACCTCATTGATTTGACCTTTTTGTTGAGGTACGCGAACTTTTGAGAACAGTTCCGGCGCGATCCGAAACTGTTTCCAGAAGTTCACCCCCAATACGAAATTAGGTGTCAACGTTGGAATGACGTAAAAGATAACTTCTCTTGTGGTTGAATTGTACGTCACCGGCAAAGTTAAATACCCTAAAACAGGCTGGCTGGTACCGTCTGCAGTCGTAACGCTAAAATCTGTTTTTACTAATTCTACTCCTAACTCTAAAAAAATCTTATAACTATCCCCCCCTAAACAAGACAAGGAAGCACCACTGTCTAGCAGTGCTTTATAACTATTATTTAGAACAAAAATGTCGGCATAAGGACGCTCATCCTCTGTACTATCCTTCTCCTGTGGCAGTGCGTCCACCGCTTGAGGAGACGGGCTAGAAAGGAATTGTTGCACTAGGCGGAGCCAACGCTCCCACTCCCTCTTTCTTTGTGCACAAGAAGGGGCGCGGTAAGATTGACTCGTTTCTAGTTTTTTTGGATCATTGGTATGTTTCTTATTGTTAATACTACTAACATGCGGTTTCCTATTGTCGCTATCTTTTTTCCAACAATTTGTTAACGAATGACCTTTGATCTTGCAATAAGTACAAACAAGAGATTTATTTTGTTGATTTGATATATCCTGTTTAGCAAAATTATTCGTGTTATTCCCCATAGGTCTTGAATTCCTAGAAGGGTTAAAATTATTATTATTGTTATTATTATTGAATGACCTGTAATTGTTTGTATTAGTGAAAGGCTTATTGTAACTATTGGGGAACGAATTAATTTTTTTAAAGTTACTGGGCTTATTTTGAGTGTCAACTAATTTTGGAATTGCTGTGGATGTTGAGGCTTCAGTGTACGACTCGAGTTTAGCAGCGCACCTCGTAAGTTCCTCAAACGAACAAAAGTCTCTGGATGACATCAAATTAGCATACATAGGCAACAATGCTTTCATGGCTACCCGCAAAAGTTTAACCTCTGGAATTTTGCAATCCAATTTATTGTTAAGTGCTTTAAGTCTCAAAGTGAATTCCAAAACTGACATTCCCTTTGGCTGTTTATAATTTAGAATCTCATTTTCCAGATCTAATTGCCTATCCTGTCCCTCGAATTGTTTTATTAATAGGCTGGATAGGTCATCCCATTTTAAGTCTGGACTATAAATTGACCTATACCATAGAAGTGCTAACCCGTCTAAAATTTCACTGAAACATTTAACTAAGTCTTTATGAGAAATGTTGCGTGTCCTACAACGCTCTTCGACCAAAAGCAGAAAATCTCTTACGCAGCTTTTACCATCGTACTTGACATCCCAATTTGTAAGCCCCCGCGATGATGAGTCTTTATAAATAACCTTGGTATGTTTAATAACCGTGACCTTCTCCTCTGTTTCATTGTCAGAATCTAGATCCGAATCACTTTCCTCCATAACCACATCTAATGATTTCTTCATAGTTTTGTTAAAGGCGCGCGCTTGCGAACGCAACGCTTGGGCGGTGCCCTCCGGTTCGATGGATCGTTAAGTTAATTCCTTTATAAGTTCATCCTTGGATGCATTATTTACATTTGGAATCGGAGTAGACATTGTAACTGTAATGTGATAAGCTTGACACGAAAGCAGAATTGAAAAGAAAGAGAAGAAAATAAAATAAATATAATTTATTCTTTGTTTTTGATGTTGTTGTTATTGTTATTGCTGTTATTGTACGTTGTAGTTGTACGTTGTTGTTGTTATTGCTATATATATATATTTTTTTTTTTTTTAATGTGTATGTTGCCCATTTAAATGAATATTTTTTAGTTTATTCAAATCAATATGTAAGTAGCCCATTGAAATAAAAAAAAATTAAATTAAAATGTAAGTAGCTCAGAAAAAAAATTTTTTTTTTCACTTAAATTTCTATGTAAGTAGCCCATTTAAATGAAAATTTAAAACGTCAGTCAGACATTAGTAAATAAACAATTTACAAGTATAATTTATAGTAGGTTTTGACAGAGCTTTATACAAATTTTCCACTCGAAGCAAAAACGAATTACCCGCATTGTCATTAAAATCTCAGTAAATATCTTAAATATTTGAATAATCTTTAATAATTATCCTCCATTCCTATTTAAACACATAATAAATTGATTGAAAACACAACAGTGTTTTGACGTATGCCGAAGTCATAGAGAAAACGTAACGAGAAACCGTCATAGACAATCCGAGGTATTCTTAGAACAGCTAGCATTGATTGGTTCCGGACAGAAAAAAAAAATTATAGAGCTCTACTTAGCACATTGTCCATAGTCTATGACCGATTTCTATGCTTTCAAACAATAACAATGAAAATGACAATTCATTTTAGGTTACAGAAGGTAAGGATTTCAGGTCCTATGCATAACTGTGTGGTATTGGAAAAACAATAAATACGAGATTAATCATTTATAAGGTGCCCACAATATAATTACGCATAGTATCCCTTTACGAATTCCCGCCGGTAATAGTGCCAGTGAATTGAAATAATGACATTTGTTGTTATTTCCAATCACCGTCACTGCAATCATAGGTTATGACCGCGACCAAGTTTAATAAATACAAACGAAATTAAGACCTCCACTGAACAGATGAAAAATAATTTTTGGGCATTATACATTACAGGGCGAAGAAAACATTTTCAGGAATGCTATAAATCGGGACCAGACAGCGTATGGAGCGCCATATTGTTACCCTTAAAGTGTAATGACATATCGTTATGTGTTTGTGTTATAAGATTAAAGGGAGATGTAATAATGAGCCTTTGTCGGGCTCGGGTGTAATCTGCTAGTCAACTTTGATTTCCTCACAGGAAACCTTGGACGCCAAACCCAGTCTAATGTCTGGGTATGTCAACCAGCGGAGAACACGGTACTCAATTCTCAGAGTGTGGGCCATAGTTTACATAGCATTCCTGAAAAGGCTGTACAAGGAATCTACATAATAAAACAAAATGTAGAGTATAGAATCGGTTCACTGTATTGATTTCGTAAGACATAATAAAATAAATGGTATGGACTCACCCCCGGGACCAATATCGTCATTTTATGCTATTCCTAGCTACCCTAATTAAATTTACTGCCACCGAACTCCCGATGTCGGGAGAACCAACCCCACCTCCTGGTGGCAAGGGTGGTCCCAACCTCTGCGGCTCAGCTTGGCCCTGCGACCTCCTCAGCAGTCGCATGGAAGTGATGTTAGACCTGGACCCTCAGGAGAAGGAAGGAGTACCCAGACTCTACTCCAAATTGTAAAGGAAGGCCCGTCAGCAATTCGAGGCGAAGAATCGTTCAACACTGCGGTATCTCGGGTTTGTTCCATAAATAAACCCTCGGGGGGAATTCGATAGTTGGCCTGCATATAATCACGGGCGCAGCGAGTTATTATTTAATCCGATGTCTCGGATAAAGAGGTACATTGATCGTAACACACTTACATCGCCATTAAACTCGTGGTCACTTTTGGGACCCACGCGAAAACTCGCATTTTACGCGAATAAATCTTTGATTTTTATATTTAAAAAAACACCACGTGTTTCCGTCCCCGAATGCAGATGCCCAAAACTTGGATTTCAATCACATCGTATTAAAACTTAAGATTAATTGACCGTTGTTTTCACGGCGTACCGCACATCTCGCCGTCAAAACCAGAGTCCGGATCCGGAAACCAAAAACAAAAAAAACCGCCGCCTACCGACACGTTGAACGAAACTCCCCTAGGTTTGCCAACCTAACCAATTAAAATGCATTTAAAAAAAATAGTACCTAACTTACGATAAATACAATCGCTTCATAACAACATCACAACGATACGGGACACAGCATACGATTTTGTGTATAATTTCTAAAGCAATTTTATTACCTCTAATCCATTCTGGTTGATTTCGTTGTTAGGTAAAAAATGTAATGGACGTTTCAAAATCAATCTAACGTAACCTATTTAACCAATTTTTCGCGGGAGTGGAACGGGGACGCACGGGAGAGGACATGCAGGGGAAACAATTTATTTATTTGAATATGGCATTGCAACGCACGCCGGGTATGCCGGGTACAAGCTAGTATTTAAAAAATATGGTTTAAACAACAAGTTTTACAAAAGATTGAGAACCATGTAATATGCATTTATTTTATTATTTATTAAATACTAGCAGACACGGCCACACGTTGCTGTGGCTAACGAAACACAACGACATTGCCCAACCTTTATAACCAACGCCATCTTTTAATTTGCATACATATTAAATCCACACCGCCCGCTTGCCAGCCCGCTGCCCGCTGTCCGCTGCCCGCTGCCCGCTGCCCGCTGCCCGCTGCCCGCTGCCTGAAATGCATCTTTGAATTTCTCGGCTTTTCTCAGCGCATGTATTATACATACAAACCTTCCTCTTGAATCACTATATCTATTGGTGAAAAACACATGAAAATGTGTTGCGTTGTTTAAAATATCTAAGCGTATATACAGCGGGAGCGACGTCATTTTATACTAAAAAATGATTAAAAAATATATGTAAAGGTGGGTATGTAGTACCTACATAAATCATTTTTCAATTAACGTTTTTAAAAACCTAGGATGAGAAAGTTCTAAAATTTAATATTTTGACAGTTGGAAAATAAAAATACTTGCTATTTTCTGGCTGTCATCTCTTACATTCAAAATCTTTGTTTCCTTTCATTTATACGCAATGTTTAGCGTAAAATCATTTATATTTAAACCTAAATTACTTAAATTATTTGTATAGTCAAAATTTCCATATCTAAGTTTAATAATTCCTAATAACGACCTTGTTCAGTGACATCAATGTCTAGGACAGATAGAGAAATTCCAGTGAGTTCCAGTGATAATCGCGATAATTCTGTTGGTCCCACTGACATTGTAAATTATTCAAGGGATCATAGAAACGTGTCAGTTGATACAAGGAGTAATTGGGACGTTCCAGTTGGTTCAAGAGATAGAGACATACCAGCGGTCCACGCACCCAGACCAACGTCCAAGTCTAAATCAGATCCGATTCTGGCTAATGCCACAGCTGTTTCATATAGTAATGAGTTACCTGTAGCTTCGGTTAATAACAATATCTCAAAGCCTACAGAGAATGCTCAAAAAAGAAACAGCACCGTAGAAGGTGAGTAAATTACGGGAGGTTGATGTTGACAAATTTCTAACGATAAATATAAAACATGTAAACTTTGATCAGCCTGAACAACATTTGCGCTCTCACGTTACTGAAGTCCTTCGACAATGTTTGCTAAAGCTGCATTTATATCTTTGCCTGCCTTATGAGGTATTGGGTTGCTGGTCGCAATAAAAGACTCAGCAAAAGGAACAACTTCTCAGCAAGAGGAACAACAAAGAATATTTTTCTTCCTTTCTATCTATCCAAATTGGTTCTTTTGACGGGAAATGGAAGCGTTTTGTACGATATCACAACTACCCCAACAATTTTAATCTCATTTCTTTAATATTTTTGCTTTTCTGTTGTTTTTTTTTTCACCTGGTTCATAAATTGATTTATTTTCAGATGCACCATGTACAACAAAGATTATACCCCGTACCGTAACTTCCAAAGAGGGCGTACAAAATTGCCGCGTTCAACTCTTAAAGAAATTGAGTTCCAAAAACCCCCTGGAGATTCCTCCAGACCCAGAAAGCAACACAAACAATGATAATGCTACTCAAAGAGCAGCATCTAAGGGTTCTAGAATCGGACGATCTTCGTCGGAGAATACCATTATCAGAGGGGCACACACTTGGTCCAGTATAAGCCTTCCACCTGATTCTTCATCTTCTAGTATGGGATTGGGACTTTGTAGGATTTGCATGACTTGTGGAAGAGAACGGTAAGAAATGGGTTTTCATGAACATCTTGTTGGGTTTGTGATGAGATTTATGGTATTTACTACCCAATTAAGCTGTGGAAACTACTTATCTTACGCAATCCAATTTATTTTCTTCCATGCGTTAGATTTTTTGCCATTTTTCTCGTCCTATAACGTCAAAGATAGCTGAATTAGTCTTATCGCCATCGTTTCAAATAATTATGACTTTCTTTTAGAGCTATTTGCTTTAGCCAGTTCACTTACCATTGTTCTTCCTCAATGGTTTGCAAGGAGCTTATCAGGAAATGTGCAATTAAAATCAATACATCGCTAAAATTCACTCCGCCTCCAAAGGTCTATGAAATCTAGGTGTTATTATTAGGGTAAATGAAGTGGTTGGTGATTGGTGACTGATTATTCTTTATATCGATGTAGTTTCCTTTGCCACCATCGCACGCTGTGGTTCTGCCACTCATTCGATTGCGATGAAACTTTGGTAAGCTGTTGTTACTCTCTGTGTAATGTGTGTAATTACTCTGTGTAATGTGTGTGTATTCCTCTTCTTTTTTCCCTGTTTTGAGCCGTAAAAGGTTCCATTTAAATCATTGTATTTGTTTATTCCCAGGCTAATATCTCCTTGCTACTGTAAAGGAACCCTTGGACTGATGCACGTCAGCTGCCTTGAGCGCTGGCTCTCCATTGCAGGACGCTCCAGCTGCGAACTTTGCGGGTACCACTTCCCCGTGCTGCAGACGCAGAGGTACCCGCTCTGCAGGGCGCTCAACATGTGGTTCAGCTACTCGAGGAATAGGGCGACGTTCCAGGTAAATCTGCCCTTTTTGCTTGCAGGTTGTTATTTCATAATATTTTCTCTATATTGTGGTACCTGCCTACTTGCCTGAAGAAAGTTTTAAAGTAAGAATTGTTATAGCAAGATGTAGTATTTCTAGGCAGAGCTTGTATCCACGTCATCATGGAACATTCTAAAGGAACGTAAGTCGTAACTTGCTTATTGTAACGTAACATTGATGGGTGACAGTTAGCATCCTTGTTTAATTAACGAGACCTTTTTATTATAATATATTTACATTAATAACGTAGTATCAAAAAGTACCTACTACGATGATTCAGATAAATAATTTTGTATTTGTATACATAAATAAATAAATAAGCGAGTTAGTACAAGAATTTGATTTTTTTTCATATTCTATACATAAATTTAAATTTGCTTGCTTGCTTGATTGTTTGTTTGTTTGTTTGTGCCTTATGCGTTCATGCTCATCGCATGCCCGCGATGGTTTCTATACATGAAGGTGAGCTTTGTCGTTATGAAATTATTTCCTATACTACTCATCCGATTGCAATGAAACTTTGGTGAGTTTTTGTGAATACGTCCACAAAAGTTTCTATATACACTGGTGAGCTCTGTCATTATGAAATTTGTATAAAAATTTTGAGCTCTGGCCTTGTGAAATTATTTCCAATGCTACTCATCCGATTGCGATGAAACTTTGGTAAGCTTTTTTGTTTGCACGTCCGCAAAGTTTTCTATATAAACTGGTGAGCTCAGTCATTATGAAATTTGTAAAAATAATTGCAATAGGCTGCACGGGTGTTTGAAAAATGAGTGTATTTCATGTAGGTTATCGCAGGGAGAGTAGACGGGATGGGGAGGGGAATCCGAGAGGGGCGGAAGGTAATAAAGGGGGGGGGAGATTCGCGGAAAGGGGTCGAGGGAGGGTGGAAGGTAAGGATGGGGAGGGGACGCGGGAGGAGGGGGGGTTCGCCGAATAGGTAGAAGCGTAAAAGGGGAGGGGAAAAGACGAGTCGAAAAGTGGGGAGAACGCGGGAGGGTAAGAGGAGGCGGAAGGGGAACGGGAACGAATTGGAAATGACACGCAGATAGAAACAATATCTCTATTTAAATGACTTTGCTACGCATGCCGCGAACTCACTAGTAAATAAAAAAATAAAAAAATAATAATTTAACTGTCGGAAACCTGGGCGTTTATTGAGATAAAAAATCTTAAGCAAGCAAGTAAGTTACCCGCCTCACTAGACGGTGTCTGTTCTCGTACGGGTATTAATAAAGAAAGTTAAAATATTATGAAAAGTCAAAAAGGAGTACACAAAATGAACATGAAAATATAAATTGTATAAATCAAGAGTAAAAAGAGACTTAGTTACATACAGATATAATTTATGGGTCCTACTTGTTCAGTCGAAAATGAATATACAAAAAAAGTATTTTTTTGAATATTTCGAAGCAAAACGTTTCGTAACAAAATTTCATTATTATTACAAATAATGCAGAAATATAATATAGCTGAAGGTACAATAAATACTCATGTTACAAACGTTGCACAAATAGATATTAGGTTTTTTTTTCAGAACCAATTATTTTTTCTTTGATGCAAGACGGAGAGTTTTTAAATAAATATATCGAAAAGGTCTGTGTGTATATGTTAGCATTGGTGAATGGTATGAACGTTTGATGCTAGTTAGTTGCTGTTATGGATGAAAAGATGGAAGAGTCGAGTAGATTTAACAGGGACACAGATAATTTATTTATTTTAACTGAATAACTAAAACCTCAAATTATAATATTTAATCACTGAAGACAATATTAGCGAATCTCAATAAAAAAATGTACGGTCGTATCTAGGAATTAAACCCAGGACCTTAACCTTCCCGAGGCCCTGCTTTACCACTAAGCTATAGGGACCCACCAAGAGCATTAAATGTTTATATGTCATTCAGTAATTTAAAAGTTTAAGAAAGTCATTAATGTTTTGGGTAGAAATAGTGATAATTTTAGATTAGACATAACAGATATCCATCGAAAGTCGTCTTACTTATATTGAACTGAGAAAGTTCTTTTGTACTTTCTCCGAGCGAGCGGTGTAAGTTACAAGGATAAATAGGTGACCATACAGGAGATGCATATTCTAGCTGCGATCTCACAACGAAGCAGTAAAGTAGTTTCATTGACTCAATGTTGTGAAAAGTTTTTGTTTTAGATATTATGAAACCTAAAATTTGCATGGCCTTGTTGGAAACTGTTTCGCAGTAACGATCAAAGGTAAGTTTTCAGTTAGAAATAACACCAAGGACTTTGATGAATGTTACCAACGCAATTGGGTTTAAAATTAACTAGCTGGGTTAAACGTTGATGTTCCCGATTCCTTATTCCCGAACATTCCACAATTTACGAAAATGTTCAGGAATATTCTGGAATGTTGTGGAATGCTCTCAAATACTTGCTGAGGTGTCCGGCATCGTTCAGGGAGTTGATGTGAGATTGAACTGACGTTCGATCTACGACGGATCTCGCTTTATATACTCCTACCAATGAGTAGCTCTGCCCATACAAAAAAGGCTTCAAATATTCCAGAACAATGTTCCAGAACATTCCACAGAATTCGGGAGTGTTTTGGAAAATTCCACAATAGAATGTTCCGGGATATTCCCGGACGTTCCAGCTTATTCCAGGACATTCCAGAATGTTCCGGGTTGTTCTGAAATATTGTGGAATGCTCAAAAATATTCTCAAATGTTATGGACTGTTCTTGAAATTTCAAGGTGGTGAAACTTCCAGCCTTTACACTTTCAAAAGCACGCCCTTCAGTTAAAAACGGAAACGTTCTTCATGGGTGAGGGATAGAGGGCTATCACACAATATAACTCCCATGATCGTACCGGGACTCGTCTCTGAGTTTTGGCGGCACGAACATTATTCACTTTGAATGTATATTGATGTATATTGAATTTTAAGATTATCGAACCTTCTAGAACTTTCCAAAACCTTCTAGACACCGTCACACTTCGCCACTCATTTCTGTAAGCTTCTAGAACTTTCTCTTTCCGTACTTTCTAGAGCATTAGCGAACCATCCAGAACATTTTAGAACCTGCTTGGCTCACCGACATACTCCACCACTTCTTTCAGAACTTTTCACAGTTTTATCGAACCTTCTAGATTCACCGACACGCTCCGCCACTCATTTAAGAAAGCTTCTAGAACTTTCTCCTTCCATAACTTGCTAGAGCATTAGTGAACCATCCAGAACGTTCTCGAAACTTTTAGACTCACCGACGTACTCCGCCACTGCTTCCAGAACTTTCTAGAGTATTATTGAACCTTCTCGTTCCGGAAGACTGTCTTGAAATTTCTAGAGGGCAAAATTTCCAGCCTTTATATCTTCAAAAACACGCCCTTTAGGTAAAAACGGGAACCCTCATCCTGGGGTGGAATAGAGATCTACTTCACCGTACAACTCCCTTGATCGTACCAAGACTCGTTTCTGAGTTTTTGCGGGCTACACTTTTTTTTTTACTTAATAATTATTGATTAGGTTAGTATTTAAGTGCCTCTACAAATCTTAAATGATTACCTACTTGAAATTTTGTTTTTGCTTCAATAAAAAAGAAAAAATTAGAAACTTTTTTGAACGCAAGGTCTAATGTTCACAAACCTATTTGTGAAATTAGGTTTTGCTAAATCGACCCATCTTTCCCTACTTTTCTTGTAGCTTTCACATTTTTTTCTGTGCAAAAACATGTTCGAGTACTTGAGCATCTTAAATTATGTAGGTTCCATCTAAAATTCACGAAGTTAGTTCTAAGAACAGCTTGAGATAGTAAGCAATACCTTCCATTTGAACCTGACAAATGGATTTGGACTTATTGATGTATTCCGGAGCAGATTCCCAAAGGAGGACCATTCTGTGTGCGAAATTGTAAAGCTGGAGTGCTATCCCTGTGCCATTTAAAATAGAACCTGAATAGGTGCGATTTGAATAGATCCGCGAAGGTAGTACCCTATTTTTTAAAGTAAATCGCATGAAAAAAATTCTAAAAGATGGGTGTTTTGTGAATTTATGAAAAGGTTTTTTAACGGTAGGTTGTAATAAGAGAGTTGTTGGAGTGTGTGTATGTAATGTTGGCATTCTCCTTTGATGTATTTTTTTACACTAGCTCCACATAGATAGGGCCTAGGAAAATAATTCCCCTCAGGGCCTGTGTCCCCTTTGGGGGTGCTGTGTGGAGGGTTTATTTTTAGGAAAGAAGGGAGAAGAAGTTCTGAGAAGGAAAAAGGTATATAGAAGTGGATAGGAATCCGGGGTTCAGTGTGTCCAGGAGTGACGGACGCATGAATCCAACCCTCCAACCATGGTGCAAGGTGATGTTCCGAGAGAGTCCTGTTGGAGAGGTCAAAAGGTCTCTCTCAACCAGTCTCTCCCGATCAGGCTAGCCACGCAGTTGGTGGAAAGACGTATGCGCCACAAAGAACCGGACAAACCTCGTAAACCCGGGTACCCCTGCTAAGTCATTGAACCACTTGGGGTGACCTATGGCAGAGGTTTTGGTTGTCCAATAAATGGTTTCCAGGGCGGCGGTACCCATATCCACCTCCCAAATTAAATGCTGGATGAAATGGAGGATGCTATATGGAGTGAAAGGAAGCAGTGAACCTGGGTCTTGAAGAGACCTACGTTGTGGGAGGGAGGAAACAGATCCAAATCATTCACTGTGAACGAGCTGTGAGCCGATTCGTAGAAACGACCTTTTCTCATATACAAATGTCAACT
The DNA here is from genome assembly GCA_936435175.1 of Glyphotaelius pellucidus. Classification (NCBI taxonomy): domain Eukaryota; kingdom Metazoa; phylum Arthropoda; class Insecta; order Trichoptera; family Limnephilidae; genus Glyphotaelius; species Glyphotaelius pellucidus. Next base: position 11,623,224 of record OW386555.1, on the reverse strand, counting down.
GTGTTAAAACTTCAACATTTTTATTTTCAAATATTGTGGAATTTTTTGAGATAAAGGGCGAAATAAGAAAGTAGATAGTGTTAAGAAGTGTCTGGATTTGAAATATTGTAGAATTTCTTCAATATCACTAATCACCGACTGAAGTTGTTATGATTAAAATAAAATTTTGTCAAGTGTTGGAATTTGAACTCTGTCAAGCCAATGCCAAACAAGCTTCTTACAAAATGCATCGAAAAATATCATGGTTGGGTATCGGGTTAGTCAATAATTTTTTTTAAGGTTGGAAGAGATTTTTAAGCTACATTATACTTCGTGTACTTCGGAAAATTCTAAAATTTTATTGATTTGTCACGTAACATTATTTGGATATACCCTATTCTGAAAAGTATTTACTTTTGTATTCCATTCAATATCCCAACCTTCCTCCATTTTCCATTTCTATCCTTTTCTCACTTTATTCAGCCTCACAATATTCGCCAAATTGGGATAGCTTAGTTTTACTGTCTTCGAGCACTTGGACTTAAGAAGAAAAATAAAATTTCGTGGTTCAAAAATATGAATAGAGAGCTATTTATGATATTGTATATTGATGCTATTGCTTATAAATCTTGAAAAAAAGATTATATTTCGCTTCTTCAAACAAGCTAATTTAATGGCGTCATTTTAAATAAAAAATAGTACACGCTTTGTTTTAACCACTTCTTATTGTTTAGATAAAACCGACATGTTTTGAATAAGGCAGGCGCGCTGATGGCACCACCTTATTAGGGTTAGAATGAAGCCGATGTTCACTCTACGCAAGACGCCTGTGGATCTCGATATGATATGTGTTCTGAATCAAAGGTAGGATCACAAGGGTACTCACGATAAGTTGGCGATCTTGCCCGAATTGAGGTCCCTCGTGGTCGGTATTTAGCTATTCTGCGTCTAGATGAACCACAGGTAATTACGATGGTCAGTTTTGTAGCGATTAAGGGAAATACGGCGGTATTATCACGTTGTGAGTCTCGATTTATGTCACGATAAAAACGTTAGAATGTTGACAGTAGCGATACGATATGAAGACTGTCGAACAATACACTCTTGTCTCCTTGGCGACGGCTGTCCGCTGGGCAGCTATCAGCCTGTGTTAGTACCCCGTGCGAATTCACCAATAGGTTTGAATTCTGGCCTTCTCTAAGTGAAACAGAACAAACCCATCGAGATTCGATGTACCGTTATGAAACATGTTTCGTGAGCTATGCTCACCTCAACAGGGCTTACATAAAATTAAATACAAATAGGTAAACTCTTAAAAATGTAGTGTGAGATGTAGTGGGGGAAAGAGGGGTTTTAATAAAAATAAATTTAGTAGAGGATCATTCCTTTTCTTACTATATATTTAAGACGATGTTATCTTTGATTTACTAAACAACTACAAACGCTTGAATCTAAGCAATAAAAAAACAACCTGTAAAAAAAAAATTGTTTTTCAAACTTCTTTTAAAGCTTAAAAAAAAGTATTTGGATTCACTAAGAATGTCCTTATCCAGGAACTGGATCCACCATGCTCACACCTAAGCCAAACACCGAATGGATTCATCCCACATTTATTTCGCGTATTCAATGTCATCGAATTTCGGATAAATGTGTATAATTGTGTGCCCGGGTGAACATGCATTAGTAATTGATAGAATGCATTATCATCGACAACGAGTCTCTCTGCCGAGTTTCAGCTTGATTGGATATCGGGAAGTGGGCTTATTTCCACTTCCAATATTCCGCTTCATTCATGCTTAATATGGCTGAACAACCTTAAAACATTATTAAAGCTAAATTTTACCAACTGGTATCCCTGAGAGTCGCTCTACGGTCTAGTGCATGATATTGCAAATTTATTCCGGTTCCATTCCCTCCTGCGTCACTCTAGTTGTCACGATTTTAATTTTGTGTCAAGTTTATTATAAAATATAACGTTACTTGTAAATATATTTGACTGCAAAACCAAGAGTTCTTATTGAAAAATTTCACCTACACACGCATCTCAGTTTACAGTGCTCGGAAAGGCTGTAAGCTGCAAATCTAAATCAGAATAAAATACATAATTCACCACCTTCCAATCAAGAAAACAAAAATGATAATCAAATAGATGTGTTTAAAAGTGGTTAAATCAAAGAATGGGTTATTTCACAGAATTTGAACAAATCATCAAATTTCAAAGTTAATTTTCAATTCTATGAATGTTTTATTCATTTTGAAACCTTCAGAGAATTTGAAAATGAACTTTGGAATTTGATGAATTGTTGAAATTCTCTGAAACAACCCATCGTAAGTTATCATTATTTTCAATTTTAATTTTGATTACATTCCGCTTTTCTCAACTGTCATGAATTGTTGAAAAATCTCTTTAATTGAAAACACCTAATGAGCTGTAAAAAGATTTAACTCAAATGAGGCTTACGTTCAGCTGCATTTAACTGCATTTTCAAGAGATCCAACCTCTAAACCGTTTAAAATAAATCATTTAACTCGACACTTTCGCTCGTTAAACTCAAGCCTAATAGACAAATAATTCCGCCACCTCTTCCGAACCGCGCAAAGCCGGGCGTCGAATTTGCACTTCGGCCAAGTTTCAGTTCGGAAAGTACCGTTTCGGTACCCCAGGGAAAGGAACCTCCGACATCCGAACATGATCGAGCAGCCAGCCTTGTATAATGCAACAAGATCACCGTGGGGACAATGGGAATGATATATTAAAACCTTTATATTATCATAACCGACCTGAAAACACGTTGCTCATAGGTTACACTAAATTAATAATGATAGAATTTGGTCACTGGTTTGATCCCCAAACACTAAGAAGTTTGCGACAAAAATGGCCATGCAAAAGCTGTGTTAAACTTAACCAAACCTACTCGGGATGTTATGCAAGCAGGTCCGCCGTGAGTGGACGTGAATGGCGTGCACCGCACGTGGGCGGCACGTTTACGGGGGCGGAAATAACGGCGACCTCATGTTCAACCTGGTACCATGACAATTCAGAATCATGCAATTTCAACACTTTGAAAATTCATTAAATTTTACAAAAAGAATTAAAAATAGCCCATAACCTAACCTAACTAAACCTATTTAGCCTTTTTTCATCATTTTTAATGGCTTTTCAAAGGAGGTGTTGAAGTTTCATGATTATGAGTTATCCGGTCACCGTTCAATCTCATTCAGAATTAAGAAAGTCCATTACGTTTACTGCAAGGCTTGCAATTATTATTATTTTTAATTGTTCAATAACAATGCCATCTGTTGGCATATTTCGGAATTAGATGCCAAATGTCTGCAGATTCGAACTACCTTAACAAAAATAGGTACCAATTCGAAGGGATTTCTCAGTTTTGCTGAGAAGAATGAGAGAACCGGGCGTCAGTTTTACGCATGTAGGAATCCTTGTTCCACGTGCATTTGCACATAAATAATATTGCATAATAAATTTCAGCTTTTGATTTCTTCATTTGTTTGCACGTGACACTTGTCCACGGTTGTTGCTTACGATTCATTCAAGTAATTGTAACTACTTTCTCCGTTCCAATAAAGTAACGCTGTTTCAACTAGTTTATGTCATAAATATATTATCAGCGACTATTATATAAAATGTTATTGGGAAAATCGTAAACATGGTACGTAGCTACGGATGGGGATGGGGGCTGCATTTTCTGTTTTCCACGCGGGCGTCGCGGCTGGCGGCGGGTCTGTAGACAAGCTATCCGAACATGATCGAGCGGGCAGCCTTGCATATTGCAACTATAAATACCACCTCATGGGGATAGTGGGAATATAAATCTTTAACATAATAATATCGTAACCGAGCTGAGAAGACTCTGTTTAGAAGTTGCAGTAAATGATGGACGAACTTGCTAAATCTCTGTAGAGTTTGGCTTAGAGCTGGAACGGTCAGTAGGTAAACTGATGTATAACCACGAAGAACCATATTATATTAAATTTATACATATGCTATAATCTTAAATTTATATATCCGACTCTGCCGCCATGAGCTGATGACCCACAGCGCCCTTCTTAACAATATCATGGAGCAATTCTGTGTTTTTACTTACGTCGTCAGAATAACACTTTATCCAAACATGCGAACACCTCAGCATAGTTTCTCCCGGTGAGGTGTTCACAAAATGCTACAATAATTAACCTTTTTTACCGAATTTTAACAGTGTTTGTACTACTATATAAACCATTGCATTCATTTGTAAAATGTATGTTTAAGAATGGAAATAAATAAATAAAATAAAAACATTATATGTTTTGGCCTTCCGATATTTTTAAATTTCTAGAAAAGTGCATTTTTTTCGGTTTTCATTTACTTAACGTAATTTCAATCATGAACAAATTATTATTTGAAATATCCATTTAGGATGTGTTTGGTTTTAGAAATAATATAAAAGCGTAGTGAAGTCCTAATTTAACTCGACCGTTTGACATTTCGTATGTCTGCAAATTTTTTTGCACCTTCCGTTTCCGTTTCAATATAGTTCAGTAATGATTATTTTTCCATGTGTCATTTTTATTTGGATTTTATTATTCGTATTATTACGGTACCTACCAGCCTGAAGTAAGTTTGCAAAAATAATCATTGAGATAGTGACGTTTCTTCGGAAAAGTTTTATAATTCCTTATTTGAAATTTAAAAAAATGTTATATAAAATATAGGTTTGGTTTATAAATAAGTAAGTATTTAAGTAACTTCTTACAGATATTACGATTTCGAAAGAAATTGACTAAATAAAATGATTTATCAATAAGAGAACATAATTTTCACTGGTTTACTGTTCACTTTATAACATACTAGGGGTCAGTCAAAAACCATTGCCTCCTTTTTCTAATTAAATGAAGTTAGTTAAATGAAAAAATTGAGCGCATTCCTCAAATCTTCTTCTGCAATCATACTGCAATAGTAACTTTCTGCGTCAGCAGGTGGCAGCACTGCAGTCGCTTGCAAAATGGCCAATTACAATGTTCGTATTAGTCAGCGTTCTGTGATTGAATTCTTGAATGCAGAAAGTGAAACGTCTATTCGCATTCATGAAAAACTGAAAAATGTGTTCGATGATGCAACTGCACAAAAATTGTGACCGGAAGCGAAACATAGGTTTCATGGAAGCTGAATCAAAGAAGCAGTCAATGGAATGGTATCACACAAACTCAACGATGACGAAAAAATGCAAAACTGCGCAATCAGCAGGGAAAGTTATGGCGACAGTGCTCAGGGATGCAGAGGGTTTGATTATGGTTGTTTTTTTTTTTGAGTCCCTACTGCGCAATAAATTCTGTCCAATACGTCACAACCCTTAAAAAGCTTAAATCACGTCTTTCACCCAAAAAAATGTATGGCGGATGGCTTTAGGAAGCAGGACCGTGCTTTTTCACTCTGGGATACATGCCGTTATTAAAGACGGATCAAAACTTTGGAAATGGACGGAAATTATATTAAAAAATCTGTGGTTTTTGACCTACGTAATACTTTTTTTTTATTTCTCGACAATTAAAGGAGAAAAAAAATAGGACGCATTACTTTTTGACTCACCCTTGTACAAATCGTCTGCCGTCAATATTACTTGAATTCCATACCGTTAAGGTTGGGTGGATATTATCTTTGAACTTGTGGGTGGGAGGGGGGTTTCCTACGCAGGATATCCACCAACCCCACCCCCCACATATAAGTTGGAAGAGGGTTTATAACTGATTCACAAATTATTGGTTTGGCAATAGTGATGGCTTGACTCTCAGAATTCTTGGACAAATGTATATTAAACGCTTATGGAAATTGTTCAGTTAAATGCTTGTTAGACAATGGTGGATGCTCTCAGTACTGCTCTGGTGTAAAATCTCAACCTCGTCTTATATTCTTTCCGTTGTTTAGTTCGGCTAGATAACCCATGCGCAACGTCAGCGTTGGCATTAAGCCGGCGCCAGACATGTGTTCAAAGATGTGATCAAATATAACACGTGTGGCACGGGCATTTGATACTTTTGTCACATATTTGATCACTTAAGTGCGCTTTGCCATTCCGTGTCGGTTTTTTAGCGCACATCAAAGGGATCAAGTCCAAATATTTGTGAGCCAGCCACACTGCGCGAAGCCCAGTTGCGCCATTGCGCGAGCATCGCCCTGGAGAGATGTTGTGCATAAACAACCAAACGAACTAACGATGGAGTGGAATAATAAGAGTGTTTTCGAGTTTATAGAGTTCATGCAAGGATAGCCAGATATATATGGGATCCGAAACGTAAAGGGCAATAACATCAATGATGCCTGGAATCGAATTATACACAACTTTTCAATACCTGGCCATCTTTGTGGCAGCTCAGTTTGTTTCACGATATTTCGAGTCCGGCTTTACGATACGTTTCACACATCCATTCACGTCTTCGTTTTGGCTATTTTTGTTTATTTATTCGCACGTGTAATAAATAATTAGACGCACATAAATAATACAAGCAAACTGTGTCGACCAAATCGTCGTCCATGTTTTGTGAAGTCTATTTGAAAACTGTGAGCTCAGAGGAGTGATCAAATCTTTGAACACATATTTGGTAGTTACAACAATATGTGACCAAACGTGTGACCAAAGTCTTCAAAGAAGTGATCATTTCTTTGAACTCATGTCATGATTTTTTACATATTTCCCTTAAACATTTGAGGTTTTTAAGCTCTTAAAAAAATATATGTTATTTTTTAAGGTAACATCTAGATACGTTCCACGCCGAAACGCAAATTATATGAAATTCCCTCGATAGAAAAAATCGCAAAGTATGAACCGAAAATTATTAAAACAAGTCTATTTCTATTATTTTACAAGTTATATTTGTGAAAAAATTCACAGTGTTTCTTTAAATGATACTAAACCTTCCCTTATACCTTCCACGAGATTTTTGCTCTATTTTAAACGAGTCATGTTTTATTAAGCATTTTTCCAATTTTCGCATCAATTTTGTCATTAAAAATGTTAGCGCGCTCTGTCCAACATTCGTAATTACATATCTCTCCATCTTCTTCTTTTTGATCCGGGAAGCGTCGCCTTAATACGAATGTGTTTTGTGTGTTTTTGTGTCGGCAAGACGCACTCAGGAGCCAGGTGCATCGTCACTTTGGTTGGACAGGGGTCTAACTTCACTTTACCTTGTTCTGAGATATGAGGTGTCAAAGTTTGCAAAAACCATTTCTCACATTTTACATATTTCTGATTTTGTAGTTGAATCTTGTTAATAGTATTTAAGTTGAACTTCGAGTAAAATATTTAAATAGTTCGTATACTTATCTTTTTAGAACACAACTAAACGTGCATACAGAATGATATGCAACCGAATAGATTATCTTTACAAACTTTGACATCTCAAAACATGTTAATGTGAATTTAGAACACTATCGAACTATATCCTACCAACAATATTTTCTCACGTGAAGGTTTCACGAGTCAAAAAATTCCAAATAATCAAAAATCAATTGAGCACACCTGGATTGTTCTCCCGGTATAGATGATCCCCGATATTACCGATGTTTTAATTAAAGCTCTCGAATGACAGATGATCTCAGGGCTGGTAAACTTGGGGGCAGTTTGGGCACGGCCTGGACCGTGTGGAGGACGAAACTCCCTTCAACACTTTGATTAATACTTTCGACCATCAAGAGGTGTCGAACTGTTCCAAGTTCCAACTTTACTTTGTTCTTGCTCTTGGGCTATCTAAAATTAATATTAATATTACCGGCGATTTCTGTAGGTTCGGTGAGATCATTTAATTATAACAAGTGAAGAGAGTAAAATGTCAATCTATATTTATCAAAAATTATAAATGTTTTGGGGGATTAGTGATTAGTGTATTGCTATATTAAGCATAGGAAAAATTTGAATACCTTTTTAAAACCCCCGCGAAGGTTTTTGGATTATTTCAACCAAATGACAATACATCTGAAAAGTTTTTCAATCATCAAAAAAATTATTGCGAAACTGTCAAAATTTTGAGAACGGCATTTTACAAGACAATGATTTTTAAATTAGAATTCAATTTCCAAAACTCTTTAAATTAATGAATTATTTTGAAGTACTTACATAATAATTTAAATCGAATCAAGAATTATAGATATTTTAAATATGTACCTGTGTGAGGTACCGAATTTGATTGAATGTTCTTACATAATATACAAAAATGAATATTGGTAATACATGAAAAATTAAAATTTTAATTAAAAAAATTGTAATAGTTGGCACGCGAGCGGTTTGAAAGGTGAATGTATTATGGAAAGCGGGAAGGGGGTTGACGGGACGGGGGAGTGGTAGAGGGGAGAGGGAAGCCGGGGAAGGTGGAAAGGGAACGCGTGAGGGGAAGGGGGTTGCACGGGAAAGGACGTGCAGGGAAAAACAATTTATTTCTTTGAATGTGCACATTGCAACGCATGCCGGGAACCAACTAGTGATAATATATTTATAAATTTATTATAGTTGTATGTTTTTATTATCTTCCTCTTTTGTAAAAAATAATTCTCTCTCTAGCTTGTGGCCTTGGCTAGCATATCCCTTCAAAAAGCAATTAAAAAAATCCCATGTTTCGTAAATATAATAACAATTTGGCAATAAAATTAGGTCATTAATAATTCATGTTACTTGTAAGGTTTTTCTCCGAATAATATTGAAGTGAGCTACAAACCCAAGGTAATTATCCCACTGGAATTACCATAATATTTAGAAATTCGACAGTCTAAAACGACTTGGTAACAAATGTAATTAATATAATTGATTAAAATCCTTTAGACCACCCCGCTTTAACTCCCTTGTATGTTGTGTATATAAATCATAGACTAAGAATACTTTGTACCAGTCTGAAGATGGTTCTAGCGAGCTGAAACCGGTTACGGTCAATAAAATTAAAGTGGAACAAAGTTTTATATTTGTTTTTATTATTATATAAGACAAACTGAAGTATTTTCGTTACAAAACAAGGGCGTGGATTTTTTTTTTCGTGATTTTATTTGAACAATGATTGGAATTCTGTTTTATTATTTATTGATTTATTTTACTGCATGATTATGTGATTTGAAATGTATGTTGTATAATACAAAATTTTGTTTGAAGATTTAACAAATCTGCCAACGACCTACGGTAAAACCTTATTGTACTAAAAATAAACATATTTTCTCAAAATTTAAAAAAAAAAAACTTAAAATAAATAACAGTCTTTCGAAAACATTTTATAATTTATTGTGGAAAAGAGTCAATACGTCTAAAATTTGAATTAAAAATGACATATTTCCGGTTTTGTCTGGATATTCCCTCATAGGAAGTGTTGAGGTTGTATGATTCTGAGTTACCGGATCCTGAGCTGCAGGTCACCGTTTCAAATATACGTGTTAGTTGTTATTTCTTGTGTTTTGTATTCATTAACTGACGTCAAATTAAGATTGTTAATTTCATCAGTGAAAGGGAATTTCAATATAATTTTCATTATGGTCTTTTGGGTTTAATTAGTGGATTTAGTTTATTGTCATTTGCACTGTCCCATCCGATAATACCATATTCTAACAGTAATAATAATAGGCAGAATACTCCATTTCCAAATTTCTACCGATGTACTGTACTTCCAATGAATGCTTTTTTTTCTTTCCTTTGAACAGCTTTTAAGCACTTAAAAAAATATATGTTATTTTTGAAGAAAATCTCGATTCAGAAGCCGAGTTGAGAGAGTAATTATATGCATTAATCGAAGAAAGCAAACACTTTGTGGCTTGACATTTTACAGAATGAAATAAATTCTTTGTTTAAAACCACTTTATTCAAATTTATATTCGTCGACCGGTTTCGGTCGAACTCGACCTTCTTCAGGACAATAAACATATAAAATATGATTCAGGACAATAAACATATAACTATAAACATAAAATTATAGTTTATATGTTTATTGTCCTGAAGAAGGTCGAGTAATAATATAAATTTAAATAAAGTGGTTTTAAACAAAGAACTTATTTCATCCTGTAATTATATGCAATTCCCTCTGTGGAAAAAACATGTCCCTTTTTCGTTTCATCGAGTTTCAAACCAAGCTAAGGAAGTTTTCACTTTGAAAACCATAAAGTATGCTCCGAAAGTGACGAAAATACACATCTGATTCTGATATTTATTTATGATGTTTGAACAAATTTACAGTGTTTCTTTAAATGCTACTTACTAACTCATTATTTTTTAAATTTTAAAAATGTTACATTAAATATGCTTTGGTATATGGTTAAGTTTTGGTAGGTATTTAATTCTTAATTACAAATCTTGTGATTTAAGAGCAAATTTTGCTTTTGATTTTAATAAATTAATAATAAGAGAAAATAAAAAAAATCGAGCGCAGTTCATACGCGGTAGAAGTAAAACCTTTCCCACACAATCTCAACCAATAGGAGCCTTGAAAAGTGAGCTCGTAATCAAAGCGGCCAAACGCGCAGCTTGACAGAGCGCGACGCTTCGTAGGTACTGTACGTAGGTAAGGTTTCATTTTATCTCATTCTCTTGCAGGCTAAATCCTATAGATGTTTGTGTCTGTCTCTTTTTAATGTTGTTGGTTTCCGTTTCATCGAGTTTCAAATCACAACGGTGCTAAAGAAAACATACTTTATTGGAACAGGGTGTACTATTCACAGAACTACCTACTCTCTCTTTCTCTTGTGATCTGGACAGAATGTATTGGTTTGAAGTCGTTGCTTCATCAAGTATTTAGTTTCAAGCAGACGAAAGCGTCTATTATTCCGTACACATTTCATCACTAATAATTTATTTGATCTGTTTCGTGGAAGGAATTCCAGGAAATAGGAACAACAGAGGACGAAGGTTTAGATCCTGTATCATTTCAAATAATTAGTGAAGTTTCCAGTAGTCGCGTCAATGAGTCCACCTTTGGGATTCGTACCTTCTGATATTGATATTATTTGGGGCAATATTGACAAACTTCTGTGCTATGTGCTGTTGTCTGTCAAATAAGAGTAGAAAATATAAAAAAAGCACTACGAAATGTGAAGGCTGGCAACACCATTTTACCTGACAAATATTATTTTAAAGTGCAACGAAACTGAACATACAGAAAACTGTATACGCATTTATAAAAACATTTATTCATTCTGAAAAAAAAAATAATTCGAAAAGCACTGTTGTTAAGTTGCCTACTTAATGTCATTAATTGTTTTACATAATGTGTTTTACAAAGTGATTGGCTTTCATTTAATTTAACATAAATTTGAATTTAACAGTAGGTAGAAAGGAAGAATCATTAATGGTGACTTTAGTTAATTACCTTTAGATCTAAAATTATAGACATGATCTAAAGCCCGGGCAACGCAAGGTACTTAAGCTAGTATTAAATAAATGTGAGCAATTTCTATCACTTCTAAAGTGAGCTTTATATTTTACTTGCTTTTACCCGCGGCTTCGCTCGCATGGTATAAGGGGGAAATTACTGTAGCCCTTGCACTCGTGAATTATTATTATTATTATTGTTTGCAAAATGAGGTTATTTCATATAGTTTAGCGGCAGCGAGGTAAGGCGGGAGGGGGAGGGAAATCCGGGAGGTGGAAACGCGGGCGGGAACGCGGGCATGAACGCGGGCGTGAACGCGGGCGGGTAGCGCAATATAGGGACCCTTGAAGACCCCTTATCGAAGCAAGGGATTCCTGACCCGTCGGAAAAGGGGTATGTTAATGATGATGATGTTCATGGCCGGGTTATCCATTAAGCAACATAAGCACGTGCTTACAACATTAAGAGAAGGGTAGCTTCACATAAAATATCCATTGCCGGATACACCATATGGTGCAAAACTGCAAATGGTGCAACCGTACCGGGTTCCACGAAAAGAGGCTCCTAAATTAAAAAAAAAAACTATACATGTGTTTGTAATATTATTGTTGTGTAATATATGTAGATATTTATTTATTTTGCAGAAACAAACAGTACATAATTACATGGTAGAAAATAGTTGCGAAATTATAAAATTAAATACAATAATTGTCACCAATGACATGTAGCTGCAATATATATATTGTGTTTTATTTGTGATAAATTATACATTATACCTAAATTAAATTAGTTAGTAAATTATGGAAAGAGAGGGGTGTGTGTGAGTGTTTGTGTGTGTGTGTGTGTGTGTGTGTGTGTGTGTGTGTGTGTGTGTGTGTGTGTGTGTGTGTGTGTGTGTGTGTGTGCGTGCGTGTGTGTGTGTGTGTGTGTGTGTGTGCGCGCGTGTGTGTGTGCGCGTGTGTGTGTGTGTGTGTGTGTGTGTGTGTGTGTGTGTGTGTGTGTGTGTGTGTGTGTGTGTGTGTGTGTGTGTGTGTGTGTGTGTGTGTGTGTGTGTGTGTGTGTGTGTGTGTGTGTGTGTGTGTGTGTGTGTGTGAGCTACATTAGTCTATGTGGATGGGATGGTGGGTGGGATGGATCTATTCTGTATAATTAGTAGTGTGAATGTGTGAATGTTATTTATTGGTTTTAGGTTTGAAAATGTTAGGTAATGTGTTAAATAATTGAGTCCAATTCACTGTATGAAATGTTAAAGATGTGTGAAGCGTAGTGAATGAATGTATTTTGTTTATAGTTAGTGTTATTGAGGGATTTTTAATGCAAGGTTTTGTCTGGTTGGGCACTTTTAATTGATTTTTTTCGAATAAAACCGGGCAGATAGAGGCAGATATTTTTTTTGTAAAAATAAATAAAACCGGGCAGATAGAGGCAGATATTTTTTTTGTAAAATTATTATGTCTGCCGAATTTCTATGACTTTCTAATGACGAAATCCTGAAAAACTCGGCTGACCTTAACTAAGATGAGAACGATAGCTCCGAAAATAAAGGTGTCCTAGAAATCGATTTTGCATTTTCTCAGTCCTTTCTTTCTATGTTTTCCTTTGAATTAATTGTTTGCATTTTTGCGGAAAGCGTCAGTTGAAAAATAATCTTTTTTTTCAAGAAGGGAATTTCATGTATCAGTCTGCCAAAATGCTACGTTGCCAGCTCGTTCGCAGCCCAGTTAAAGATATTTTTTATTATAAAAAGTTAATAGTAATGCGAGATATATACTTGGGATTCCAGATTTGAGAGGCGTACATATGCAAAGTACATCGTTTTCGTGGTATTTAATGGGTCTAGGAAATAATTTCATAATGCCACAGCTCAATATTATAGAAACCATTGTTGACACGCACACAATAAGCCACCAAAGTTTCAGATGAATGATATGGGATAAAACAATTTTATGTTCAAAATATTATATTGCAGGTCGATACTTTATCGCTGCCTGAATTCGCTTAACATTCAAATTTTGATATTTATGACACTTACATTCAAAGCAAACCGAAGAGTTCATTCAACTAGTGTTGCAGACAGACAGAGAAATAACCGAAGTAAACATTTTTAATATTCATTTTAGATTTTTTTTAATATTTGTATAAAGGTCAAATGGACGTCTAAGGATGGGTTGTTTCAAAAAATTTGATGGATTCATCAAATATTTGAAGTTGATTTTCACGTTTTGTGTAAGTTCTATTCAAGTTCTGTTATTACATCGTTATAGGACAGTTGCTTCACAAAACTGAAATAATCACAGAACTTGAATAGAACTTACACAGAACGTGAAAATCAACTTCAAATATTTGATGAATCCATCAAATTTTTTGAAACAACCCGTCCTAAGTAAATAATTTTACTATATTAACTGAAGTGATTCATCGATAGAAGTGGACTCTGGGCGTGACCTTACAAACAAAGTTACACTTCGTTATAAATTATTTTAGTTTTTTCAAATAACGAAATCCTTTGTTGAACCTTCAGTACGTTGGCAATTTCGAAAATACCGTGTTTGAAAATATTTCACCAACCTCAATAGAAGTATTAAAAATTGAGTATTCACACGGACACGGACATGCCCCCAAACCACCTTTACCGGTTTATCTCGTGGCGTTAGGACGCTACAACACGATGATACCACGCTTAAAGTGACCTCTCGAATGAGGCGATAGGGTAACAATGCGTTTATACCACCGCCTTTATTCGCAACTACTTTAAATCGCTTTAAAGCGCTGCGGTGGGCACCCCTACAGTAGCGGGGCGGTGCGGTGGTTATTCGGCACTTACACCACACGATAACTACGGTGTTCCGAGTGTTAATTAACGCTGAATAATTGAACGCCTTCTGACGTCACGGACGCCATTTTGTCCGAAATCCATTATAACTTTGCAACAGTGGCGCCTCCTCTCAGAGAGGGATTAAATTGGAACTAAAAAGCGATAAATTCTGGATTTTTCAAAATATTAAACACAAATTTTACGTCTTTTAGCGTGGCGCAAATGTAACTGACAAACTTTTTTCAAATCCTTCGTTTTTTATTACAACATAATGTACTTAATACTTTGAAGAGATGGGGGAGAAAAAGTGAGATCAAAAGATGAAGGTTTTCGAGTGCAACCTTTACTTAACACCCTGGCATCTATGAATAAGGAATAAATGAAGAAATATTCGATAGAAAGGGCGTACATTAAGTTTAAATTAAAATAAGTACCTACCACGACTCCACACAGGAGGCCCTGAGAAAAATAAAAATTTCCCTCGGAGTTCACGCCAAATTTGAGGATGCTGAACAGATAGTAATAGTACACAACTGCTAACCCTGTACAAATCGCAAAAGCGCTCCATAGTTGAATTTGGCAGCCATCTCTGGTATGGAGCTCCAAAATACCTTAAAAAAAACCCTTGACTCTGTGCAGAAACAGGAGGTCCGTTTGATAGATTCTCCTAAGTTAACAAACGGATTGCAATCTTTAGAGCACAGGCGTCAGTTGGGAATACTGTCCTGGTTCTATCGGTATTACAATAAAAGATGCTCCGAGGAACTAGCGTCATTGATCCCTTCGGCACCAGTGCTTAGTCGGGAAATATGCCAAACACGCGCCCAACATTTCACAAGAGAACGACTTCTACAACTCGTTCTGGAGTTCAACAGCTCGGCTTTGGAACGATTTGCCGGCCTCTGTGTTTCCTCCCTCTTACAACATGGGTATCTTCAAGACCCACGTTCACTCCTTTCTCTCTTCAAAAGACCACACACAGCATCTTCAAAGATGACGTAGGCCCTGAGGGAAATTATTTTCCTCAGGGCCTTTCCTCCTGTGTGGAGTTAATGTAAAAAAAAAGATAGAATTTTCGAGGAAAAGAAGAAGTGAAAATGGGTCTCGAAGAGACACGTGTTGTAATAGGGAGGAAACGCAGATGCTGGCAAATCATCCCAGAGGCAAGCTGTTGAACTCAAGAAACGAACAATTCTCCTCTGACAAATGTCAACAAAATGGCAACCGTGTGCAAAAGTCGAGCGCGTGTTTTCCGACTAAGCACCGGTGCTGAAGGGATCAACGACGCTAGTTTCTCAGAGCATCTTCCATTGAAATACCGGTAGAACAATTCGGTGTACTTATATTTTTCAATAACACTTTTACGATCAGCCAATACGTCCCTGGTTCAGTTTCGGTATAATTATTATTGTTTTAACAAGTAAATGGAGAGTGTAATCTGAACAACGTAGATAGAATTTAGCAGCAATCTCGGAACGTGAAATTACGTGAATTCGCTTATCCGGACTTGCACAGTTCCGGAGCTTTAAGCATTTATCATAATGCGAACCTGCCTCTGCGCCTTACAGCTTTTGCAAATATACTTACCGAAAGAGTGCTTTTTTGTAAATAAAAATTCGCCGGAGCTGATATCTTGTTGCCTTTGCCTCATTTTAATTAAAAAAAATATTTAGCAACCACTCCTAGAGATGCTATTTATTTTTGTATGTGAGTACGGTACAAGTCCCTACTGCTCCCAACCGTCTGAACCGGAGTATGTTGTGAGGCTGAAGATAGTGAAAAGTGGAAGAAGAATGGGAAAAATAAGGCGACGATTACATAGCTGATCAGATCTGGTTATTAGACTCGGATAAAGCCATTTCAAGCGATGTTTCGATTGTGAATGGTGTTCTTTCACCATGACAAATCTGAAAGTAGGTGTCTACCACTCGGGAGAGTGCCGCAAATGTACGGGATAATTTAATATGGGGGAAATAACTCCGGATCGGCAGAGACGGGAGAAAAAATTAAAAGGCAATCAGTAAAGTATCAGTAAAGAATCGTTTATTGTAGCTATGTAGCGATGGTCTCTGCAGACGGATCAGTAGACAGTGATGGTGCGTCGTAAGATGTGATGATGGTCGATGAAGCTGCGGTGATAAAGATTGCGGGTCTTCAGGTCACCAGCGTGTTGCTCTAACGGTGTGTGGTGGAGGACGACCAGATTCAGGCATCCAAAGATATCTATTAATTTAAATGTATAAATTGTGAAAAATTTCAAAATCAGGCAACCGCCGGGATTTGAATTTGATTCTTAGCAGTGAGCCCATACCCGTAATTTGGGTAAGGGTATCTCCACCCTGGGAACCATTTATTGGATAACCAGCACCTCTGCTTTAGGTCACGCCAAGTGGTTCGCTACGTTTGGTGACTTAAGAGGGGTGCCCGGGTTCATGGGGTGAGGTTTGGCCGGGTCTTGGCGGCGGATGCGTCTGCCCACCGGCTACTTGACAGGACGGGTCTAGGAGAATTAAGGGAATCTTTTTGACTTCTCCAGCCGTAATCTCTCGGAATATCACCTTGCATCTCAGTGGTAGAGATGGATTCATGCGTCCGTCACTCCTGGACCCACTGGCCCCCATATTCCTACCCATCCCTCACACCCTTTCCCTTCCCAGAACTTCCTCCCCTTCTTATCCTAAAAAGACCCTCCACACAGCTTCCCCAAAGATGACGTAGGCCCTGAGGAGAATTATATTCCTCAGGGCCTCCTGTGTAGAGCTAATAAAAACCACTCAACCACATGTGATCTCAATTACCTTAATCTGGTTACGAAATTTCAAGTAACCGGCTATTCTGTTCCATTCAGTAAACAAATTCAGTAAACAAACAGTTCCATTGGCAAATTACATGTCAGGAACGAAACGTTACGATTATAAACGGTGATGCACTAAACTTATAAACAGAAAATATCAAAATACAAAAAAATCGGAAAACCGTCTGCAACAGATTCCGGAACGCCGTTCCGGTATGTTCCACCAGCTACAAAGCACTGTATTAACCTACCTACATTATAATCATTTAGACATGCATTACGTGACAGTTTTACTGAAATGAATGTTTTGATGCCATTACATTATATTAGTATTTTAAACTGTATTCCGCGAAGGCGCATTCATTGAATTTAAATAAAAGCTTTGGATTTTTCTAAAAGGTTTTTCTCGCATAAAAATATTTTGTTAAGGATTAACTGGCTTAATTTCACTCACAGACTTAAACACTCATAGCTAATTTGCTCCACAATTCGATTTCAAAGCAAATTTACTGGAACCCTACTACAGTGGACACGCTCATAAAGCGATCGCTGCTGTAACGAAAAAAAACCCTCATTATTAAATTTGCTCGTATTTCGATGAAATTGCTGGTTTTCGATGGAATTGCTTATAATGTATATTTAAAAATATTCAGTCTTAAAAAAAAAACACTCCACAGCCGTTAAACGTTGTTGTAACAACATTAAAAAAACCCGAATACACACTTGACTGTTACTAATAAACCCATCTCCGCGGCCGTGCAGTAAAAACGCGTTGTATTTATTTTAGAGCTGGCAACGTTGTATTTGGTTATACTGTACTTGGTGAATTGTTGTTTTCATTTGTTTCCGCAAGGTGGCGTTGGTTAGTGTGCTTGCGCATTTTTCGACATTAACCACGATAAAATTTGGCTCTGTGGGATGTGTTGTGATTTTACTTAGGGGGAGTACGTACATTATCGGACAACGTATGGTATCGGACAAGTGTTATTTCTCTTACTGGCGTTTGGGTAGTGCGATGCAATTTAGTTCATATTATTGCCGCGCTAATTCTGGGTGCCCAGTATTTGTATGGCTCTTGCCAAAGCCGGTTTTGTCGTGTTGTGCCCAAAAAATGAACTTTGACCCCCGGATACTGTGTCCTCAGCTTTATTCGAAGACGAATAAAAGGTACGTTATTAATTTAATTACATTTATATAAATAAGACGGTACACTACATTTCAGTGGCAACCAAATGACGATCTTATGTCTTAAAATTTGTGTTCCATACCAGGTAGGCGGTTATTTTTTTAACTCCACGTCGTTCGGTTAATATCGGACATGGTCGTTACGGATGATATCGGACACACGAATAAATGCTTATTTTTTATTTATTTATTTAAATTAATATACCTACACCAAATGAAGTGTAACATATTTTTATACACATATATATTATGAAAGGTTCCATGCCAACCGAGAATAAAGTCAACTCAACACCTCCTTGAAAAGTCATTAAAAGCTTTAAAAAAAAAAAAAAATTAGCCGATAACCCTAACCTAACGTAACCTATTTATCTAATTTATATATATGTATATATTAAAAAAAGCATTTATTCGTTTAATAATAAATTATATATATTTATATAAAATAAAATATATATGTATATATATTTTATCACTCTAAATGACTTATTTGAGATGGTTCTGAGTTGGTTTCATTCCGAGTTGTCCGGTCACCATTATGAAAGTATATTGAACTATGAAAACAATAGGATTTGCTATTGTTGATTTAAAAGTATTATTTTCAAAAAGTCATTCTGTTTTTCTTCCATTTTTTCTAGATAATGCCGAGATTCAAAAAAAAGTGCAAGCAAGGGCCCGGGGTGAATGTAAGGATTGAAACATGAATCTACGTAAGGATAATAACAAAGAGGAAGTTTGCATGAACTGTGGAGAAAGCTTCGAAGAAGATTGGATTCAATGCCAAGGTTGTGACGGATGGGCTCATGAAAATTGTACAGGTCTTGAATCTTACCAGCATTTTTACAAATGTGAATTGTGCCAGAAATAATTTTTATTTTCAGTTTATTATAATGTGTTATGAAAAGTTTTAACATGGTTTTACCACTTTATTAAAATCCTTTTTTTAATAAAAAAACATGAATATTTTCTGTCCACTTTCGTGTCCGATACCACCTTTGATGTCCGTTATTAGACAATTCTTACAAATACTTTGTTACTCTTTTTCTTGTATTTCTCTTGCTTGTATTTTTTTTTAAATAAAGATATTGTCTTGATTTATTTGAAATCTTTTATATTTAATCATTATTAACCGTTTTATTATAAAACAAAAGAAAGTATAGTGTTAAACCAAGGAGCTAATTTGTCCGATACCGCCCGTCGAATTCCGATAATAAACGAAAATTTCGTAATTTTAAAATCAAAATTTTGGGAATCAGTGATGGTTTTTGATTTTTAAAATTAGCGTACCATGTAGGTCTGTCCTTTTCACTTATGATTAATTCATTAATCGTTTATATTGAAGCAATAACAACAAAATACAAATGAACAACACTTTGCGTCCGATAATATCCGTACTCCCCCTATGTGTGATTGTGATTTCTATTATAATGACCAATTCACTTATATTCATATAATTAATATATTTATTGTCATTTGTATCGTTTTTCGTTAGTTTTAGTCAAGTTTTTGCACAATAATAGTATTTTGAAAGTTGTTTTGAAAACTGTTAAAAAATGGTTTTATAGGTTACATAAATAATCAAATTAGCATTTTAGGGTCTTTATTTTAAAATTTCTTGAAAGCGATGTTTTTTTTTAAATAACTTAAATATCTAATACAAGTGTTGGTAAACATATCAAAGAAATGAATGTCTTAAGATGTGCAAGCAATGCATTAAAATATCAATTTTTTAATGTTAATTTTTTGTATTTAAAACAAAACTTCTAATTTTGGTAAATATTTCCCTCACAGGGACACGCTTAATATTCACTTTTTATTTCAGAAACACTTAATATCAGTTAAATAATAACTAAAAGTAAGTATTTCACTTTCCGAAATTGGAAAATAATACATTTTAGTAGATATTTCATTAAAAAACAGACAATTACACATCTTTTCTTCACGCCATGTTTTGATATAATAATATTTAAATAGCTTTTTAGGCTAGTTTTTTTTTCCTTTTTTAATCAAACCCAAACTAAGAACCTAAGAATCTATTTTAGGGTCAAATATTAATATTTTGGATTAAAAAAAGAGAAGAAAAAAAACTAACCTCAAAACTTTGACATCAATGACAACGGTCGCCAAACGAATATTCGTTTTTAATTTTAACGAAATAACTATTAAAATTCATTATTTTTTAATTCCGGAAACTGAAAAACTTACTTCCCATTGTTATCTAACTGATGTTAAGTGTATTTGTAATAAAAAGTGCAAATTGAGCGTGTCCCTATTAGGGAAATAAATACCCAATTTTTTTTTTGTTTATTGTTTGAAAGAGAAAAAAGCGAAGTGACGGTATTCTTTCAAATTTATTGAATAAGAGCACTCTTTTTTTAATTTTCTGAAATTTTTCGACCATTTAATAGAATATGTTTAGGGTAAGCTGTTTTTTTCAACTTTTTTCATGTTTGAAGCTTAAAATACTGCAATGTTTAAAAGCTTAAGTATATTTTAGATAAAAAAAGGCAAAAAGTTGGTTTCTTAAATGGTACTTGTTTTTACGACATCTTCAAAAGTAAGAAATATATGTCTTTTAAAATACGTTGGAAAAATTTAAAAATTCGTTCAGAAATTTACAAAAGGCGTACACAATAGATAAACCATCCTCTCTAGCTGTGTAAGCAGTATAAATACCTTTCCATGAACAATTTTTTGTGATTTTTTATTTAGTAATATTTTCGTATCCGCGGTCGTTTACCAATTGAATAAAATTTTCACGAGGTTTTTTAGCAAAGCTGATAATGTTTTATTGGGTGTAGGTAGATATGCTAAGTATATTATTATCATCTGTGTGCCAAGAAACCGTGGATTTGCTAACAGCTCACCTCACTTGCCTCGATTTTGAACCTTAAAAAGTCTCCTAATACTAAAGTGTTGTATTCGCTTGAAAAGGAAATAATGAACTTAATATTACTCTTGTGGTTTCGTCACTTGCAAATATGTTTATTTTATCCGTAAAAAAGCGAGACTCAAATTTCCTCGTCAAATATCGGAATTCTGATTTTCAAAAATCGTACCACTGTTTTTGTTTACAGGAAAGCCTCAGTACGACTTATGTATTATATATTTTTTTAAATGCTAATGTATTTAAATGGAAAGCACGATAAAAATATTTTTGTTTGTTTTCATTGTAATATATTTATTTATAATATTGGGGAGAATAAAAAGTTCTGAGTATCCTGGGGAAACCGTATGAAGGATATGTATATATTAGTGTGATTCAAAAATATTTGGAAAAAAAAAACTTATTTTTTCCATATGAATGAGAGTGGAAAGCAAAAAAAACATACGGTTTACTAAATAATTTCCATGAGGGATCGGTATGAAAAAAGTATCGTGTAACACGCCCATTATTATAAAGTGGAATTATTTTATTTTTAGAGGTGTTCGGCTCTCTGGATAATTTAGATTTTTTAATACAGTACCTCCGGTGCTGCGTATACATTTGCGAAACGAGACGCGAGCCGAACCACGAATTATATGGAACATTTTAAATAGAAAAGAGCAAAGTAACCGCAAACAGCATTTCGCGCCGTTTGCGTTTGCTACGTTCCTTTCGCATACTTCGTCGTTCGGCTCGCGTGTGTACACGCAGCTTTTAAGACCTAAGTGAACACTTAGGATTACGGCTTGAGATTAGAGTTTATTCGAAACGTTTTAAATGGAAATTTTACAGCCCACTTCATTATTTTAATGGATTTTGTTATTTGTGAGAAGTTAATCCGTAAATAATAACTGAAAAATATGCTGTTTTAAAATTTGGCAACTAGAAAGGTACGCGATGCGAGAATTCTTATTCGTTGTTGAATTCAGGAAGCTATAATTAATAAATGACTGTCCCAGATATTCTTCAGAAAGTATGAAGCAAAATTATAATTGGGAACTCATTCAATACTAAAACGATGAGTTCTCATAATGATTTATTGCAAACCGCTGTAATGTAAGAAATTATTTTTATAAATCTATTTTTTATTACTAACCCTCATCTTAAAATATTAAGATTTTGTAACCAATATAAAAAAGGTTAAATCTGTATAATATACAGATTTAAACTTTTTTATACATTTAAAACAAAATAAGTTTGCTTGGGGGTGTACGTGGGAAATGTCTATGTAGAACTCTACTATAGTTTAGTACGTAGCATTTTGGAAAGTGTTCACTAATATGGGGACCAATGGATTCAACTTGCTCTCAAATGATAGAGAAAGTACAAAAAAAGTTTCTGAGATATTTATATCTTAGAGACTTCGGATATTATCCCTGGTTATATCCATCAGCCTTTTTGTCCGGCATGCTGGGTATTAATAGCCTCGCTGATAGAAGGAAAACTGCTTTGCTGACAACATCGTATAAACTTCTAAACGGTAACATCTGTATTCTCGACATATTACAAGAATTTGAATTTTATGTCCCCGACAACTTCACAAGAGCGCGCAGACACAGAACTTTTGTTGTTCCGAGATGCGGAACTAACTTACCATTAGTAATGCCGCTCGGAAAAATGATTCTGTTACTAAATTACCTGTTCCCGGACATCGATATTTTTCAACTAAATATTAAAAAATTCAAAAACACTATTATTACTTTATAAAATAAAATGAATATTTGTTATTGGTTGTGTAAAACTGTAAATGTACATTTAAAATAAAATAAATAAATAAATGGATTGCTTTATTAAAAGTCATTAACCAGCAGCCGAGAATTTAAATTTCGTCGAACGATGATCTTGGTGGGATTGTACCCTTGCAACGATACGGGGCGGTTTCGATGAGAAAAATTAATTATTCTCCATAACAGCATTTTAACATAATGACTGAATATCGATTTTATTTCATTCCAAATTTGCCTTGATAAATACCCACATTCAAAAATACTCAAACTCATGATGATAAAACAATTAAAATTATGTACTTCATGTAATTATTGTTTGATCATAAATATTTATATTTTTTTAATAATATCTAAGCAAAATAAGAATTTAATTTTTTTTAAATATATTAGTTTGTAAGACCGTAAATAAATAGATAAACTGAAGAATTTTCGTCAAAACAAAACAAGGGCGCGGATCTTTTTTATGATTTTATTCAAACTAAAATTAAAATTTTGAAAATAATTTATTCATTTATTTTACGGTATGATATGTTGTATAATATAAAATTTTGTTTGAAAATTTAACAAATCTGCCAACGACCTACGGTATTTTACTAAAAATTAACATATTTTCTCAAAATTTAAAAAATAGCCTCATTAGATAAAAGAACATATAGTTATTATTTTTGGGTTGTTATGCCGTGTTTCGCTACCTCCTTCTTTAGCCAACGTTTCGGACAGTGTTACAGTGTCCATCATCAGGGCATAGTTAATTCAAGAAAGTGTTGGCCTAATATTTTGAATCGAATCAAGAATTAAAGATATTTTTAAAAGGTATTGATGTTAGGTACCAAATTTGATTGATTGTTCTTAAAATATACAAAAATAAATATTTGTAAAACATGCAAAGTGAGAATTTGAATAAAAAAAATTTAGTAGGTGGTACGCGAGCTGTTTGAAATTTGATTTTTTTTTTCCACACAGGAGGCCCTTAGGAAAATCATTTCCCTCAGGGCCTACGTCATCTTTGAAGATGCTGTGTGGAGAGTGTTTTTGAGGAGAGGAAAGAGTGAAGGAGGGAGGAAACACAGAGGCCGGCAAATCGTTCCACAGCCGAGCTGTTGAACTCATGAACGAGTCGTAGAAACGACCCGTTCTCGTACGTCAACCGTGTACAAATGTTGGGGCGGGTTTCCCGACTATGCACCGGTGCCGAGGGGATCAATGACGCTAGTTTGTCGGAGCATTTTCCATTGAAATGCCGATAGAACAAGGACAGCATTTCCACCTGACGCCTGTGCTCTAAAGATTGCAATACATTTGTTAAATTAGGAGAATCTATCAAACGGACGGCCAGTTTCTGCACAGAGTCGAGGTTTTTTTTAGGTATTTTGGGGCTCCAGACCAGAGGTGGCTGCCAAATTCAACCGTAGGGCTTACTTGCGATTTGCACAGGGTTAGCAGTTGTGTACTATTAAAGTATCCTCGGGCCATTTACAGTACGCCCAGTTTCTGAGTGGCTAACTTAACTCTGGCTTCGATGGAGCCCCCATACCTGATCTGGTCACTTAGAGTTACACCAAGCATATCAAGGTCTGTTCGGGAGATTGCTTTCGTTGAAGGAGACTGAATGAACTGGAATTGAATGTATGGAACGTTGAAGTGGGGTTAGCGGGCCGGGGAGCAGAAAAGGGGAGAAGGAAGGCGGGGAAGGTGGAAGGGAACGCTAGAGGGGAAGGGGACGCGGGAGTAGAACGGAGATGCACGGGAAAGGACACGCAGTGAGAAACAATTTATTTATTTGAATATGGCATTGCAACGTATGCCGTGAACCAACTAGTAATTAAACAAATATGGCAAATACCAACCGCACAAAAAAACCCCAGGCTGAACACAAATTACCAGTGCCAATGGATTAAATGGCTCGGAGGGCTTTGTAACAAAGATTGGATGGTTACCTTGAGAGTGTTTTCTCTCGGGGTAAGAATAACCTCGTCGAATTTAATGTTTTAAAAACCCAATCATGTCTGATAAAGTCTAAAAGGGATCGAAATGAAAATTTAGTCTCCTTCAACGGAGGCAGTATTACAGTTTGTTACAACAACATCTCCGAGTTATTGTAACAAACTACATAATATGTAGGTACAGTTTGGCATAAGAAATTCGGCAGATTAACTTTAGAGTAGTAATTTTAGATTATTTGTTTTATTCCAGACTGACTGCCTCTTCTTCTGGATGCTCTCAATCCTGACCACAGCGCTGGTGGTCTGCTGCGCTCTGGGTTCACGCTACTTCATGCAGCAGGGTGGCATGACGGGCGTGCCGCGCGCCATGGCCGAAGGTCTGATCGACGTGTTAATGGCCATCGTGCTGTGCGGGTACGCAGTGACCACGTACGCGCTGTGGCGGGACCACGCGACCATCTGGCGGCGGTGGCGCCATGCCACCATGGACGTGCGCCTCGTGCTGGAGGATATGAGACCGCAGACCAACCCTTCGAGTCGCTGACTTCGTTGCGCTAATATTACCTTACAAAACCTAACATCACGACGTGTAGTCTGACATACCTGGCGCAACACCAGTTACGTAATCTGACATTCCTGGCGCAACGCCATTTATGAAATCTGACATTCCTGGCGCAACGCCACCATGGACGTGCGCCTCGGGCTGGAGGATATGTGACCGCAGACCAATCCTGCGGGTCGCTGATTTCATTTCGCTATTTTAACCTTACAAAACGACAAATAAACAACCTTACATCACGACGTTTATTCTGACTTTCCTGGCGCAACACCAATCATGTAATCTAACATTCCTGGCGCAACGCCACCATGGACGTGCGTCTCGTGCTAGAGGATATGAGACCGCAGGCCAATCCTGCGGGTCGCTGATTTTATTTCGCTATTTTAACCTTACAAAACCTAACATCACGACGTTTATTCTGACTTGCCTGGCGCAACACCAATCATGTAATCTGACATTCCTGGCGCAACGCTATTCATGTAATCTGACATTCCTGGCGCAACGCCACCATGGATGTGCACCTCGTGCTGGAGGATATAAAACCGCAGGCCAATCCTGCGAGTCGCTGACTTCATTGCGTTAATTTCACCTTACAAAACCTAACATCACGACGTGTAGTCTGACTTACCTGGCGCAACACCAATCATGTAATCTGACATTCCTGGCGCAACGCCACCACGAATGTGCTCCTTGTGCTGGAGGATACGAAACCGCAGATGTAGTAGTAGATTTTTTCATCTCAATAAACGCCGGGTTGCCGGCAATCAAAATTAATTAAAAATTTAAATACGCCGTGCGCAACAGCATCGTGGACGTATGCCTCGTGCTGGAGGATAAGAGTCCGCAACCAACCCCGCGAATTGCTGACTCCGTTGCACTTATCCGTCACAACACCTAACAACACTCGTGTTGTCTGACATTCCTGGCGCAACGCCACCCATAACACGCGCCAAGTGCTGAAGAATTTAAAACCGCAGAACAAACCAGCGAGTCATTGCGCAAATCTGATCTCATAACATATCAGAACATGTAATCTGACATTTCTGGCGCAACGGCATTGGACATGCGCCTCGCACTGGAGGTTATGAGACCACGAAACAACCCGGCGAATCGTAAATGTAACCTAACCTCACGTTACATGACCATAAGCTTGCAGTTGAGGTCATTAGACGCAGGCTAACCCCGACACCCAACTAACCTCAGATAACCTAACCTCAGATTACCTAACGCAACGTTACGTTAGACGTGTGCCTTGACTGTTAATTTTAACATCCTGACCTAACCTCACAAACTGATCCAAAGCCAAAATGAACATGTAGCCCCAGAATAATGCAGCAGACGGCTAGTGTAACAACCCAAATCTAACCTCAGCTGATATTCTGACGTTCTTTGCGCAACCCGCTATCCTTACCCAACCTTCCATAATACTAGCTGGTGCTCTGGCAATTCCGGCGCAACTCCATCGTGGAATTCCCCTCCAGGACGTGCAGGACACCACGTGGGATGCTATTGTCAAAATCCTAACCTAACCTCACGTTACATGCTGAAAATAATCCATTTAATGGTGATTATATCCCCTTGCAAAACGGGGATATCCCCTTGCAAACGATTTAGTCCAGCTGATGGACCTACGCATACGTTATATTCGTACGTATAATGCCACCAACCAGAGATTTTGATACTTGCCTAATTTCGCTAAAAACTTATTTATTTAAAGGGTTCGCAATTCGTTTCATTGCGGCTTATTTTTTATTATTTCTACAATAGATAGCTGTACCCTCATTGTGGCCTATGTATGGTTAAAAAACGGTTTTGATGTTTATAATATTATATTATTAAATACAAAATAAAACAATATTGATTATTATACACGTCTATTCGTTTTAAATATATACGGTAGGTTGTAGATATTATACTCACAGAAAGAGAAGTTACATCTGAACTCTATGCACACCTGAAAGGTTATTCCCTAAAATTTGTGATAAGAGATCGTTCTCCAGCGAGAAGTGCTGTCAGATTTGTGTGATTTTCAACAGCCGTTAAATTAATAAATAATCATGCATATTTGCAGGAATTCGTGTTTAAAACGACCCAAATTAAAATACGTGACAGCACACAGCTGAAATTTTGACATCGGCCGATAGAAAAAGCAAATAACAGCCGTAGAAAATCTCACAAATCTGACAGTACTTCTCGCGGGAGAACGAACTCTTATCACAAATTTTAGGGAATAGCCTTTCTGAAGATAATAAATTTAAAGAAGAAGAAACTGATGGATAGGTAGGCACTTTTTTACAAATGCCACGCAGAAGGCCTTGAGGAAAATAATTCTCCTGAGGATCTACGTCACCTTTGAGGATGCCGTGTGGAGGCTTTTTTTAAGGAAATGGAGGATATGAAGTTCTGGGAAGGGAAAAGTATAAGGGGTGGGTGGGAAGCTGGAGATCAGTGTATCCAAGATCCAGGAGTGACAGACGTAAGAATCGGGCTACTAGAGTCCGGCTGGGGAGGTCACCAAACCTTCTTTTTCAAACAACTCACCCGCCAACTTTTGTACAAATTGTATAGAAATTTAATAACCGCCAAACTTACCATTTTACGTCAAAACCTTTGCGGGTGTGCGCACAACTACTCACCAAAGTTTCATCTCAATAGGATGAATGGTTTAGGAAATAATTTCATAACGCCAGAGCTCACCATTTTATATAGAAACCATCGCGGACAACAATGCATCGCAATCAGTTGAATGGTTTTGGAATGCATAAGGGACAAACAAAGAAACATTATTTTTAAATATTAAGATTTTTTTTTTAAATGAGCAAATTTCAAAATTGTATGGAAGACAGAATCGAGTTCGGACTTAAAAAAGTTAAGATGTTGAATGGAGGAGAGACAATTTTAGATAAGGCTTAAGATAGTAGAGAGAATATTGGTTTAGAGAGAAACAACCAAAAAATATATACCTAATCTAAAGTTCCCACTTATAGACCACAGAAAATACGATCTGGGGAGTCAAGCACGTAAATTTTAAAAGGTGATAATAACCAAAGGAACATTGTCCAATTATCATTCGAATAAGTGACGAGATTTATTTTTTGGAAAAATGGAGAGATTTTGAAACCCGGGTTTTGATGGGGTAGTTATTTGTATTGAGGCACAGTAGGCTCATTTGGATTGACTAGCAAAGTGCCAATATTCTGCCCAAACATTGCGGGATCTATTCGTGAAAAAAAGGTCAAGTCAGGGATTGTGATTTATGAGGAAAAAGATACGATTGGTTGTTCCTTGTTTTGTCAAGGAATCCGCAATTTCGTTGCCCATGACGCCAACACGTCCAGGAATTTAGTCTCGGTTTTTCCAGAGCTTTGAATGGAGTCTATCAGCACTCTAATAAGACTTACAAAGTGATCATTAGGTTAGAAGAGGACTTTTTTTTTTAAAGGTGCCGGTAACCCGGGCGTTTATTAACATCAAGAGTTATTTAAATTTACATATATGTGCGCTACCCGACTCACTGGACAATATCTGTTCTGAGCTGGGTAGCAGTATCTATAATTACATATATCAGTAAAGATTAAAGCAAAAAAAAAATACAAAAGATAATAAATAAAAATACAAAGTACAAAAGAAAAACTTAAGTAATAATAATACAAAGTACAAAAGAAAAACATAAATAAAAATACAAAAGATAACCTACATATAATAATATAAATATAAAAAATTTACAAACATATAGGTATAAAGTAATTGAACATTTTCAGTATGAAAGTTCTTTTTTTTTAATTTTAATATATGTTTAAATAATAATATACAACGTATAAAAAATTAACACGTTCAGTTTGCAAGTAGCTTGTTAATGCAATCACTGGATTTTGGAGAGAGGCCGAGAGAACAAGGGTAGGTAAAAAATTATTTTTGATTATACATTTGAGAGATTCAATTATTGCGATACACTGCAAAATTGAAAATTGGACTGAAATTAGATGAAAAATTCCGTCATTAGAATTATTGTGGTAAACGTTAATAGCTCTAGGTACCACGGTTAGGAGAGTCTGGAGATTTGGAGTTATCAGTAAATAAAATAGAAGAGATGAGCCATTTGGGTGAAATAATGTTATTGAACATATTATTGGTTTTTAAGGATGCAGGTCCATTCTAAAATTGTTTGGGATAGAGTGACTTCACTATATTTTAATTTGTATTTTGATAATTTGAAGACCTGAGAGAAGTTGAAAAGTTTGATAGATGTCAGGAAGAGGTTTGGTTGGAAGAGAGACTGAACATTTTTACAAATTTCAGGAAGGGGTTTAGTTGGAACTCTGATTGTGGTACATGAAATATGTTGGGTCGTTGAACAACGAGAGTGGGCAAGCACAGACGAGATGTCGAATAAGTGGATTGTAAAGTACCTAATTTATTGCAAGTAGGGTGAGCATCCACCAAAAGCCAGGCATGATCTTATGATGTGAATTTTTTTCGCACTTTACTGTATTATGAATATGGGAATGCCATTTGAGTTTTCTATCAAATGTTACTCCAAAAATTTTCCTTCACTCTCGTTGGGATTGCAGAGTTTTTTTTAAATAAAATTTGAACGGAGGCAATTTGATGACGGCTTGACAAGGTGACACACTGACTCTTCTGGGCTGAAAGTTCAATATAATTCAAAGTAAGCCTTCTGCAAAGGGCTTGTGCAGAGACTACAGAACCCCAGACGGGAAAATAGCCTAATACAACGAAAGTAGGGCTAAGTTGAAAAACAATTTGCAACCAAGCTTGTTTTTTGAGGCGGGCTATTGGTGGAAGATAAATGGAAATATAATGATGTGTCCTTTGTTTTAGCTGCAATCATTCGAATGAGAAGTCAACATTGGTTTCCTTTGATTTTATTTATTGGGAAAAATGGTAAGCATTTTTTTAATAAAAAGGGCAGCACAACCGCCCTTACCTTCCGGGCGATCATCGCGGAGATAGGAGTTCACTCCCACCTTGAAGTGGACGGATGGAGAAACCATAGATTTACATAATAACTGGATGGATGACTCTCTTTGCCGTAGCGAATTTTGAGCGGTCCACCGGAAATCGACGTCCGCCATCTTTGAATCGGGCAAAAGAAGCGGTCAGCAGCCGACTGTTTGAAGTTTGGCTCTGTTCGGCGTTATATTAATATTAACAAATTTTTTTGTTCTTGTTCTTTATATAATTGTACGAATCGGTAAAGCAAAGAAAGGAAGGATATATTTTCACCGGTGAGTAAATAACTTCATATAACAACATAAATAATATTAAACAATTCTTCTTTAGAAAAACGTAGAAAATACTCTGATCTAATTTGCATATTCAAAATTATCGACAGTATTACTGGCCCACCTGCTTTGTTACAATTCGTCCAGTTTAACATCCTTTCCCGTAGACTCCGGAATAATGAATTGCTGTTCCTCAATCAACATTCTACTAATTATGAATACCACCATTATCCTTTGTCCAGAATGACGAGACTTGTCAACTCAAGTCAAAGCATTAAATTTGTTGGTGTAAGCCTAAATGACTTACGACAGTCGATACGCAATGTGTACTTTTTAAAATCTTTTAAACCTTCTTCACGCTATGACTTGTATCTATTTTCTATATGTACCTACTTTTTATATTACATTTGTATTGTCATTGCTCTTTACTTACATGTGCTCTCTTTCACGTCATCTCTCTTTCTTATTTGTGTTATTATTATATTGAATGGACTATTTGTCCGTAAATAAATAACTTCAAATAACACAACAAATGTTTATGCACTTATTATTACAGATTTCCCTTAAAAAATGAAGAGATGTGCAAGAAATGAGAAATCTGCGCTATTAAGAATGAAAACTTATGCAAGAATATTTTCACTAGAAAATGTACATAAAAATAAAGCAAACTTTAGGCAGAAATTCCACAAATTTATATTATTTAATAATGTATAAAATGCTTGTCTGCACAAAAGTTGTACAAATGTTTAATACTTTTTAAAAATTATTTTTGCCATTTATTATGTATGACTGTTATTTTTTCTTGCTTGTCGGTACATTTATCGTTAGCATGTTAATGGCACATGATATTCCGATAATAAAAGTTGTAATTTTGAAAGAATGAAAAATGATATACCTATTAATCCTGTAGTTTTTTTTCTATTTCTCAACATATTGTTACCTACTCCACCTACGCCAGTGTTACTGATCTAAGACAATGTAAGATTATCACAAGTTATAAAACAATGTAGAACTTCATGACTTGTGATGCCCTGAATGAAATTTCAGTAAGTATTGAAGTTGACTTCGAAATTAATCTTCCTTGTATAAAGTTGTTCCAATGATCCTTTTTTTTAATATTGCGATTTATTTATGTGAAATATACAAAGTCGCAGATTTACTTTTTTACAATTCATTATGCAACACAACTGAAAACAGAAAGGAAAAATATTTAATAACATTTTTTTAGTAACAAAAAACTTGGGATTTGCGAGTTCCCTCTTAGAAGTTCCCTGAGTTCTCGTAACTTTTGCCCTCTTTTAAGGTGGCGGCCGTCAAAACCGGAAGACCGGCCAATTTACGCGAGTCATTCATCCAGTTATATAAATCTATGGGAGAAACCATGTCTCTGAGATTGTAGCCACAGATCCAAGGTAATAACCACAGATAATAAATAGGTTAAGCCTCAATTACATAGAGCGAGTTTACAAGCTACGATCTGGGAAATTCATTATCTGTTAGTAAACTCGCTCAGTGACATCGTATTACTTGCTAACTAGCAGATTGTAGAAATCTACGAAAAAAGTTGAAAGGTGGTCAACTTTACTCGCTACTCGCTCAAGTTGGCGGCCCACCAACAGCTGATTTCGTAACTGTCATTGTTAGTTCGTGCGGGAGCCGTAATTCTCGCTACTGCCTAGCGTGTGGCGCTAGCTGTCAGCTCAAGTTTTTTACAAAATGTCGACCTAATTGGTTTGCGCGAGAGTATTATTTTAGCTGCTACTGTCGCTACTGAGCGAGTAGACAGTGTGTCATCATGACAATCTCACTCGCCGATTCACCCGCTCTTAAACTTGCCGGCTAGTAGCTTGTAAACCCGCTCTATATAATTGAGGCTTTAATAAGAAGGTTAGATTTGTTAAGAATAGTACTTCAGCTCTTCGAGAGAGTTTGTTGAGGACACATTATAATTATTTGTGGCATTTGACAGAGATGAATTAGGTACTGTGTTGTTGCTGATCGCATCCTAAAGCCGGTTTAGAGATAGAGTTTTTGTAAATGAGCTTAGTTGAAGGAGAGGGG
This sequence comes from Glyphotaelius pellucidus, assembly GCA_936435175.1. Lineage (NCBI taxonomy): Eukaryota > Metazoa > Arthropoda > Insecta > Trichoptera > Limnephilidae > Glyphotaelius > Glyphotaelius pellucidus. Next base: position 11,590,661 of record OW386555.1, on the reverse strand, counting down.
AAAGGGTTGAATGAAGAGTTGCTGGATTAAGCCTCAGCAAATGATTTTTTGACAGGCGAGAACATAAATGAATCAGTCACGGCGGGAATAGCTTAGAAGCCTCAATAATTAAGATATTAATTTTGGTATAAGTTCTGAGAGGCTATAAAAAATTTATCCAGTTTAAAAATTATGCATCGTATTTATTTAGTAGGTGCGTGTTTTATATTTTTTTCATTTCATGTAAAAGTTTACAGTTTTTGTGATTAGAACTGAAAGATTTGTTTTATACAACAATTTGAATATATATTTTTAAAAATAGTGCGTTTATGGAATAAACGTGAAGTTGGTGCGGACGGATACGATTGTCATAGAAGTGTGCACGAATCGAAACGAAATATTAGTTCGTGAACGCGTTCGGAAAATCACGAAGTTTGGCGAACGTGGCCGCGTCCGCTACAAATTCTAGGTTGTCTACAGCCGCACACGTGCTAAAATATCAATTTCCTCGACAAATCGTTAATTATTGTATTTATTGCCGCGACTCTGCGACTCCCAAAACTGTTGTTGTGCACTCTGTCAAGAAGGATTAATATTTACAACAAAAAATAATGTAAGTCTTGTCTTATTGAACACATACGAGGGGCGGGGCAGTAAAAGCGAGAAAATCACCGGCCACGTGTCGTTAATTGCAGATTTTCCGCAAAGAAAATGCTGTTTATTTCATATATTGTATGTACTCTAGAGTTAAGCTTCCAATTTTGTGTAAAAACGACAATTTTAGCCGGCTTTGGGTTGTATTTGCTTATATTTTTGACAGTTGTTTTCATGGATGCGATTCACGCCATTGACCGGCTACAGTATTTTTGGCTCACATTATAGATAACTACACTCTCCAATTCAATTGTTATTTCATTATTAATTTAATTTTCACAAATATAAAATCTTATTACGCCTTTAAAGTGCTTTATTTTGGACATTGAATATTTAGTATTTCAGGTTATGTTGTATTCTATATTATTTCGTTTTGTGTTAAAATTTTGTGTTCTTCTATTTATAATTTTCTTTAAAAAATCTGTATGCTATATTTATCAAAACCGTTTCAAAAGCTGCTAATGCTTATAACCGATGTATTTTCTAATGGCTGAATGTTTGAAGTACTTGCTTTGGTTTAATATTTGTACACATAGGTCGATATTCAACTTGGTGAAAACATTGAAAATAGTGTACCTGTTCAATGAATTGTAGGCACCCTCTACTGTATTCAATAAGTCTGAAAGTTATAGATTCAATGCTGATCTTAATTTTATCATTGAAGACATAACACATAAGTGAAATTGAAACCTAAATCTGAATTCTGAATCATGCAAGAAATGTATTAAGAAAGACGAGTGTGTTGTCCAATCACTGTCCACACAAGAGGGAAATGACACGATGTTGAATTAATTAGTTATGGATGAAATTTAAGCGTTGTATTGTTTGCTTGTGATGTTCATAAATGGCTTCCTATATCATGATTCATTCTGAGCCTTATCTGAAAAAACATATTTTTAAGTATTAAAATGACTAATTCTTCAAATAACTCTCTGAATTATAAGAACCCCAATGTTTGTATTGAAGCCATACTGCTTCTGCTTTCTGTACAAAATAAATTACCTACCTCTGAGTATTCTTACTATTCTTAAAGCCTCAATTACATAGAGCGAGTTTACAAGCTTTTATCTGGGAAATTCACTATCTGTTAGTAAACTCACTCAGTGTCATCGTATTACTTGCTAACTAGCAGATTGTGGACAATCTACGAAAAAAGTTGAAGAGCTGGTTCACACACAGCTCTCAAATATAAAAGATCATAGCACGCCAAATAACGCTCTCCATACAATCCCTTCAGACCGTTCACACCTAGCGGTTTTAAGTGTAGATCAATCGTAGACAATACACATCTTACCATGGAACCGCTCCAGAGGAGGTATACGAAAAGATAAGTCTTTCCCTCTCCGACGAAAACAGGAGATGGGGTCATTGTAATTACGGAGCTGCCTAGACCGGTGGATGACAGATGTCAAGTTCACAGATGTCAAGTTGACAGATTTCAGTACAAAAAATGTGCATTCCGTTGCCGCTCCCTAATTCAACAGACCCCCTCCTACCCCAGGAAGAAATATTTGATTGCGTCCTCTGAAAGTACTAAAGATAAGCGCTCGAGGTTCAACAGATATCTGCTCGCAGATTTATAGCACTGTGTGAACGAGCTTGAAAGGTGGTCAACTTTACTCGCTACTCGCTAGTGTTTGCCTAAAGATGGTTGCCCACCGGCAGCTGATTTTGTCTGTCAGAATTAGTTCAGGCGGCAGCCGTTATTCTCGCTTCTGGTTAGCGCTGCGAATTCAAGTTTTCTACAAAATGTCGACAGAGTTGCTTGGCGTGAGAGCCATTATTTTAGCTGCTACTGTTGCTACTGAGCAAGTAGACAGTTTTGTGTGTCATCATGACAATCTGACTCGCCGACTCACCCGCTTTTAAACTTACCGGCTAGTAGCTTGTAAACTAGCTTAATGTAATTGAGACTTTACTGTGATAAAAATATATTCTGTTAATATTGCGGGATAATATTGGTTCAGCTTCTTCACAACTTTCACAGGATTATTGATAAATAGACATCCAAAAATTACAAGTTTGATTTACAGTTATCCTAACACATTTTGAACAGCTTTAGTAGTTCTTCATTTTACGCCGGTCCTTCTTGAATGTTTGGAAAGGCATTGCTAACGGCATTGCTTTTATCAAACTACAAATTTAAAACAAATTCCATTTTATTGAACGGGTTCCTGGTTTTTGTCCGCCTGAAGTGTGTTAACAAGACCTGCATTAATTGCTGATGAATTTAATTTGTTACTTTGCAAAAGCCGATAAAAGTTTTTTTTTTTCATGTTTATTGCTTTGTTGTAAATTATCTATTATTATTGATTTTGAAGCAGCCTTAGTAGATTCTGTAATTTGTTAGACCTTTAGTAATTTAGCTTCTGTTATTTGTTAGACTTTCACCCATTGTGCCTTTGAGTCCAGTCCCTATAACCACTGGAGCGACCACGCGAAATAAATAAATTTGCCTCGATTGCTTGAGATTTCCAGAAGATTATTTTTGAAATTTTTCAGCAACATTAAAAAAAAATCATACCTTCGAATTTCAACATGAAGAAATAAAAACTTATTATAATGCTATATAGCCAATGAATTAACCTGTATTTTACCGTTTAGCTCGTATTTGTAGGATTTATAAAAAGAAATATAAAAAATTCGAAAAGTTTATATCTGCGCAAATCCTGCGTGTTTGCTACTTTGAAAGGTAAAGGTTACCGTGAGAGGTACTTATTCGAGTCAACATAGAATATTTTCGATTTCTGTATGTTGTCTGTGGTATACTGGATAATGAAAGGTGCATATCTATGGAAAAATAAATGGCTGGCCATGGAAATTAAATAATTGTAATAAATGTTTTACGAATGGTAGGAAAATGTGGCCCATTTTTCGACCATAATCGTTCCAGTGGATAAGAAAGTTAGCCAGAATTTTCATGTCTTCCCGGATATCTAAGCCTTCTTCCCATTGGCACCATAGATGAATAGGCGTGTCTTCAATCTGCACAATTTCTGAAATTCTATCCAAATGATTTCCAAAAATTGTTAATTTTTTCCTCTGTTAAAAGCTGCATGTGTCTCCTGTCTAATGTAGTAAATTGAGTAGTTGCCTGGCTCCCTTAGATTTGATCAAACCAACTTGTAATATTGTGGTGGTGCTACTTCGATATTAAATGATATGATTGGTTGTGTTACAGCATGGTGTCACCTGCTGTCGCTGTGAACGGAACCGCGTCCAGCGATGGACTCCCGGCGGGCAACTATACAATGGTCGGATGGGACATGGACACCACAGGCAGACGCCTTATCGACGAGGTAAAAATCCTCTAATTTATTTATATAAACTTCATATTTCTTGCCGATGAGGAGGGCAATCCTTTTGTTGAACTCAATCACTTCATTACATCGTCGCTGCATACATAATATGAACCATGTGAGCTTTAGTACATTCTGAGATAATCGATAAAAACTGTTTTAAAAAATAACGAAACGGAAAACGAAAGTTTTATTTATGAACAAAGTAGGAAAAATATATTTTATTCAGTTAAAGAAAATATTCTTTGCAAATTTTAATTATTTTATATCAGAAAATTGCATTTTAATGCGATTTTGTTCACATGGTTCATATTCTGTGCACAGTTTTCGTCACATTGTTCATTTTCAATAGGAGCTGTCAAAATATTTCATTCAAATCTGACCATCAGGCCCTAGTCTTCTGTCTTAAGGAGAGATTTAAAATGGGATATTCTATTATCACAAAATATATCTGAATGTGATAGTGTGCATAGGACAAGACATTTTGTTTTATATTATTTTACATATTTTGGAAAAGTATAAATTGTATGAATGAATGAAACTTTTTACTTGAAACATTCCCAAGTGTTAAGGACACACATCTTTGGGTCATCACAACACCCATATTTACACACAAGAAAATCCATCTCTAAAATATCTTAGTGCTCTACTAATTAAAACCAGTAACCTCCTGACACGTTCAATGAGTGGGCCATTGCTGTCATTTTTCTTACATATTTCTTTAAGAATAAATTTAATAAAACTCAATAATATTATAAGCATAAAACCATACTTCAACGAAATACATAATAATAAAATAAACACAAGATATATTTTTTACGTTGTTTCAATTGGAACACAATGATTTAAAAATGGAAACATAATTTACAGTTTAAAGAAACTAAATTATTGATTTTGCTCCTACAATTTCTACACATATGTTAGAGAATCATAAAATGGGTGATGATCTTTGTCTATTACCAGTTTTAACTCTTGCAAATGCATGAATTTGGATTCAGATAAAGCAAGGGGTTTGGTGTATAGAGGCAATGGGGGAACATAGCCAGTCTTGCGGCGTTGGAGCAACTCCGGCCAATCCTTCGACTGGTCTAACTTATAAGGGATATCTCCCGATGATAAGTATTTAAGAGCCCTTATATCAATGACAACGGGATCCCCTACTTTCTTTCCCGGTCTCAAAGATGTTAGGTTTGTGTTCAATGTTTCGTAATTTAAAAAAAAATCGAAGTGGACATTTTTTATATTGTATGGCTGTTTGAGTCGAGCCATTTGCATGCGAGATAAATAATCGCTTGGAGAATATATTGGCGGCTTGAAGTAATTCTCCAGCACCGAATGGACATTGTCGGCTTCCATCATAGTATGGGCCTTCTCCAGAAAAATTTGCTCTATTGTGACTGACGACCTTTTAAAGTAATCACTCAATGCGCTTGCCAGTATTCTGTTCCGATTTTGGTAATTACAACCATCGGAAATAGGGATGACATTCTTATACTGTGGGGGCAAGTTCTCCACATAGTTGATTATACAACTTGTGAACTCATTAGCGGTCACACCTCCATCTGCTTCATGCCACGCGTAGAGAGTGACATCTCCATTATTCAGGACATATAAAGTGAAGTTGTGGAATTGAAGTTTTTGTTTGTAATATACAGCAGACGCTAGTAGTTTGGGACATAACAGTACACTCTGCAAGTGATCTCCGAAGACAACCAACGTGGTCTCACTGGCAGATTCTCTTGCTGCATTCTTAGCAATTTTTGCTTGATCGTGCGTGTGATATGCTGCTCATAAACTTCTCCTCCAATAGTACCGCATTTAAAACCCATACAGATATCACATTGATCTTTGCGTGGGTGGTGAATGGAAACCTTTTCAGCTTTTAAAACGTCACTGAACAATTTTCTATTGACCTTTGGCACATTATTTTCATTGCACCAAATACTGAAGACTGATAGCATGTGTTGGTTCGACAAAAATGACGATTCCACATATCTTCTATTTGTTTGTGATCTGCAGTAGTGACTCGGAACAACTGGCAGAAGATTTAGCCACTTTTTAATACTTTCCACAGCTTTAGTACGCTTGGCAATTTTTTTACTACAGTGTTAGGGGGAACATTTTCATCGTCATTGACGACTTGATTATTATAAGTCCACCTCCTGTATGTGCTTTTTGTGAGGCTCAAAATAATTCATAAACATTTTGTGGCACACTTTATATTGATCCCCAAACTTGGTAAAAAGATATACATCACGTCCTTGTGTCTTTTTCGTGCAATCTGCGTTTTCACGACGACGTTTTATAATACCGCGTACTGCTACAAAGCCCAGGAAATATGCTCTCTTCTCCGACCAAGTTTTCAATTTCAAAAAACTGTTGAATGTGTACAGGCGATCCTCTTCCGTTATTTTATGACAATAAAAATAATTTTTTTGTGGAAATTCGTGTTGTTCGTGTTCACATCTTATTCCCATAGACTTCGCTGGCTTCAATTGGCTTTGCTCATATTTCCCGCAATGCTTTTTATACTTACATACTCTTTCCCCAAGACTCTATGTCTCTTATGTTTTTTAGCCTTCTGAACAAATGAATCAGAATCCAATGGTAAAGAAACATCTGTATTATCATTTTGTGGGATCCACTCACCAGTTAATTCACACAGACTTCCGTCTCCAGTGATAACTTTGTTAGGTGTGGAGCTAATGTTATACGACAGGCTTGGGATAAATTCTCCAGTCACAGGACAAAACATCATGTTGTCATACATTTGATTGATTGGTTCTAGATCTCCAACATCCATAATCATAGATCTAGAATACGAACCATGTGACCATAAACGCGGAAGCAAGCGCACAATTAATATGAACCATGTAAAATAAGTTCACATGGTTCTTATTGAGATGCAAAATTTTGACTGCCTGCACATGATTCGTTTTCTATCTCCTTAAATATGGGTTTTTATTACATGGCTCATATTGTAGAAGATGGAGAAAAAAAAAACTAAAAAAACTGTATATTTAGTTCATTTTCGTCAAAAAGGTCACATGGTTCATATTATGTGTGCAGCGACGACATATTAATATATTACTGTCGTACTTGACGGTTGATCACAATTTGACAATTAGGAGTTGAAGAGGACCATTCGAATGTTTAAAATTCAGTTTGGCACTTGAGTTTGAAATACCACAATCTTCATATTCCTATTTTAATTACAGATTTGCCACATTGGTGCATACACCCCCACGTCACAATTCTCTCAGTATATAATGCCCCACGGCAATCTGAATCCCGGGGCTAGACGCAGACACAATATCCGAGTGGTCACCATTGGACGCTATAGGATGCTTAAGGACAATGTCTCCAATAAGGTAAACAATCAACATAATATCCAATATTAACATGTATCAAGAAACCCAATATTAACTTGTATCAATTGCCCAGCTTGAGGCAAAAGTGACAAAGACAAATTTGAATGTAGAATACTGGCCAAAAGTATTTTCGTTTAGGTTTATTTTTGGGATGTTATGCCATGCCAGATGTCTGCCACATCTGCCCTGATGATGAACACTGTAATGCTGTCCGAAACTTCGGCTAAAGACACGGATTAACACCCCAAAAATAAATAACTAAAAAAGTAAACCGATGGGTTTCACATTTCACCTCACCTTCAGATGGTACCCCCAATCTTAAACCTCAGGTTCTTCCTCTGTGAGCATAACTCCTTCGTCTTTCTGGTCAATACAGTCTTGTGCAGTTAGAAACCCGTCCCCTAAAACAAACTTCTAAAAACTGTAACTCCTTGTGTAAAACATATTTTTTTCTTTTGTACTCTGTTAAATAATTAATTTGGTATACGTTGCAGGTATTGAAAACAAAATCGGAAATATCGGCGCTGGTAGAATTCCTGGACTGGCTAGAAGCACAAAAGGGCGAGGGTTCGAGCGGGGTCATACTAGTCATTCACGAACCCAGAAAAGTCACCTCACCCATGTTATTAGAAGCTCTACGCAGGTATGCCTTTCATGTATTTATACACATAATATGAAATCCACAGATGATTGAAATAGGGGTGATAGGCCATGAACCATTATTAGTATGAAACTGCACACTGAAATGTCACCAACACTGTGCACCCATACTAATGCAAATCGCTTCTACGTACAGCGGCACCCCACCATTGTTTTCACCTACACTCCTAAGCTAATTTGCACATTCATTGTATTGCCGATTTGAAAGTGCGTGCAGTTTGATCGTAACTTGGCAACCGTCTTTTCAGTTCTATTCAAATCTCCTTTTTTTCTTTTATTATCTATGGTGGAATCTCAGTGATCCTGTAATGTTATATAGACCCTTCAGGTTTTATGTATACAATATACATAAAACCTGAAGGGTCTATATCTTTTGTATTATCTTTTGCGTTGCGACAGGGTCATGAGACGAAGGCAAAACCCTTCGGATATCGCAAGGTGTCCGTCATCGTCTGTCAAATTTCTAAGATTTTCTAAGGCTTGTCTATGCCTGTTGTGTGTTAAATGGATTAATTTCGTACTTAAAAAGCTTTACTATTTATTAGTTTTTAAAACAACTCAAATATGAGCCCAATAGATGTTCGTAAATGACTATCCGTTTGTTGTATTATTATTTGATGGTTGTACGTGATGACATTCGATTTCCAAATTTTCCCGCGACTGACATATAAACAACGATTGTGTGGCAAAACACGCCGTCATCTCTGGCGTTAGCGCAACTACTTTTAAGAGTTGGTGTCTTAACACAAATGCAGTAATTAGTTCGTTAGCGCGATATGGAATACTGTATGAAAACTGTCAAAATGCATCATGTATGGCTGATTTAACACATGTTATGATGTCATAAAAGTTATAGAATCACCCTTCTGAATGATAACGCACTACAAACGACTTCCAATATCTGAAAAATTTTGTCTTTTTGTCTTAAAATTGTCTCATTACCCTGTCTTAACACAAAAGATAACACAAAACATTTAGAATCACCCTTCTGGTAGTGCAGAATTATTAGAATGTATAGGTAATAAAATCATTAAAATGTATGTGCAAAATAAAGGAATTTTTGTATTTCCTGGTTATAAATCTAAAAATCCATCTTTATCTAATGGTACTTGCAAAACATGTTTTCTGTTATTTATGAAAATAATGTCTTATCAATGATTGTTTATCACGTTCGAGTCTTGCTTTTCACATTCGAGTTTTTCTTTCAAATAGTACCGGATTAGTAATGTAACACTTCATCTTGATATTTTGAGCATTTTTTTTATTTATTTATCTACATACAGTATGTTTACATTGGGTTTATCGATGCCTGTCTCACCAAGATATACCTGTGTCGAGCATTGCAAATCTGAAGATGCGGGGAAGATTAATAGTACAGTTCAGAAGTTCCTGGCTATTCACATCTAGCCACTAAATGTAACCACAGTTTTTTCAAACAAGGTTTGGATTCTGAATGGTTTCTAAATTACTAGGATCCTGCACTTCAGCCTCACAAGATCCCTTTTATCCTTCAACTGTAGTCCCATTGTATTGGCTCTGGGTATTTGTTACTCTTGCGCGGTGTCACTTAACATTAAAAAAAAAAAACTTCAAAATCTGTTTACAATATGCGTAGAAGTAAAAGAATGACTCAGTAATTGGGATTTAGAATTTAATTAGGCTAAATTAGTTTTCTTGTCATTTAACCGGTTGAATGCCTCGGTATTTACGGATGAAACTCGAAAATTTCGCGATGTTTTGACTTTTGACGTAAATTTTGTGGGTTAATTTTATGCTTTGGTATATAATATTTACCGAAATACGTTCCTTGAACAACAAACTACGCTTACAAACAACTTTACTTGCGTTTATTAGACAAATTGATAGGTTTATCGATCTTTTTATGACATGCGACGCTCAAAGTTTGACAGCTCGAATCGCGGCAGAAATGCCCTCCAAAGTCATAGAAATGTCCAAAGACAATTATTTCAGTGGCTAAGTGTGTTTCTTTTATCTGTTACGTCAAGAACAAGAATGCCCCAAGCGATTCTGACCTTGTTCTTCATACATTTTCTTTATACATAAGGTTTAAAATCGCATATCAAAAATTTCTATTTTTTATTTTTTATTCGGCTGTAGGGCGCGCACCGGCACGCGACCTGTTAATCCCCAAAAATGGCCACATTTAATCAAAATTTTTACTGTGATACCTAAACTTGCTTGTCATCCGCCTCAGGTCATTGACCCATTGTGCTCTCCCCTGTTTCACTCTACTCATTTGAATGCAGCCCAGTTCCTTTAACCTTCCTGAGTATCAGATGCTCTAGTATCGCCCCGGTGAAAGACCACTTTTCTTAGTTTTAGCCTTGTTTAGTCACCAGATGTGAATAGCCAGGTACTTTTTCACCTTCCTCGTCCTCATTTCCTTACCTTGCCCGCTCCCTTCAGCCCTATTATATACCCCAATAGGGTATTTATTCTTTTTTTTATTCTGGAAAAAAAATTATGATGAAGGTATTTTTATTTTATTTTTGCTGCCAAATTGATATGTTCATTTTTGTTTGTGAATTCGGTGTCAGACGTCACACTGGGCAATGTTGGTGACAGACGTCTTACCAGCCAGTGGCAGTTTCTTTGTCATAATGACGTCATAGCTTTTTCAAAACGTTTTGGAATGTGCAGTTTTTCAAATCATTTATTACGAATGAGTATACAGTGAAACCCTCTTAAGAAGTTTTCCAAGGGACCAGAAAAAACAAACTTCTTAAGCAGGAAAACCTTATATGTGGGAAAAATTGGGTCAATTTTGGGCCAAGGGACTGAAAAAACCCAACTTCTTAAGCCACGAAATGTCTTAAGAGAGAACTCCTTAAGAGGGTTTCACTGTGTATATTAAAATTACACATTCTTAGAACAATGGTCAGAATCATAAAAAAAACTTTAAATTGGGGATGCCGTAGTTCCACTGACAGTAGGGAGCGGTTCAGACTCTTGTGCTGTATTTGTAAATGAATCTCCTGTACAAAATAATTTAAAAAAAAAAAAATTTCGTAATATTAAATATTTTCGCTTTCAAAAGAAGTAAACGCATTGTGACTTGACATTTTAAATAAATGATTAAATTACCTGCTTTTAAGTCACTTTATTGATATATTTTCACTGTCTTACCGGTTTCGGTACCTCTACCATCATCAGGACTGTTGTAAAAATAATGCCATCAAGCACAGAAGTACACGTATACATATTGTCAAAAAAGAAAGCGACAGTATACTGAGTATATGAGTGGTACTGTGCGTCAGCTGTGTGAGGGAGGTGGGGTGGGGGATAAGTGAAGTAACGGGGAACATACTTAAAATAGGGCTTAAAACAAAGAATATTTGCCTGGATTGCTTGGCTTTTGGGCTCCAAAATGTGACTCCCAATTTCCACATCCTATTTATGAATGACTAATGAATATAAGATATTATCACTGTAAAAAATTGTGATTAAGTGAATAAAACACCAATAAATGTTAATGTCAGCGTACTTCAAATTCTTTGGATATGCAACCTTATCAATCATTACGTGCTTTTTTTGTTTTAATTATCAGTTGAAGAGATCAAGTGACAATGAGTGGCACTTTTGTGAATTTGTTGCTGATAGATAGTGTTAGATAAATTAAGAATTCAATACTTGGTATCTGAATGACTTCCTGATTGTGTGATTATTTGATTTATTATTTCATTACCTGTTAAAAATGTATTTTATAATTTTATTTATTTATGAATCACACTTTTCACTTATGATTTTTATTTAGATAATTTTCTTGTAGGGAAATTGTGTATTCTCTTGACGATGTTTAATTTCTATAAATCCATTTGATTTTAAATGTGATTTTGTCAAATGTGGTTGAAATTTTTGGAAATGAATTAATTTGAGAAAGAATTAACAGGTCACTTAAAAAAAAGTCTAATTTTTTTTTAACCCCTTAGGGTTCAGGCATATTTTGTCAGAAGGTTAAAATAATATACGCTTTAAAATTTTATGATTCGAAATATACAAATAATTTTTGAAATGCAAAAATTTTTAATGCAAACATGAAAAAGTTTTAAATTTGGCTCACCTTACAATACGCGTATTTTGTTTTTAATATGCGTATTTGTTTTTTCTAACCAAAAATACTCATAATGAAAAAATTAAAAATTATTGTAAAAAAAAATCCCAAGGTGTTGTAAACATTTTTCAAATTCCGTTTGGAAACTTTGGCTTCATAAAGGTGTACATTTTAATTATTTTTTGGTTAACTTTTAGATTTGAATATGAAGCATAGTATTTTCTCTTTCTAACACCGTTTAGATTATATTTCTAGCCACGGTACTAAGGAAGACAACGATTTATATGAATTGTTCCGAAAATTGAACAAATTAGCCTGAGGGGTTAAGTCCCTGTCATATTTGATGCATTCATCGAATCAAAGATAATAGAGATTCTGCACTTGACAGGCAATGTTCAAACGTCTAAAAATTAAAAAAATGATTTTGACAATGTTAAATGTGACAGGAGTTACGACTGGAAAGTTGACAGTGACAATATTTTCTTTTCTTTTCCAGATATAATCTAGTGGATCGGTTTAACGGCATTGTTGTTGGCTTCGCTGACGGGCAGGCTCTGGCCGCTGACAAGTGCCGCACCACCGTTAAGTCCTTCAGTCTGCGTGTGCTGGCCAGAGTGCTTCTGGATGCCGACTGGGCCCTGGACAGTGCCGCCGAGAGAGCCACAGCCGCCTATAAGGTGGCTCACCACCTATCACAGGGTAATTAAGGTTTTAAAAAAACTTCTACGGCAGGCGGGCTCTTTGACCTGAAGGGTGCCTCACCACTGTCAAGTCTTGGCACGTCAAGTTTGCGCATGCTGGCCAGGGTGCTGCTGGATGCTGACTGGGCTAAATCTTCTGTATTAACGCTTGGTATGTTATTATAAATGTGAAGTTTTTCACAACAAATTGGCGCAAATAACTTCACCTCGTTGCAATCTTCACTTCAATGTGTGCACATCTAAGCCCGTTTGCGCGCTCCATCCAAATGGAGGGTGTGTGATCCCCAGACTTTTCAGGGTGCTACTCTCCATGGTAGCTTCTCCTTCTCGACTCTTGTGAGGAATTTGTGCCCTTCCACGAGTTGCCTTGTGGCCTTTTGAGACCGTTTGTGTGAACTCTCAGTGAAATGTGTAAGCCTGTAATCATACAAGCATTATGAATCGCATACGAGTCACTCTGCCGACATCCTGATAGCCGCGATGGGCACCGCCAAGATGTGGGTCCCCTATCAAAATATATTCCTTTTTTTATTACATAAGCTCCACACAGGAAAATAATTTCCCTCAGGGCCTGTGTCATTTCAGGAGACACTGCGTGGAGGGTTTTTTAAGGGGAGGAATCTGAGGGTCAGTTTGTCCAGGAGTGACGGACATATGAATCCAGATCATGTAACCTCCCTCGCAGGACGGATGGACAGTCTCTCCATCCGTCCTGCCATGCAGCACGTTGGCGGACGCAGCGGCCGTCAAGATCTTGACAAACCTCACCCCATGAATCCGGGCATCCCTGCTAAGTCACTAAACTTATTGAATCACTTGGTGTGACTTAAGGCATAGGTGTTGGTTATTTACTAAATGGTTGCCGGGCGGCAGTACCCATACCCGCCTCCCAAAATGAGCCAGTGCATTAACTTGCATTACGGCGGGGCAGAGAACCTCTTCGATTCTTAGCTAGGATGTCCTAATTACAATTTTAAATATATATATCCACCTTGTGAATAACCCAACTGTTTTTTCTTGGAGAGTGCGTGAACCTAGAACACGAATCTGGGGACAGCTGAGCAGCGGACCACTACTTGCAGAGGGCAGTACCTCATTGCCTACCTTCTAGAGTTAGCTGGCTCCATAGGATTGATGAGTTTGTGACGAAAAGGGTAACCCTTCGCACTGCCCTCTAGGGTTTCCCCTGGGGCCGACACATCACACTGACACTCAATGTGTCCTGCCAAGGTCCCCCCAATTTGCATTACACTAGTGCTCCTCGTGAGGCCATGTGTTGCCCCAATTTAATTTACACTGGCTCGCCAACGTGGGTACACAAGTTATTTGATTACATTTTTAAGCAGCGATTACAACTTGGGTTATTTGTGTCTTTGCAGGAGAGCAACAAGACTTGGTTGCTGGCAAGGGGGAGGCCAGTGTCGCCTCCTTGAATAACATGTGCGAGGTGGTGCGAGGGTTTGCCATCAGCACAGAGAAGGAGCTCGCCGACCTGGTGCAGCTCAAGAGCCTGCTGGACAGGCAAAACACATTTAGGTATTCCATCAACCAAATACTTCTAAGAGTCATCATCCTCATTGCTGAGGATTATGACCACTCCCACTGCCATGATAAAACATGCTACAACTCTCCTCTCGCAGTCCTGCACTGCATGGAGAGCTGTGGGTACTAACATTCATTTGGTATTTGGTCTGTCCAACATACCAATGACCTTCTTTTGCATCTCCGGCTCTCCACTTTGCCGTGAGCCTCTCCAGGTTAGAGTTCTCAGTTAGTGAGCAGTGAAGTATTTTAGGATACCTCGAATAGCCTTCAAGAACATGTTAAGTCATCTATTTTCATGTGTATTTTTAAAAATTCTTACGTTATTTGTGTAAGCCGAGGCTTGCCAACATTTTTTTTCATCTTTGTCTTTTCTAAATTAATGGCATAACATATTATATATATATTTTTTGTCTTTGTCCTTTTAACACTTCAAATGCCACAGGAACAAATGGGTAAATTTCGCGATGTTTTGACTTTTACATAATATTTTGCGGGTTAATTTTATGCTATCTTATGTAATATTTACTGAAACACATTTCTTGAATACTAAACTATGCATAAAAACAACATTACTTGCGTTTATTCGATGAATTTATACGTTTTACGATCTTTTCATCGACACGGCGCGAGACTTGACAGACGCCAATCTGACAGCTGAGAGGCGGGAAAAAATCTAGGCCCGTGATCATAAACAATTCCAGAGAAAAAATATTGCTGCGCTAGGTGGGTTCACGTTGTCTTATATCTTATAAACAAGAATGCCCCAAGCAATTCTGACCTTCTTCATACGTTTTCTTTATACATAAGGGTTAAAATCGCATTACAAAATTATTTTTTTGTGATTATTTTGGCCTGTGCACGCCGGCACACCAACGGCAAGGGACGAGTTAAATTAATAGCGTAAAAGTCCTTAGTCCTTTTTAAATTAATACCATAATATATTATGTACATAAGATTAAATTTCAACACATGGTCAGGCCACCTTAAACGTTTACATTATAATATGTACTAGATTCCTTCAGCTCACTATCTGAAAGAAAATTGATGCATCAATATTGTTCTTTCAATACCTTTATTATTTTGTGTTATTTTTATTACTTAACTAGCTTTTCCCCACGGCTTCGCTCGCATGGTATTACGGAAAATTACTGTAGCGGTTGAACTTATCAATTATCCCCCCTCCTCCCCCCTCCTCCCCACCCTCACCCCCTCCCGCATTCCATGCATTCATTCCCTTACATTCAGTTTTCAAACATCTCGCCTGCCACCTGAATTTCATAAAGCTATAGCTCAAAGAAAAAAAGAATTATCCAATTTTGTTCATTCGTTAAATATTTGGAAGTTTGATAATATAATAAAAAATTACACTATTTATTATTCAGTCTTTATAATCGTTACGAATTTTATTTTTAATGTAGGAACTCTTATCTGACATTTATTCCAAAACAGAAGCTTGTCCAAAAAACAAAACATATTCTAATATTTGAATTTTCTGGAGCAGTAGCTGACCAGGGGGCTGAGTACCTACCAGCTTAGAGCCCACAAATATATCAACATCGATTCCATGGAAATGATTTTTTTCTGACTTTAGCAAAAACTTGCTTTCGTTAGCGACAGAAGACGTAAAACAAATATAATACATTAATATTTATAATTTCATAATGCCAGAGCTTGCCATCATATACAGACTATAATTTTCGCTATAGTCAGACTATAGTCTTCGCATATAATTTAGCTTTCTATTGGTGAATGAATTTTTAAAGTATTATTATTTTTTATTTTAACTTTTATGAGTAAAATCTCAAACTGTAATATTTAATTAAATGAAGACATTATGAGCGATACTCAATCGAACATCTGGAAACAGAAAAATCAGAAAAGGATATTCACACCTCTGGGACTCGAACCCAGGACCTCCCTACTTTCCGGGTCGGGCGCTCTTATCCACTGAGCTAAGGTGTCGATATCTAATTCGGTCACTTTTAACTGTACCATACTTCGACTAATAACCACCCAAATTATCTTCATTTTTCTTAACGCATATTTTTTATTGGCTGCCATCTTTATGAACGATTGCAAGATTCAACTCGAACTAAATGCAATCTAGATGGTGTCTGGATAAATTTTTATCCATTTGAATTAGATATCGACACCTTAGCTCAGTGGATAAGAGCGCCCGACCCGGAAAGTAGGGAGGTCCTGGGTTCGAGTCCCAGAGGGAATATCTTTTTCTGATTTTTCTGTTTCCAGATGTTGGATTGAGTTTTGCTCATAATGTCTTCATTTAATTAAATATTACAGTTTGAGGTTTTACTCATAAAAGTTAAAATAAAAAATAATAATATTCATCCTAGACTTGTAGAAGAGTCAATAGATGTCGCACATTAAATAAAATGGATAAAAATTTATCCAGACACCATCTAGATTGCATTTAGTTCGAGTTGAATCTTGCAATCATTCATAAAGATGGCAGCCAATAAAAAATATGCGTTAAGAAAAATGAAGATAATATAGGTGGTTATTAGTCGAAGTATGGTACAGTTAAAAGTGACCGAATTAGATATCGACACCTTAGCTCAGTGGATAAGAGCGCCCGACCCGGAAAGTAGTGAGGTCCTGGGTTCGAGTCCCAGAGGTGTGAATATCTTTTTCTGATTTTTCTGTTTCCAGATGTTCGATTGAGTTTCGCTCATAATGTTTTCATTTAATTAAATTTTTAAAGTCTTTTTATTGGTTAATGCGTGAAAGCGTCATAAACAAACTCAAGCAGTTTCGCATTTATAATATTAGTTTGGATAAAATTATTAACCTCGACAGAAGTTGGTCCTAGTTAGTTAAAGAATTGAATTGTGAACAATAATACGTACCATGTAAAGGAACAATAAATAAATAAAAAAATTTCCATGCAATTTGGTCTTAACTTGGTGACAATCGGCTCATTTTTCAGCAAATCTCACATTTTCCCAGAAATGATACATTGGTGTGCTGGACAGTCCCATGGTATCCTGAGCATCACACCTTGAGGGAGTCTTTTTGATGGCTCCTACTCTTATTTCCCCATCATATCCATGTAATTCTGAAACATTCAATCTTCATTGTAACTGGCTTGAGGTGTGATATTGCATTTCAACAAATCTTCCCACTTTTTCCCCTGGCCAACCGTTTTCATTGTTTTAATTATTAAGCTTACTTTTTACGTGAACTTCCAGGCCCGTATTTGGTCCCCTCCTGATCCGCACATCCCGCGAGGAGCGTCTCCGCGCGGCCACCCTTCGCCGCCTCCTAGCCGAAGCCCAACTGGACTACCAGCGTCTCAAAGGAGTGTGGGAGGAGAAGAAGCTCACAGGGCTAGAGGAGGAGCTGGCCTGCCTGAGCGTGTCGGCCAATGAGGAGCAGCTCAAGGAGCTGGTGGAGATCCTAGACTGCCACTTCGACCCTGCAAAGGAGGCCAAGGGACCCAAACCCAGGCCAATCAGGCCCAAGACAGCCAGGGTAAGTGTTCAAACTTTTCAGTTTTGTCATCTTTTTCCCCTGTTAATCGCCACAATAAGGCCTCCTGGCATAGTAGGCCCAGTCTCGCATAGATTCTGATGTTGCTTTTTATTTTTGCTTGTCCAAGGTCCACTGGACATCTCTCTAGAATCACACTAGTTATTTTTGGCACAATAAAGTTTTCTGAAGGGTGATTGTGTATCTTTTGTGTTAAATTTTGCCTTAATTCAGCAATACGAGACAAATTTAGACCAAAAGGCAAAATCTGTTGTGCATTAATAATTTCTGTGATTCTCTACGACTTTCAATGGCTTGTCTATACCTTTCGTATGTTGATGTCATAATTAGCTACTTAACTCGTGACACGCCACGGAGGAAACTCGAAAATTTCGCGATGTTTTGACTTTGACGTAAAATTTTGTGGGCTCATTATATGCTATCGTATATAATATTTACCGAAACACATTCATTGAACAATAAACTACGCCTAAAAACATTACTTGTGTTTATTTAACAAATTAATAGGTTTATCGATCTTTTCATGACCGCCGACGCTCACAGTTTGACAGCTCGAATCGCGGGAAAAATGACATATGGGAGTCGTAGATAAATTCATAAATAATTATTCGAGTGGCTAGGTGTGTTTCTTCTATACGTTACGTCAAGAACAAGAATGCCCCAAGCGACTCTCACCTTGTCCTTCATACATTTTCTTTATACATATGGTTTAAAATCGCATTTCAAAAAGTTTTTTTTTAATTTTATTCGGCGCGTGCCGCGCCTAATGGGCACATCATGAGTTAAAGCATGAATTACTATTTATTAGTTATTATATCTACTTACATATAAGCCTAATTGGCGTTCATAAATGACTATCCATTTTCCATATTATTTTGATGTTTGTTTGCGATGACATTTGATTTGCATATTTTCCTGCCACTGACCTACCTCCCTTAACAAGGATTATGCGGAAAAAACGCTGTCTTCTCTGGTATTATGGTAACACTTAAGAGGTGATGGCTTAGCACAAGCGCAGTGTTTAACTCGTTAGCGCAATACGGAACACCGCCTTTAAGAAAACTGTCAAAATGTGTCATATACGGCTGATTTAGTACACATTATGCTGTATAAGTTGCAGTGTAAAAGGTGCAGAATCACGCTTCTGGTTTTCTTTGCATTTAAATGGAAGAAATCCCAGGCAAAGTCCAAAAAATAGACCGTCCCAGGCAAAGTTGGAAAAAGCTACTATAGCTAATTTTCTGCATGTAGTTCAATTAACCGCCCTACTTTGGGTTATTTTTCAAAAAGTAGGTAAAAAAAACATGGGGTTTTTTAACGGTTTTATAAACTGCGCCACTTGCGCAGAGAGTACCGCTGACTTGCAGCGGGGGAAACGAAAATACCCGTCCCAAGTCCCTCAGCTTCGCGATAGTGCAGGAACAAACTTGATGTATACGAACGTATCGCGCACGTTTTGTGGGTTTCGGGGATAGTTTTTTTTTTACCTGAACGTACGTGATACGGTTTGTTGCATTTGGGCGACAATATTGCAGACGTATCACATTCGTGTGTAGGGCGATTAAGTAAACAAACTTCATTTTATTGATAAAATCATGTAAGAGTTTACTAGCAAGACAAAACAATTATTATATTGAAGGTCTAACTAATGTTAACCAAAGAACCAACTCAACCTACTCCCAAACCTTTTGTGCGAATGTGTCAATTATATAACGAAAGTCAACCAAAATTATTGTCCTGGCTGGCTCAGCTCTCCACACAATGAGCAATGTATGCAGATGATGCGGTCACCTCCCTGAAGGAAGATCCTTAAACCCCTGGTTTGCCGATTGCGCGCCCAGGACGCGCCATAAAAAAAAAAAAAATGTTGATATGCGATTTTAAACCTTATGTATAAAGAAAATGTATGAAGGACAAGGTCAGAATCGCTTGGGGCATTCTTGTTCTTGACGTAACAGATATAAGGAACACACCTAGCCTCTCAAATAATCATCTTTGCACATATCTATGACTTTCGAAATGACATTTCTGCCGCGATTTGAGCTGTCAAACTTTGAGCGTCGCATGTCATGAAAAGATCGATAAAACTATCAATTTGTCAAATAAACGCAAGTAATATTATTTGTAAGCGTAGTTTATTGTTCAGGGAACGTGTTTCGGTAAATATTATATACGATAGCATAAAATAAATCCGCAAAATATTACGTCAAAGTCAAATCATCGCGAAATTTTCGAGTTTCCTCCCGTGGCATTTAAGAGGTTAATTTTATTTATTTTTATCATGTTTTTTATTTTTACCTACCTACCTATTACATTTATTTGGTTCACAGAATGTAACAAGTGAATTTTATGGTATACTTGGATTGCACCAACCACCCGGTCCTGCTTGCTTAAACTTTAAAACCTCCCAGAACTTGTTTTAACTTGACTTTTGTTTTTCTTTGTTGTTTTGCACACCTGTTGTGTTGTTTATTCTTTACTGTTGGTGACTTATAGGAAACACTGTTTTATAATATATGTTTATTATTTCAGACTGACGTGTTTTAGAGATAGACAATAGATAATACAGCACCCTTGAAGTGATTTTTTACAAAAACGGAGCTGTACAAATCATCCAAATATTATTATCACAATATAATCATCGCTAGTGATTTTCAAATTATAGATTAACATTATGTTTACATATTGTTGTAAACTCTTATTAGGGGGTTGGTATTTATGAAACTCGATGAAACGAAAGATAGTGACACTAAAAAAAGGCAAACACATACATCTATAAGACTTAGCCTGTGAGAATGGATTAGTATTATACTATCCATTCTTCTTCTTCTTCTTCTGTCTTCTCTTTGCGCTGTGCTCCGTAGCCTATCGGTATCTTCTTTGTGCGATGCCTCCTCCCCACTCTTGTCTACTTTAGTTTTCTACCTCATGTGAACTGCACACTTGTATTTTTTGTTACATTAAAAAAAAAAGAATTCTAGCCTAGGTAAACTGGTCTAACTGTAGAGCATGCATCCATGCATAAAATTTGGGATGGCGAGTGTTGTGTTCACACAAACAGTTCTCCAACTCGTCTTGGAAGGAGATTACTTCTTGGGAAATAGAGTTCTTTTATGTTAATCTGGGATTTATTTAATCACATATTACAAGTGGTGACTAATAGTCGGCCTAACTGGAAGCTGGCTAAATGAGATCTGATTCCCACTGAGTTTTGTGGAAGCCCCTGCACCTCGGCCTCCGTCCCTCTGGAGCACTAACCTCTAACTAATTTAGCCGCCATCTTGCGGACTTTCGGGCAAGCTCTTAGCACTGCCCTCTATGTGCGAATCTGGAAAGCTCTTAGCTAGCTCAACTCTCTAACAGCGAATAAGCAGCCTATCAGGTTAAATAAATAGAGTGTGCAAAGATGTACAAATTAGTTTAAAAAAATAGTTATTTTTATTTACAAAGTGTTTCAACTAAGTAACAAGTATCAAGTTGACAGTCTGCTCTACAGTTTATTGAATCTTTCTGTTTAATGTATTCTGTATGTATACAACAATTTTTTCTCTTTTATCCAGAATGGCGTAGACAAGCAGGCATCAGGAGAGGGAGAGGTTGAGAAGGTTGATGTGGAAGGAAACGGAGAACAGAACGCAGACGAGAGCGGTAGCACCTCCCCCGACACCACCACCTCTGGCTCCCCGGCTAAAGTCAAGTCCGAAGAAATTGACACAGGTAAACAAACTCCTTACACAACTTGTCTGCTTTGACAAAATTAAATTTGTGTAGATTACATGTTATTAAGGGGGGGGGGGGGGGGGTAAGGATTTAAAATTCATTTTAATTTTTTTTTTTTCTAAATGTACAACATGTCTAGATTATTGTGTCAAATTTCAAGTAAATCGAAGCAAAACTAACGAAGATACAGCATTTAAAGCGACCAGCCCTCTTGCTCTTTTCAAGTATATTTCGAGTATACAAAAACTTTAAATCGATTTTATAGCAAATAAATTTTTAAAGCCCGTGAACATCATAACTGAAAATTAACTTGACCGATCTTTTTGAAATTTTTTACACTATTTAAACACATAAATCAACAGGTAGTGACGGAGAGTTTTTTTTTTTTTTACCATTTTTTTCCATTTTATAATAACAAATTCACCGAAAATTTTAGCAAAAATCGCACTTTTGCCTTCAACATGCTGCAAAAAAAAAAAACGTTTCGTCACTACCTGGGAAAACATATTACCTTTAAAATCCATTTCGATTTTTTTGTTTCAAATGTTTCGTTAATGAGTTATGATGTTCACCGCATAATACCTTTTTTTCGAGGCGCCTCCGGAGATTCGCTCTCACGGACTTATTTATTAATATTTTTTAATAAAAAAAATTTTCAAAGATACTTCAGATGTTATACTATAAAGTGTTTATAAAAAAAATAAGCCAACATTATTCATATCTCCGAAAAAAAAATCATGAAAATTTGCCTTTTTTCGCCTTTAAAACCTTACCCCCCCCCCCCCCCCCCCCCCCCCCTTAATGTATTGAGGTTTGGATGAATTATATCGAGAGTCCTGTGTGCGAAGACAGGGTTGTGTGGCACTCCAGCTTCTCTGTCTAACCCTGCAGAGAAATGGCTTGATTATTAAAACATTGGTAAAACAACACTTTTAAAAAGTGATATAGTGAAACTCTCTTACAAAGTTTTTCAAAGGACCGGAAAAACTTCTTAAACGTGAAAACCTTATGTGGGATAAAGAGACTGAAGAAACTAAACTTCTTAAGAGGGTTTCATTGTACAGTCACTTTTCAAAAGTTTCTGTTTTGTAATTGAACGGTACATCTCATTTATCTCCTTTCTATTGCATTTATTTTTTGTATTAAATTTGTTCTAAACATTTTCTGTTGTTTCATAAATTGAAGTTTTGCGAAGCTTTTAATTTCCATAAAATACATTTTAAAAAATACTCATTTTAATCCATTTTTTTTTACATGTTACAGTAGGAATCCTGTTAATTTTAAACCCTGATGATCCAAAATTTTGAGTTTGAAGGGTCGGCCCGAGTTCAATCGGCCGAAAAATTTTTTGTTGCATTTTTATAAATTTTCTTCTAATATAATATTGAATTTATTTGGCTGCAGCGGAAATCGGCTGCAAAATTTCGATTTAGACAGAAATTATGCAGTACTTTTACGAACTTCAAATAACCTCGAATGAATTCGAAATTTGATGTCCCATGGATTTTGAATTAACAGGGTCTCCGCCATTTTGCTTTTGCGACCATTTATGTAAAATATTTATTGTTTTAGGTCTGTCACAAAACGACACACAATCCACCACCACCCTCCCGCAAGCTGCAGCCGCTAACTGAGCCCCCGTGGCGGCCAACCACCATATTAATATTTATACCAAGCTACCACAAGACAACTAAATCGTAATCGAAACTGTCGAAAACAATGTTACTACGCCTTCTTTTACAGCTTCCAATTTAACCCAAATTACGATATAACACTTTTTTCTGTCACACCATAATAATTACTATTTAATACTTCATTTACCTTAGTATGGAAGAAAGAGTGATTCGATACCTGCTGCTGTGTTTGGGGTTTGAACTCGATTTTAATCGAGAGTTTGGTGAAGCACAGCGGGCTATTATTGTTTGTTTGTTTATTTGTTTTTTTTTTCATTAATTATTTATAATATTATATTTCGTGTAGAATACACGTCTGGTCATAATATCTATTCTGTTTATTGGTTGGTAGTATATCGCCTATTTTTAAAATGATT
Source organism: Glyphotaelius pellucidus (assembly GCA_936435175.1). Lineage (NCBI taxonomy): Eukaryota > Metazoa > Arthropoda > Insecta > Trichoptera > Limnephilidae > Glyphotaelius > Glyphotaelius pellucidus. Next base: position 11,567,100 of record OW386555.1, on the reverse strand, counting down.
TTATTTTATTATACAATGTATGAATAGATTTGTTTTCTATCCAATGTGCTTATATAATATGAAATTATATTTTTTCTTTTGCGACTTATTTGATACAACGGTAATAATGAAGTTCTTTTTAATCTGTTTTCGTTCGCCGTGACGTTTTAACTCTAATGATGGTGATTCATTATTTTTGCTTTTTTTAATTGTTCAGATTATGATCAGAACATGAAATCAAATAATACTTCAGTAATAATTATGATAGTTAATTTTTAAATAAACATTTCTTCAAATATCTTTTTGATGCTCATCTAATTTCCCTTTTTTTTTCTACACAACCAATTATGTATGAACAATATTCGTTTTAATGCTGCAGTTCAAGAAGTTACATTGCAAAATGGCAATTATTTAGGCTTAAAATGTGTCGAAGATTTGTATGCAGCTTTGTAACAATTCCACCGAATACCGTTCTCTAGCGTCGTCCGGAACGAAGGTGTGAGTGGCAAGCTACCAACGAATGCTAGGGAACTACTAATAAATCACGCCCTTTTGAGCATCGCAAAAGACTTGTGTCTGCTTGCAACGTAGCTATAACTGTTTTGACACAATTTTTTGTCTATGATATTTGTCTTTTTTTTTTGTAACGCCGGTATACTTAATTATTAATTTTTTTATAGAACAATACTAGCTAAAGTTTCATTGATCAAAAATGTATTCCCAGCAGCTCTCAATTAATTCAAGTTATAATTGCTTTTTGCAATCCCCCCGACCTAAATCAGTTTGGGTGATTGCAAACTGGCTTCCATTTTTTATTTTTGAAGTAATAATATATTGTTTTATTTGAAGTGCCTTAGTGTTCAAAAGGTCTCACTTAACCCCTCAGGTTTCGGTTATACTCTGTCAGAAGGTCAGAAAATTATCACTTTGCAATAAAATCCAAATAAATTGAGTATTTCTGAATGGGTCCAAAATTCAAAAAACTGTTTTTAAAAGATGATGACGCTTTTAAGTGTTTTTATTTAAAATAAACGTAGTTTTGAAAATATTAAAATTTTTAATGCAAACATCAAAAAGTTTTAATTTTTCTAATTAAAATTACTTTTTATTAGACAAATGTATATTGTCACCTCACTTTTTTAAAAATAATAATATTAATAATAATATCCAGATTCATAAATGTAGGGTGATGTTTTTTTCTCTCTAACACCGTTTAGATCATATTTCTCGCCATGACAGTAAGGGAGATACAACTATTTATATAAGACCCATTTGAGCTGCTCCCAAATGCGAACAAATTAAGCCTGAGGGGTTAATTATGTAAGAGAACCCACAATTTAGCGAATTGATTGTGAAATAATACATAATATAATACAACAAATAGTCAAGATTCTAATCTTGATTATGTATACTCAAAATAACTGCTATATACGATAACATTTTATTTATCAAACTCTTTCTGAAAAATTTCAACATAATATTTTATTCGCTTTTTTTAAAATTAATTAGTGTTTGTATATTTTTACTTTTGGGTGCGTGAACAAAATAATTTGTTATTTTCCTAATCTTTCCATTTCAGATAAAAAAAACTTTCGATTTAATCTTTTTTTTTTTTATTTAATAAATGTTATTCTGTATGAATTACGAAGCATAAATAATTTTTGACTGTATTATAACTCCATTATTATATTTCTTATTTTATAAGTTTTCGATTTGATAGTCACAAAAATTTGACTGAAAATATCCTCAATTGGGATCGCCTGCAATATATTATTCACTAACAGCAAAGCATTGGCTGTAATAATTATTTAAAGTTTTACAATAAAGTTGTACAAACAACTCTTAAAAAAATTGTTTATAAATTCATTTAACATCACTCCACACCAGTAATTCTCCATTTACAGTAACCTAATTCGTGTAAAAGTATTACAAATTCTTATTCAATCGAAGATGTAAGCTATAAATCACAGCAAACAGAAAATAGAACTCTCTATAACATAACTACATTTTTGTGTTTTAATTTATAATTTATATTAGCTAAATACCTTACAATAAACATCTGATTGACAATCCGTTGTTAACCGTTAGATTGCCATTTCTAATGTACAGCTGCAATATAGGTTTGCTGGTTTTGTTCTACAGTTAGTTTAATGGAGCCTGCTATAAGGAGCTAGCAGCATTGATCTCCGGTTCACGTGTGTGAAACACAACCCATTCACAGTTGGCTTCATGAGAATGGGTCGTTTCTTCGAGTCGTTTTTGTGTAAGTCGGCTTGGGCCTCTTCAAGACCCGCATTAATGAATCCCTTCCTGCAGCTAACCTTAATCCACTTCACAATGCTGCCCAGCAGGTGGGGACATAGTTCTCTTCTCTTTACTCTGTGTAGAAAACAGGGGTGCTCTTGTGAGGTGACATAAAAAATATATTACTTTTCCCGGCTACCTCGGAGAGCTGACTGAATTGAGATGTTCATTATTGGGTATTTAGTGGAAATAAATTATATATTAAAACTTTCAAATTCATTAAAAAATTTTATGTATTTGTTAGCAGAGCTGCTATTTCGATTTTGCCATACTTACAGGTTACTTTCTTTGAGCGAATCTTAGAATTTATAATAATGTGTGCAAGGATTTCGTTAGAGTGATCGTTAGCAAGCCTAGCAACTGTCATTTATCAAAGCAATAAACCAATTTATTCCAGAAATTAACTAGAATTCTTCTTGAAAGTGCGATCAATTCTCAGATTTAAACACTAGTACACTTTACCGTACTTTATATGTTTAAATTGAAAAGAACTATTCACCAACCAAATATAACTGACACGATTATATTTTATCCTAGTATGCTTGATTTGCAAGTAACTCAGTTGATTGTTTAAAACGTACAGTAATCGCAGTAAGTTTTGCCACTCGGTCCGATAAGATTTAGCAGCCCGAAATAAGGTGCCATTGATTCCACGTGATTTTTCTAATCATTAATTAATTATTGTAGTAAAAGAGTAAAGAATTTTTGTACTTTTCATATTATTATATTAACCGTTAGAAAATCTATATCCGGCTAACGATTAGGAGTTTTGTATGGAAGTAAAATAATACTGTGAGGTATATTTGTTTCCTTGTATTCTGCATTATTTTACTGTTTGTACCTTTACCCTTACCTCTAATATAGTTAGTTGTAACGTGAACTGTACATATATTTAATTTCATATTATGTTCAGATCTCTAATAAAAACTTAAGATTAATTTTGACTTTCATTTTCCATGTTATTCTTAGGTTTTGCCAAAATTTTAATGTAACATTTGCAACAAACGGCCAATTCCCAAAGTGTATCGAGGCATGTTAATTGTCCGAAACTTAGCGGGCATTCTACGAGGGGCGGCTGAAAAGTTTTAAGCCTAAGGTATTAAAAATGCTGATAGAAATGTATAAAAAGTTTATTTTTCAATATTATCTCCCTCTAATTCAATGCACTTCCTACATTTATTAAAAAGAGCTTTTAACCCGGTAAAAAATATTTGCCTTCAAAATGTTCATTTACGGCCGCCTTCATTTCCTCGTCACTTGAAAATCTCCGTCTTCGGAGGTCCTTTTTCAAATTGGAAAAAAGGAAATAATCGCTAGGGGCCAGGTCTAGACTGTAGGTGGGTGGTTTATTTCTTCAAATCCTGTTTCGGCGAGGGCACGCCTTGCAACTCTGGCAGTGTGGACAGGCGCGTTGTCTTGCAAAAACAGGACTCCTTTTGCCAGTTTGCCTCTCCTTTTCTCGACAATCACTTGACGAACGTTTGTCAACAATGCGGCATATTAGTCGCCGCTCATTGTAGTATTTTTGGGAAGGTATTTGATGAACAAAATTCTTCACAATCCCAAAAAACAGTGGCCATGAGCTTGGATGCCGATCTTTCCACTTTGAATTTCCATGGCGGCTTTTCTCCCCTTTCTATCCACTGCATTGATTCTTGTTTTGACTCCGGATCGTATTGTCTAATCCATTTTTCATCGACAGTAACAAGGCGAGAAAAAATATCATCAGGATTATCGCCACAGATGTCCAAAAACTCCTCTGAAGTTGTGACGCGACGCTGCTTGTCAAGCGGCGTGAGCATTTTCGGCACCCATTGCGCACACACCTTTTTCATCTGCAAATGATTATGCAAAATGTCACCGATTCGTTCTTTGCTAATGCCTATGGCTTCAGCTAACTGCCACAACTTGATTCGCCGATCTTCAAGAAAAACTTTTTAATGCTTTCTTCGGTAACGGCAGTGTTTGGGCGTCTCGACCTGGGATCATCTTCAAGCGACTCCCTGTCGTGTTTGAATTCACGGCTCTAACGTTTTACGGTGGCAAAAGAAGGTGCTGACTCCCCATAAACTGCAGATTTCTTGGCCCAGTTGTTTAGATCTCCCGCTGTTGTAAGATCGTGTGTGTGGATATCACATGGTTCTTATGGATTCAAAGGTGTGGTTCCAAGAGTTTTTTAATTTTACACGGAAATGTAGATTTGTGTTTTTATTTCTGAATTGGGAATTTACATGTTTATTTTTACATTTCGTTTTGCATAAACAAAGGATTTTTGAAACAGAAAGTAACATTAATTTTTATCTCCCTAAAAATGTAAAGACGCGATCTCAGTGAAGAAAATATTAGAGAATTCGGTCTCGATCCTGACCATTGACTATGAAATTGAGGAAAGTGAGGAAGATGCAGATTTCATTTCACAACTTAACACTAGAAAGACCGCAGCCTTCATTTTGACGGCAGCCCGAAGTAATGTGACGGTAAGGCTAAATAATTATTGTATTGGTGTGATTTTTTTTTACATTTCATGATTTATGGTTTAACAACTATGTTGAAAAAAACAGGTACGTGTGTTATTTACTTTTTGAGATATGTTGACTTATACCTACAAAGACCGCCGCCGTCAATGTGACGGTTTGGGCCATAATGCTGAGTTTGTTTACAACCTTCTTTACCGAAACCGAATTGACTTGTGAAAGTTACTGGTATTTACAGGTTTTACGGTTAAATTTAAAAAAACAGCTCATTTTCCAAGAATTAAAAACTGCATTTTTGTGAAAGAATCGTGTGTCTCCAGGTTTAACGGTTAATTTGTTGAAAAAAGCATATTTTTTAAAATCAGAAAGCTGAATTTATTTGTGAAAATGTCCCAAATTTCCAGGTTAAACGGTTAACTAATGAAATACAGTTTTATTTTAATAAGAATCAGAAAACTATGATCATTTGTAAAAGTTACCTGTATTTTCAGGTTTAAAGGTTAATTTAATAAATGCAGCACATTTTCCAAGAATTAGAAAACTAAAATCATTTGTTAAAAATACCTGTATTTCCAGGTTTCACGGTTAACAAATAAAACAGAATATTTTCCAAGAATCAGAAAACTGATTTTATTTGTGAAAGAACCCCATATCTCCAAGTGTAACGGTTAACTCATAAAATACAACATATTTTCCAAAAAGCAGAAAACCAAAATAATTTGTTGAAGTGACCTATATTTCCAGTTTTAACGGTAAACTAATGAATTATTTGTGAAAATGTCCTGAATTTCCAGCTTTAACGGAACTAATGAAATACAGCTTTTTTTTTAAGAATCAGAAAACTGAAATCATTTTTAAAAGTTACCTGTATTTCCAGGTTTAACGGTTACTTTTTAAAAACAGCACATTTTTCAAAAATCACAAAAACAAAATTTATTTGTTAAAGGACCGTGTTTTTCCAGGTTTAACATTTTACTATAAAAAACATTTAAGTTTGCGTTAAAACTGGAAATAACGGTTAACTGATGAAATACAGCACATTATCCAAAAAATGATGAATTTATCGATGAATTAATGAATTTATTTGTGAAAATAACCTCAGAATAACCTTAGAATCAGAAAACCGAATTGATTTGTTAATATAACCTGTATTTTCATGTTTAAGCGTTAACTTATTAAACAGCATTTTTTCCAAGAATCAGAAAACTCAATTGATAAGTAGAAAATATTTTATATTATATATCGTATTTTCAGGTTTACATTAAAAAAACAACACATTTTCCAAAAATAGAAAACGCATTTTTTGTGAAAGAACTCCATATCTCCAGGCTTAACGGTTAAATTATCAATTTTTTTTTCTTTAAATCAGAAAACCGAATTTATTTGTGAAAGTTACCTAAATGTCCAGGATAACCTGTTAACTTTTTAAATACAGCACATTTTCCAGGAATCAGAAAACTGAGCTTATTTGTGAAAGTACTCTGTATTTCAAGTTTTAATGGTTAACTAATGAAATACAGCACATTTTCCAAAAACCCAAGAATTTATCGTTGTAGTAATGAATTTATTTGTGAAAGAACCCTCTTTTACCAGGTATAACGGTTAACTTTTAAATTACAGCATGACCGAAATCATTTTTAAAAGTTACCTGTTTTTCCACGTTTAATGGTTATTAACTAAAGAATCTGAAAACTGAACTTATTTGTGAAAGAACCCTGAATCTCCAGGTGTAACGCTTACTTACAAAATACATCATGATTTTCTAAAATATTACAAAATAGCACATTTTAAAAAATCGATGAATGTTTCGATGAATAAATAATTTTTTCTTTTGAAAGTACCCTGTTTTTCCAGTTTTAACGGTTTACTTATAAAATAAAGCCTTTTTTAGAAGAATCAGAAAACCGAAATCATTTGTGGAAGTTACCTGTAATTCAAGGTTAAACGGATAACTTCTAAAAACAGTACATTTTCCAAAAATCAGAAAAAATAATTTATTTGTTAAAGCACCGTGTTTTTTCAGGTTTAACGTTTAAAGATAAAAAACATTATGGTTTCTAAGAACCAGAAAACCGAATTTTTCGAAAGTGATTTTTTCCAAATTTAACGGTTAAATAATTTAAACTGCATTTTTTGTGAAAAAACCCGTATCTCCAGGTTTAACGGTTAATTTATAAAAAAAGCATATTTTCAAAAATCAGAAAACTAAATTTATTTGTATAAATGCCCTGGTTTTCCAGGTTAAACGGTTAACTGATCAAAAATAGCATTTTTTCCAAGAATCAGAAAACCGAATTGATTTGTTAATAAAACCTGTATTTTCTCGTTTAAACGTCAACTTATTTAAAACAGCATTTTTTCCAAGAATCAGAAAACTCAACTGAAATTTGGAAAAAACCTGTATTTCCAGGTTTAACGGTTGAATTAAAAAAAACAACACATTTTCCAAGAATCAGAAAATTGCATTTTTTTGTGAAAAAACCCTGTATCTCCAAAATTAAGGGTTAGCTTATCAAGTTCAGTATTTTTTCTTTAAATCAGAAATCCGAATTTATTTGTGAAAGTTACCTACATGTTCAGATTTACCGGTTAACTTTTTAAATACAGCACGTTTTTCAGGAATCAGAAAACAGCTTATTTGTGTAAGTACCCTGTATTTCAAGTTTTAACGATTAACTAATGAAATACAGCACATTTTAGAAAAATTCATGAAATTATCGAGGAATAAATTAAGTTATTTGTGAAAGTACCCTCATTTTCCAGATTCAACGGTTAACTTTTAAATTAAAGCATGTATTCCAAGAATCAGAAAACCGAAATAATTTGTGAAAGTTACCTGTATGTCAAGGCAAAATGGTTAAGTTTTTAATAACAGATCAGTTTCCGAAAATCAGAAAACTCTATTTATTTGTTTAAGTACCGTGTTTTTCCAGGTTTAACGGTTTATTTATAAATCACAGCATATTTGCTAAGAATCTGAAAGCTGAACATATTTTGAAAGACCCTGTATCTCCAGGTGTAACGGTTAACTTACAAAATACAGCATACTTTCCAAAAGTAGAAATCTGAATTTATTTGTGAAAGTTACCCATATTTCCAGTTTTAACACTTAATAAATGTTGTATAGTACATTTTCAAGAATCGATGAATTTATCGATGAATCAATGAATGTTTTTGTGTTAGTACCCTGTTTTTCCAGGTTTAACGGTTTACTTATAAAATACAGCCTTTTTTTGAAGAATCAGAAAACCGAAATCATTTGTGGAAGTTACCTGTAATTCAAGGTTAAACGGATAACTTCTAAAGACAGCACATTTTCCAAAAATTAGAAAAATGAATTTATTTGTTAAAGCACCGTGTTTTTCCAAGTTTAACGTTTAAAGATAAAAAACATTATGGTTTCTAAGAACCAGAACACCGAATTTTTCGAAAGTGATTTATTTTTCCAAATTTAATGGTTAAATAATTTAAACTGCATTTTTTGTGAAAAAACCCGTATCTCCAGGTTTAACGGTTAATTTATAAAAAAAGCATATTTTCAAAAATCAGAAAACTAAATTTATTTGTATAAATGCCCTGGTTTTCCAGGTTTAACGGTTAACTGATCAAAAATAGCATTTTTTCCAAGAATCAGAAAACCGAATTGATTTGTTAATAAAACCTGTATTTTCTCGTTTAAACGTCAACTTATTTAAAACAGCATTTTATCCAAGAATCAGAAAACTCAACTGAAATTTGAAAAAAACCTGTATTTCCAGGTTTAACGGTTGAATAAAAAAAAAATAACACATTTTCCAAGAATCAGAAAATTGCATTTTTTTGTGAAAAAACCCTGTATCTCCAAAATTAACGGTTAACTTATCAAGTTCAGTATTTTTGCTTTAAATCAGAAATCCGAATTTATTTGTGAAAGTTACCTACATGTTCAGATTTACCGGTTAACTTTTTAAATACAGCACGTTTTCCAGGAATACAAAAACTGAGCTTATTTGTGGAAGTACCCTGTATTTCAAGTTTTAACGGTTGTTTAAGTTTTAACAATTTTAACTATGAAATACAGCACATTTTCCAAAAATCCATAAAATTATCGAGGAATTAACGAATTTATTCGAGAAAGTACCCTCGTTTTCCAGGTTCAACGGTAAACTTTTAAATTACAGCATATATTCTAAGAATCAGAAAACCGGAATTTATTGTGAAAATTACCAGTATTTACAGTTTTAACGGTTAACTTTTTAATGAAAAATGATTTTCAAAAATCAGAAAACTGAATTGATTTGTATAAATACCCTGTTTTTTAGGTTGAATGGTTAACTGTTCAAAAATAGCATTTTTTCCAAGAATCAGAAAACCCAATTGATCTGTTAATGTAACCATTATTTTCTCGTTTAAACATTAACTTATTTAAAACAGCAATTTTTCCAAGAATCAGAAAACTGAATTGAAATGTGAAAAATTCCTGTATTTCCAGGTTTGACTGTAAAATTTAAAAAATAACACATTTTCCAAGGATCAGAAATCTGCATTTTTTTGTGAAAGAACCATGGATCTCCAGGTTTAACGGTTAACCTATCAAAAACAATATTTTTTCTTTAAATCATAAAACGGAATTTTTTGTGAAAGTTACCTAAATGTCCAGGTTTACCGGTTAAGTTTTTGAATACAGAACGTTTTTCAGGAATCACAAAAATGAGTTTATTTGTATTATGATAGTATGTAATCCAAGAATCGGAAAACCGAAATCATTTGTGAAAGTTACCGATATTTTCAGCTTTTACGGTTTAATTTAAAAAAACACATTTTCCAAGAATCAGAAAACTGCATTTTTTGTAAAAAAAACCCTTTATTTTCAGGTGTAACGGTTAATTTAAAAAAAAAAACGTATTTTCAAAAATCAGAAAACCGAATTTATTTGAATAAATGTCCTGATTTTCCATGTTAAACGGTTAATTGATCAAAAATGGCATTTTTCCCAAGAACCAAAAAACGAATTCATTTGTTAATGAAACCTGTATTTTCCCGTTTAAATGTGAAATTATTTAAAACAACAATTTTTTCAAAACTCAGAAATCTCAATTGAAATATTAAAAATACCTATATATCCAGGTTTACCGGTTAACTTTTTAAATACAGCACATTTTACAAGAATCAGAATACTGCATTTTATTGTGTAAGAACCCTAATTCTCCAGGTTTAAGGGTTAACTTATCAAATACAGTATTTTTTCTTTTAATCAGAAAACCGAATTTATTTGTGAAAGTAACCTAAAAGTCCAGGTTTACCGGTTCTTTTAAATACAGAACGTTTTTCAGGAGTCAGAAAACTGAGCTTATTGTATAAGTACCCTGAATTTCAAGTTTTAACGGTTAACTTATGAAATAAATCACATTTTCCAAAAATTCGTAAAATTATCGAGTGATAAATGAATTTATTTGTGAAAGTACCCACTTTTTCCAGATTCAACGGTTAACTTTTAAATTACAACATGTTTATCAAGAATCAGAAAACCGAAATCATTTGCGAAAATAACTGGTATTCTTACATTTTACGGTAAAATTTAAAATACAAGCACATTTTCCAAGAATTCATGAAATTATCGAGGAATAAATGAATTTTTTTGTAAAAGTACCCTATTTTTCCAGATTCAACGGTTAACTTTTAAATAACAGCATGTTTTCCAAGAATCAGAAAACCGAAATCATTTGCGAAAGTAACCGGTATTTTAAGTTTTTGCTGTTAAATTTTAAATACAAACACATTTTCCAAGAATCAGAATACTGCATTTTTTGTGAAAAATCCTTATCTCCAGGTTGAACGGTTATTTTATAAAAAAAGCATATTTTCAAAAATCAGGAACTGAATTTATTTGTAAAAATGCCTTGATTTTCACGTTAAACGGTTAATTGATCAAAAATTGCATTTTTTCCAGGAATCAGAAAACTCAGTGGTAATGTGAAACATACCTGTATTTCCAGGTTAAACGGTTCAATTAAAAAACAACACATATTTTGAAAGAACCTTTATATCCAGGTGTAACGGTTAACTTACAAAATCCAGCATACTTTCCAAAAGTAGAAATCCAAATTTTTTTGTGAAACATACCTGTATTTCCAGTTTTAACGGTTAATAAATGAAAAACAAAACATTTTCAAGAATAAATAAGTTTTTCGATTAATAAATGAATCTTTTTGTGTAAGTACCCTCTATTTCTAGGTTTAACGGCTTAATTATAAAATACAGCCATTTTTTTATACGAATCAGAAAAAAGAATTCATTTGTGAAAGTAACCGGTATTTTCAGTTTTTACGGTTTAATTTAAAAAACACATTTTCCAAGAATCTGAAAACTGCATTTTTTGTTAAAAACCATTTATTTTCAGGTGTAACGGTTAATTAAAAAAAAAAAAGTATTTTCAAAAATCAGAAAACCGAATTTATTTGAATAAATGTCCTGATTTTCCAGGTTGAACGGTTAATTGATCAAAAATGGCATTTTTTCCAAGAACCAGAAAAAACGAATTGATTTGTAATGAAACCTGTATGTTCTCGTTTAAACGTGAAATTATTTAAAACAGCAATTTTTTCCAAACTCGGAAATCTCAATTGAAATATTAAAAATACCTATGTATCCGGGATTACTGGTTAATTTTTTAAATGCAGCACATTTTACAAGAATCAGAATACTGTATTTTATTGTGTAAGAACCCTTATTCTCCAAGTTTAAGGGTAAACCTATCAAAAACAGTATTTTTTCTTTTAATCAGAAAACCGAATTTTTTGTGAAAGTAAGCTAAAAGTCCAGGTTTACCGGTTAACTTTTAAATACAGAACGTTTTTCAGTCCTGATTTTCCAGGTCAAACGGTTAATTGATCAAAAATGGCATTTTTTCCAAGAACCAGAAAAACGAATTGATTTGTTAATGAAACCTGTATTTTCTCGTTTAAACGTGAAATTATTTAAAACAACAATTTTTTCAAAACTCAGAAATCTCAATTGAAATATTAAAAATACCTATATATCCGGGTTTACCGGTTAACTTTTTAAATGCAACACTTTTAACAAGAATCAGAATACTGCATTTTATTGTGTAAGAACCCTAATTCTCCAAGTTTAAGGGTTCACTTATCAAAAACAGTATTTTTTCTTTTAATCAGAAAACCAAATTTATTTGTGAAAAAAACCGGTATTCTTACTTTTTACGGTTAAATTTAAAATACAAGCACATTTTCCAATTCATGAAATTATCGAGGAAAAAATGAATTTTTTGTGGAAGTACCCTCTTTTTTCCAGATTCAACTGTTTACTTTAAAATACAAGCACATTTTCCAAGAATCAGAAAACTGCATTTTTTGTGAAAAATCCTTTATCTCCAGGTTGAACGGTTATTTTATAAAAAAATCATATTTCCAAAAATCAGAAAACTGAATTTATTTGAATAAATGCCTTGATTTTCACGCTAAACGGTTAATTGATCAAAAATCGCATTTTTTCCAGGAATCAGAAAACTCAATGTAAGAACCTTTATTCTCCAGGTTTAAGGGTTAACTTATCAAATTCAGTATTTTTTCTTTTAATCAGAAAACCAAATTTATTTGTGAAAGTAACCTAAAAGTCCAGGTTTATCGGTTAACTTTTAAATACAGAACGTTTTTCAGAAATCAGAAAAATGAGCTTATTTGCATAAGTACCCTGTATTTCAATTTTAACGGTTAACTAATGGAATACATCACATTTTCCAAAAATTCATGAAATTATCGAGTAATAAATGAATTTATTTGTGAAAGTACCCACTTTTTCCAGATTCAACGGTTAACTTTTAAATTACAACATGTTTTTCAAGAATCAGAAAACCGAAATCATTTGCGAAA